>CM053028.1:230720500-231123022 GCA_028564925.1 Lithobates sylvaticus | reverse complement strand
CTATTGTGACATTTCTCAGTCTGTGAAATATTAACTTTATTTATGTGTTCTCTAGAACATAACGGTGTATTTGTGTTATTTAACAATGATATCTGGATCATCTCTTCCTTTTGTAGCTCCTACCTTTTTCTCCCTCTGACTTGGACTGTCTCTTACCCTTCTGCAGCAGAGGGAGTCATGCTTTACTACATTCTGTGTAACCCTTGCTCAGAATTCCATTTAATAAAGATTAACTAAAAATATCAAAAAGCAGAGTGAGATATCTTTTTTGTGGTCATGGCTGATGGCTCATAGAATTTAAAGGCTAAGTTGACTTTTTCCCAGAAAATAACTTGTTAATCATTTTTAGAAGCTCACTCTTACTTTTTTGTTATCTCTTTACAGCTGGTGAAAAAAGATATCAGTCATTTAAGCATTGAGTTTCTTTTAACGAGTTGACCAACTTACTATGTATGGGTATGTAATGAGCAAATATGGCTGCCCACATGTAAATATAAATGTAATGTTATACAAATATAAGAGTATAAATCACACACAGAGGTAAGTGGTCACTAATCCCCACTATAAATGTTGCCAACACAAGTATCAATAGTACCGAAAATGGCCCATAAGTACAGAACCAATGTATCAAATGGATGAATACAAAATCCTCTCATGTATAGAGACTGATGGCATGTCTGAGTATGTAAATATTGTACTTATCCCATAGGGGGAGACCTTTTGTTAGGGGTCAGACCAATGTTGCCACATAAGCATGGGAAAAATGTGCCCCCTTCGATACTGCACCAGTATGTACGGCTTCCTTCTCCACACACAGAGAGGGAAGCTGTACATACTGGTGCAGTGTCGAAGGGGGCACATTTTTCCCATGCTTATGCGGTAACATTGGTCTGGAGGGGATTTTGTATTCATCCATTTGATACTTTGGTTCTGTACTTATGGGCCATTTTTCGGTACTATTGATACTTGTGTTGGCAACATTTATAGTGGGAATCAGTGACCACTTACCTCTGTTTGGGATTTATACTCTAATATTTTTACATCCTCAATCTATATGACTGTTATACGTAACATCAGTGGTATCTGCCATAGACCACATGAAATGCGTGTTTTTTAGTATTACACACATACACATGAAATTTGGAATTTCATCTTTCCGGTTGTCTGTTAGTTTTGGGAGGTTTTTCCATACCCTGAGCCACAAGTTCACCAGCACCTACCCAGTATCTGTCCTGAGGAAGCTAATATTTTAGTGAAACGCGTTTAAGTTTTTGAAGGCATTACTGGATCAGAAATCTTTTTCCTAATTTGATATATTACCAAATTAATCTTTGTACCTTAGATCCAGCCTCTGTAACTGCATTGTTGGGTAACTGGTAACTGTGTCCATACAGGGTGTCGTTTGTATGTTGTTTACATGTTTTTTTAATTATGCGGTAATAAAATGTATACCTTTTTACTGATTCTCCCTTTGCATATTAGTGCATCCTGGGTTCTGGGGATTCTGAAGTCTTTGCGCATCAGTATAACATTGCCTCTAGATGTGTGCAGTTAATTTTTGTTGCTTGTTGATAATTTGTAGAATTCCTCAGGTTTACTTTAAAATATAGTTCAAAATTTAAACAAAGTTGATTTTTTTTCTTTAGTTGTATTTCCTTTCTGGAAATGGATAACCTACTTTAACCTCAAGCAGCAGAATATCACACTTGGCTTAAAGCTGTCAGTTTAAAGTAGAATATCTGCATACATCAAAAGAAAATAGTAAAAGTGCAAGATCTTTACAGAGCAACTTAAATATCGAGGGAGCCCAGATTTAGATCAGCTTCTAAGTTCTTCTATCATGGCTTTATCTTTTTATAACCTCATTCATGTCTATAAGTATTCCCAAGGTGTTTAATAAAGAATCAACCATGGAATAAAAAGATGCTTTGCTGCACTGGTTTTATTCTTGATCTTTGAGACATGAAGAGAAATCTTTAAAGCAGTATTAAAGGCCAAACCAAAAATGTAATATACAGTTAGGTCCATATATATTTGGATACAGGCACAATTTTAGTTTTTTTCAGGTATTAACCAAAACATATTCAAGCTATAGTTACATATGGGCTGAAAGTGCACACTCTCAGGTATAATTTGAGGGTATGTACATCCAAATCGGAGGAAGGGTTTAGGAATTACTGCTCTTAAGAATAGCCACCCACCTTTTTTTTCAAGAGCCCAAAAGCAATTGGACAATTGAATCAAAAGCTGTTTCATGCCCAGTTGTGAGCTTCTCCTTCATTATTTCTTCATCAATTAAGCAGGTAAAAGGTCTGGAATTGATTCTAAGTGTGGTATTTGCATATGGAATTATTGCTGTGAATCTACATCATGCGTTCAAATGAGCTGTCAATGCAAGTGAAACAGGCCATTGTAAGGCTTCAAAAACAAAACAAATCCATCAGAGAGATAGCAGCAACATTAGAAGGGGACAAATCAACAGTTTGGTACATTCTGAGGAAAGAAGAATGTACTGGTGAGCACAGCAACATAAAAAGGCCTGGACGTCCATGGAAGACAACAGTGGTGGATGATCGCAGGATCCTCTCCATGGTAAAGAAAAACCCATTCACAACATCCAGACAAGTGAAGGACGCTCTCCAGGAGGTGGGCGTATCATATAAACATCTACAATCAAGAGAAGACTTCACTAGAGCAAATACAGAGGGTTCACCACAAGGTGTAAACCATCCATAAGCCTGAAGAATAGAAAAGCCAGATTAGACTTTGCCAAAAAACATCCAAAAAAGCCAGACCAGTTCTGGAAAAGCATTCTTTGGATGGATGAAACTAAGATTTGGATGGATGAAACTAACATACCATAATGATGGGAAGAAAAAAGCGCGGTGAAGGCCTGGAACAGCTCATGATCCAAAGCACACAACGTCATCTGTAAAACATGGTGGAGGCAATGTGATGACATAGGCATGCATAGGTTCCAGTGGCACAGGGTCGCTGGTGTTTATTTATGATGTGACAGAAGACAAGCAGCTGGATGAATTCTGCAGTGTTTTAGCGATATACTGTCAGCCCAGATTCAGCCAAATGCAGCAAAGTTTATTGGACGGCGCTTCACTGTACAGATGGACAATGATCCAAAACACACTGCAAAAGCAACCCAGGAGCTTTTGAAGGAAAATAAGTGAAATATTCTGCAATGGCCGAGTCAATCACCGGAACTCAACCCAATTGAGCATGCATTTCACTTGCTGAAGGCAAAACTAAAGGCAGAAAGAGCCACAAACAAATAACAACTGAAGACAGCTGCAGTTAGAGCCTGGCAAAGCATCAGAAAGGAGGAAACCCAGTTGGTAATGTCCATGGGTTCTAGATTTCAGGCAGTCATTGCCAGTAAAGGATTCTCAACAAAATATTAAAAAAGAACATTTTATTTATGACTATATTCATTTGTCCAATTACATTTGAGCCCCTGAAAATGGAGGGACTGTGTATAAAAATGGCTGCAGTTCCTAAAATTTGTACTTGATATTTATGTACCCCTTGAATTAAGGCTGAAAGTCTGCACTTCAAATTAATTTGGATTGTTTCATTTTAATTTTATTCTGGTGACCCAAAAGTATCAAAATCGCGCGTGTGTCCAAATATATATAGACCCAACTGTATTGCAGCTTACCTATCATTAGATGTGGTGGCTGTATTTATTTTCTTTTTTAGGGTTTTTCCCTGGTGATCTGGCCAGTACCACACCTCCTGTATTAGAGTGCCCCCATTCTAGATGAAGGAGCACAAGGGCTCCTTTGGACAGCAGCATTGTCAGTCTAGAGGGGAGTGTTAGATGTACTAGCAGATTTAGATACACTAACAAATTGAAGCCAAACTCCAGCTCACAGTTACACAAACAATTACAGCTAACAGATTTTGTCCTTTTTGGATAAAGAGTTTACATGAATGAAAAAAAGCTAATTATTGTGAGGATCCCTATCAGTGGTAAATGGTTTGTCTCAATCGTCTAACTACTACATCTGCAGGACAGCTTGTTCTGTTTAAAAAACACAAACCTACTGGCAGGATTACCAGGTAAAAATTAGGGAAAGAAAGAATTAAAATAGAAAACGAATGCAGTCATTAACTCTTATGCCCCGTACACACACTCCGATGGAAAATGTTCGATGGGAGCCTTTTGTCAGAAATTTCCGACCGTGTGTAGGCTCCATGGAAATTTTACATCGTAATTTTCCGTCGCACAAAATTTGAGATCTGGTTCTCAAATTTTCCGACAACAAATTCCGACGCACAAAGTTCCACGCATGCTCAGAATCATGCAGAAGAGCCGCACTGGCTATTGAACTTAATTTTTCTCTACTCGTCGTACGTGTTGTACGTCACTGTGTTCTTGGCGTTCACAATTTCAGACCAACTTTGTGTGACCATGTGTATGCAATACAAGTTTGAGCCAACATCATAACGTCGCACCTGGGTCTCCGAAGATCATAGAGACTGCCAGGGACCATCTGGTCACCGGAAATCACTATGTTCAACGATCACACGGGGGAGCCTTGTAGAAGCACAAGAGGGCGCCGGGAGGGGGGAGTCCCCTCCCGCTGCCTGTAAGAATGATCAAGCTGCTGAACTGTCACTATGATTGTTCTTACCGTGCAGGAGATCGCTGGCTGATAAAAGATGATATCTGAATTATGCCTGTAACTGCAGGTATCATTCAGATATCCCCACTCAAAATCCAGGACATCATATGACGTCTTTAGGAGTGAAGTGGTTTTAAAATGAACCACTTATGGACTGCCCACATCGCTACTTTGACGTTAAATACCATTGTAATGGCAGCAGCTAGTTGCCATAACCCCATTATAATAATCACGGGCGGCGTTCCTTTTTCACATAAAAGTGGTCTCAATGGCGGATTCGCCAAGAGATCACATTTATCACATTTATGGGCAGACGTTTCCACTGCTGAGAGATCAGCAACAGAAATTATCAGATCTGATTGATGGGCATAAAGTCGAGTGAGGGCAAGATGGCCCCCACTCGACTCTATGTCATTGGAGGATCAGAGTGACCTCAAACGTCACTTCCGCCCTCCGGCCTTAAAGGGCCCATCTTTTTTCTTGTAAAAAAAAAAATGACATATATATAAATTATCCTTGTAATAGGAATAAAAGTTAATCAAATTTTTTTTTTAAAGGGACAGTGTCAAACAGTGACAGACAGTGTCCCTCCAAGATCGCACGCAGAAGCTAACGCATACACCCACCCAAGTCACGCCCACATATGTAAATGATGTTCAAACCACACATATGAGGTATCGCCGAGATCCTTAGAGTGAGAGCAATAATTCTCCTCTGTAACTCTAAAGTGGTAACCTGTCAACATTTTTAACCACTTTCAGACCGGACCAATTTGCAGCCAAAGGACCAGGCCCCTTTTTGCGATTCGGCACTGCGTCGCTTTAACTGACAATTGCGCGGTCGTGTGACGTGACTCCCAAACAAAATTGACGTCCTTTTTTTCCCACAAATAGAGCTTTCTTTTGGTGGTATTTGATCGCCCCTGCGGTTTTTATTTTTTGCACTATAAACTATAAATTTTGAAAAAAAACGCATTATTTTTTTATTTTTTGCTATAATAAATATCCCCCAAAAATATATATAAAAACATTTCAGTTTAGGCCGATACGTATTCTTCTACATATTTTTGGTAAAAAAAATCGCAATAAGCAATTATTGATTGGTTTGCGCAGAAGTTATAGCGTTTACAAGATAGGGGATAGTTTTATAGCATTTTTATTAATAATTTTTTTTTATTAGTAATGGCGGCGATCAGCAATTTTTATTGTGACTGCGACATTATGGCGGACACATCGGCCATTTTTGACAAATTTTTGGGACCATTGTCATTTATACAGCAATCAGTGCTATTTAAATGCATTGATTTCTGTATAAATGACACTGGCAGTGAAGGGGTTAACCCCAAGGGGGCAGTGTAGGGGTTAAGTATGCCTAGGGGTGTGTTTCTTACTGTGGGGGGGGGCGTGGCTGTCAGCTAGTGAATGCTGATCTCTGCTCCAATCACAGGGAGCAGAGATCGGCGTCACTAGTTGCTAGGCAGAACGGGCAGATGCTGTTTATCTCGGCATCTCCCCGTTCAGCCTTCCCGTGAGACGATTGCGGGTGTCCCCGCGGCGATCGAGTCCGTGGGACCCGCGACCGGCCTCATGGGGGTCCCGACCGGCGCGGGAGTGCGCCGCTCCCGGGGCGCTCCCGATGGCACGACAGGCATTAAGAAGGGACTTATATATACGCCCTCCTGCCTGTACGTACCATTCTGCCGACGTATATCGCCGGTCGGGAAGTGGTTAAAGGGTCGCCTATGGAGAGTTTGTCACCATTCCACGAGCGTGTTTTTCCACGCCATTCCACGAGTGCAATTTTAAAGCATGATATGTTAGGTATCAATTTACTCGGCGTAACATCATCTTTCACATTATACAAATAAATTGGACTAACTTTACTGTTTTCTTATTTTTTTATAAAAAAAAGTATGTTTTTTCCCAAAAAAATTGCGTTTGTAAGACCGCTGCAAAAATATGGTGTGACATAAAGTATTGCAGCGATCTCCATTTTATTCTCTAGGGTCCCTGCTAAAAAAATATATATATATATATATATATATATATATATATATATATATATAATGTTTGGGGGTTCAAGTCATTTTCTAGCAAAAACTGATTTTAACTTGTAAACAAGTGTCAGCAAGGCGCTCGCAGGTCACCTTTTTTGACGCCTATTAGAGCATATCGCTCTAATCAGGTGCTTCAAAAATTAAACTGCTGCTGTAATTCAGGTGCCCGGCGCCCAAAAAGGGGCTGGGCGCCTGAATAGGGGGTGGCAGCGGCGGCCATAGATAGATTCATGCAATTGGTGCTAGAGGGGTGGCTGAAGAGAGGGGGCGGCGCCCGTGCGCCCTTATGGACGCACCGCCACTGGATCTGGTGGCTGCTGATCTTGACACTTTCTTTATTTATTGTGCTGGTTAGATGACCAGGACTTTAGGGGGTTGATTTACTAAAGGTAAATAGACTGTGCACTTTGCAAAGTGCAGTTACACTTTTCAAGTAAAAACACAATAAAAAAAGAGCACAGGCTCTGGTGCAGAAAACCTTTTTAATATGGATAAAAGGAATAAAAGCTTTACACTCACACACATTAGTTGAATCAGGTGTATAATCTGGTTTACTGCCCCTTGGCTGAGTGTGTCCCGAATGTAGCTGCTCTCCTTGTGTTGTGATCATGCAATAAATCACCCTTTTGGACGCTATTTGTGTCGTTCCATGGTGTGCTGGCAAATATCTTCACCGATATCAACCAGTATCCAGCTGGTTGTTGCTGCAGCACCCAAATCCGAGAGCGCATCCAGGAATGTGTGCAATGGGAAAATGAAGTACTACCGAATGTAGCTGCATGTTGTTGTCACAGAGGAAAGGATCTCCTGATTCAGGTGCAGCTGGTGCCACGCTGCACACAGGATAATCCCCACTTGTAGTAAACCAGCCCCTGGAAAACCAAAGCCGCACCCGATACCACGTGGCTTTGAGGGCTGGCTGCCAATAGGGTATTCGGTCCTTTGCCACGACATGTTTCAGAGGGTGTGGCCTCCTTTTTCAAGTCCCTTGGGACAAATGAGGCTGTCAGTCATCTGAATTGGGGTGAAGTTCTGGATCTGTCTGTTAAGGGTTGTTGGTCTCAGGAGAAATCGATGCAATTGTTTAATCTTCTGTTGAAGGAGTCTCATTTGCTCAAATCCACTTCATAATTTTCAGGGGTCAAGTCCTGGGGAAAAAAGTGTGGGAACTCCCACCCAAGATCCACTCGCCCACCAAAAAAAAAAAAATGATATGCTCATATGCACGAAGCTTAACTGTTAGTACATAAAAAAAAACAATCCTCAATAAACATAAATACGGTAATTCTCTGAATAATCAGCATTCATTCAATTGTACTTCCATGCAAATGTGAAAATCATGTTCTGATCTTTATTGGGGAATTTTATTTTGTATATAGAGTGTTTATGTGGTGAGTTTACACTTTTCATTGAACAGAGTTTGGATAACACAGGGTTAAACGGAAAGGTCATAAATTAACTGCACATTATCTGGACAGAATTCTTGGGGAGATAGTGATGTGTTCCTGCTTAGGAGATGTATGTTAGCTTGGGGGGCTGCAAACTCTGCAGGGCTCCAACACACACTCGCTGCTATTCCAACCCTTCACATATTTCCACATAAACTTCCCTCCTGGCATTAAACTTTGCCAGGTATTGTGCTCAGCTTACCACCCCAAACTGATGTTCCTCCCTCAGCTAACCTCTCTCCCTGCATGTCCTGTGAGCAGAATAGCTGTGCTCCTCCTCTGGGTTCTCCCATCATATGGCACTGAAGATAGAGGAGGGGGGATTCAGCGGGACACACAGAGCAAGTATGCAGGAGACTGGGGGGGGGGAGGATGAGGAGACAGAAAATCAGGAGGGGTCGGCAGGGAGGAGCGCATCACGGGAGGTCTGACTAAACACAATCTCTTAGCAGCAGGGACCTGATCTACCCGTCAGCTAGCTGTGATTGACAGGTAGATCGAAGAGGAAGCTGTCATGGGGCCCCCTACTGGCAATGCCTGAATGGTCAGTCCACCTCTGGTGTGCGTCACTTACTATTGCGAGCTGTGTCGGCGGCTGCTGGTGTAGCACCTGCCACACAGCTCGCATACCTCAAAGTCTTGCAGGACACGGCTGCTAATGGGAACTGAGTTCCTGTTGTGGAAAAAGTACAGGAACTCCGTTCCCATGCGTTCCTGCAGGACTTGAGCCCTGATAATTTTGCAATGAAACATTTTCATGGCGTGTAACAAATACATTTTTTTGCTCTTTGCCCTAGTGACTTCTGTCCCCAGAATTATTTGAGGGCGGAATGTTTCTTCCCTTATATTGGAATATTGTGACAACTCATGTCAGTCGTCTGGATTGGGGTGGAGTTCTGGATCTGTCTGTTCAGAAGAAGAAGAATCTTGGAGCCCCGACTCCCAAGCATTTTGTTTGTGGTTACTTTGTCAGATCTCCTCCTGATCAGTCATCCAGGCCTTGCTCAATCAGCAATGCCACAGTTGTGGCTTAGATCAATAATCAAGTGGGCACCAGGAATGTTGCTATGGAGGTACAGTCTATCCAGTCCAAGAAAGGGTTTGATGTTCCAGCGCTTTATGTGGTACACATTCCCAGGGTAAATAACTTGCAGACAGATTTTCTCAGTTGTTATCCCATAAAGTGTCTACCAGAAGGGTTTACGAGTTTCAACCATTGTCCTCCTAGGGAGCCCCTATTGATCTTAGACAAGACAAGGTTGTTTTGTGTCAAAAACCTCTTTTTTTCTTAAAGTGAGTTCCACTTCTCACTTTATTGAGGATACTGTGCTGCCTTCCTGTGTTTGACATCAGTTCACCCCATGGAAATGATCTCTATTGCCTGGATGTGATGAGGTTGATTAGGGTTTTTCTGTCTGCCCCTATTCTCTGTTGGTCATTCCAGAAGGTCCTGAAATAAGTGTTCCAGCTTCCTCTATTACTAAGATTCTGACATCAGTATCTGACATCAGTTCACCCCATGGAAATGATCTCTATTGCCTGGATGTGATGAGGTTGATTAGGGTTTATTTTTTTGCCCCTATTCTCTGTTGGTCATTCCAGAAGGTCTTGAAATAAGTTTTCCAGCTTCCTCTATTTCTAAGCAGATGCAACAGATTACAGGCGGTCCCCGGGTTACAAACAAGATAGGGACTGTAGGTTGGTTCTTAAGTTGAATCTGTTTGTAAGTCAGAACAGGTACATTTTTTAAGTGCAGCTCCAGCCCAAAAAATTTTTTTTAGCATAGGAAAGGGTGAACACTGCTGTAATATTTGTTTTGTAAAGTGAGATTTCACCTCACTTTCTGTCCCAATGACAATTGGATTTTGAAAATTTTGGGTTGTTGTGGAAACAAGCCTTGGTGATAAAGCATCAGTGGAGACACCTTTTTCCCATAATAACTCTTAAAGTAGTGAATTTCTCTTCCTAGGTGTAGATTACTTCTCACTTACTGTTGTCTCCCTCCATTTGTAAGTAGGAGTCGTTTGTAAGTCGAATGTTTGTAACTAGGGGACCACCTGTATTGTGCTGGACTATGAGTGTGAGATAAAGGCTTCCTTTTCCCATGTTTCTTAGATTTGCAAGGTTGCGCCCTGAACTTCTGCACATGCCTTACCTAAGTTTTACAAGGTCGATAGATCAAAAGTTCTGCCAGTGGCTATTTTATGCCCTGAGTTTCTCTTTGGCTTTGTATGAGTGTTCACGCCTCTCAGCTTAGACTTATTTTTGATATCCATAGCTTGTTTAATTATCATCGAGATGTGATCTGAGAGAGAAAATAGGATTTTTTTTGTACTCATGTTGCTTAATTGTGATTAAACAGTATCCCTAAATGGTCTCTAAGAATCAGGTTTTTTAGTGAGTACAAATGTTTTATTAAAATAATACCAATTGTTTATGATACACAGTGCTTCAGCAAACGTAAAGTGATTGTAAAGACTCATTTTTTTTTTCTATGAAAATAACAAACGTGTCATACTTACCTGCTCTGTTGCAGTGGATTTGAACAGAGCAGCCCAGATCCTCCTCTTCTTGGGTCCCTCTTTACTTCTCCTGGCCCCTCCTTCCTGTTGAGTGCCCCCACAGCAAGCAGCTTGCTATGGGGGCACCCGAGCCGAGCCACAGCTCCCTGTGTCCATTCAGACACTGAGCTGCGGCCTGGCCCAGCCCCCTCTCTCTCTCTCCTGATTGGCTAGTCGACTATGATTGACAGCACTGGAAGCCAATGGCGCTGCTGCTGTGTCTCAGACAATCAGGAGGGAGAGCCTCGGATGGCCAAGACACTCGTGGACATTGCTGGATAGAGATAGGGCTCAGGTAAGTATTAGAGGGGCTGAGGGGGGTGCTGCACACAGAAAGCTTTAACCTTAATGCATAGAATGCATTAAGAAAAAAAAACCTTCTGACTTTACAACCACTTTAATATCTATCAGTTAGGGTTTACCTCTATAAAGTAAACAACTAAATGTAAGTCAGGAATAAACCCTTTAGGAAAGTTCTGACATGTGAATGCTTTTTTCAAAGGTTATAAAAAAAAAATATAAGCACGTGAAACCAGCTCTTAGTCATCTTAAATGAGAAATAAGCTGTCTTAGAAGGTGGTGATGTGAATTGTACAAGACAATGCTATCCTTGTCATTATGAAAATTAACAGCTTTCCTACAGCAGAGATTTACACATGCAGCAAGTGCAGCTAACACATTTTCTTTTATGAGCCATGTGAATCAATAATATTATTTTGTATTAGATGGTATTTAAATATTCTCAGCAGGTATACTCTTCCGCTGTGTGTATCTGTAACAAAACGCCAAGTGGGTGTAATGTTACTATAGTGAAAATAACAAACCCACACATTTTCTGATTTTAAAAAATCTATTAACCAGTTCTATACCCAGTATCATTGCACGTGGTAAATAAGGCAACCATGTATAACACAACAATTTAGCATAGTTAAAAAGGTTATGATTACAATCCATTATACTTAAGTAAAAGGGACACTATGCATGACCTTAACCACACAAGTATGCAGATCCTGAAGAATATAGTCTCACCATAGAGAACAAGAGCAGTGTTACTCTGCAAAGGTAGTCAGGCAGGTAAGACAGGGAACAAGAGACACAAGCTGCAATCTAAAAAGGTAGGTTAAAAGGGCCATAAGTGAACAAGGACCACCGATACATGAGTACAGAAAGGTCCTCAGGGGAAGCTTGCTATTTATAGTAGATTTGGGGTCAACCTGCAATAATACGCCTCTATTAGACATGTGCGATTAGTTTCATACGAATCGAAAATTCGTACGAATTTACATAAATTCGTACATTCGGGAGGATCCGAAATACGAATTCCTATGCTTTCGTTTCCGAATTTCGGATCCAAATTCCGTTACAACGGAAACATGACTGGTGTTTTGTTGACCAATCAGAGGTTTTCTTCTGCTGCTGAGTGAGGGTTGGGAAAATTACCTTTTTTAATATGGGAGTGGGAGACTGGTACTGGTAGTCGATGGGAGATTCAGAATCGGACAAAATAAGAATGTTCGTTAATTACGATTATTCGTTATGATGAAGTTAAAAACCCAGGAAGTCAGCACAGCACAGGGATGGTGGGAGCTCCTCATAATGATAAATTCATCATAACAAACATTCGTAATTGTTACGAAAAGTTCACGAACCTAACAAAAATTTGTATTTCGTATGAATCCAAATTGAATTTCGGACACAAATTACTAAATACGAATTAACGGCTTATACAAAATGGAACGCAACAAAACAAAACAATTTTTTTGATGGCATACATGTCCAGCCTCTATACACATGCATAGACATAGTTTTTTTTTTTACAATAACCTTTAGTTCCGAGCTGCCTAAAATCTACTTGAAAAGATTAAATAGATCTTATTTTTCAACCAATTGGTTTTGTAAATCCATAACCAATATTGAAAATCAATAGCAGAAATGTAAAGATACAATCTCTTAATCATATGTATTTTCCAGAACTAAAATGTATTGAGTCAATCTAGAGATGCAGTTTTATAAAAAAAAATATTTTACCAATTAGAACATAATTTTACTCCATTTTTCTGACGCCTCTGACTTTGTCCTGCAGCCAAGTCAGTGCCATCCAACTGAGCCATCGATTTTTTTCAAACCTGTAATCCAACTTTTAAACCACTTCCGAACTGCGTGGTAAATTGTATGCTCAGTTCTTCCAACATTCCCAGCCAGTAGTGCTAGGCGTACTCCTATGTTTCTGGAGATCCTGCTCTAGTCCTAAAGGTTTCCTCTGGTCCTCGGCAAGTATAGCACACTGCTATTAGCTCGTATAACACCACATATTTTAAAGTACTAAATGTCACAAAAAGACAGACAATTTGTAAATAGGGAACTTAGCCAAAGTGTTATCTACTGCAGTGTATAGCTATGTGTAGTGGAGTTTAACAATGTTTTGTAAGTAGACATCATATTTTCCATTTAGCTAACTGTCCATCTGCTTTGCTGTTTGTTAATGTGTTATTATTAACTGTGTGGAGTAATAGAGATTAGAATGAACCAGACATACACCAAATACATATCCTGTTATTAAAGTGAAGAAAAGGGTAAATTTGCCAAGTACTATCATATAAAGCATCAGTAGGGGGACATTCTCTCCATGCTTCATATTAACAAACTGTCAGGATTCCAATAAAGAGTGTTGTTTAAGTAAGCAGAATATATTACATTAAATCAACTTCTACACTGTCAGCAACTGTGTAACTTAAAGATACATTCTACAGTAATTCATTCCTGAATCCTGACATTTAACAATATACAGCACACTATATTTTTTTTTAAAGTTGTACATTCTTTCATTAAAAAGCAACTTTTTAGCTTCAGGCAAGTAACTTGGCCTAGGCTGAGATGATGTCATCAGTCTGCTGCGGGCATCAGTTTCCTCTCCCCTAGTATTTAGATTGCAACACTATAACATTTTGAAAAGTCAAAAGGTGAGAGTCTGCAGCAGGGAAGATCGCAATATTCTCCCTTGAATATGCCTTCACTACAAAGCCATCTTAGTTTTGACATAAATCACAGTGAGTTTGCATTTACCTTTTGGATTGAGTTTCTATCTCAGAAATAATACTTGTAAATTCTGTACTCGTGTAGTTAGTAATTAGACAATTGTGAACACAAGTAATAACTACACAAAGTACAGAATTCCCAAGTATTATTTATGAGATAGAAACTCAATCCAAAAGGTAGATGCAAACTCACTGAGATTCATGTCAAAACTAAGATGGCTTTGTAGTGAAGGCATATTCAAGGGAGAATATTGTGATCTTTGACAGAGGCAGTGTAGTGCACCCCCTAAAGAGCTGCAGATGAACTTAGATCCCCCCTCACTTCTGCACAGCCAGGCACACCAAATCTTCACAAGCACCCTAGAGTCAGAGAACAGTCCATGATATTTATTGAGGGTTAATAACTTGGATAGGGATGGGAGGTTATGAGACGCCCAATTGACTTCAACAAACCTTCAACAACAACTTCAGGGACATCTTCCTATATACATTCTATATACAGTCTCCTTCTCTTGCCTCCTGCACACACTTTCTTGCACCAGTGGAATCACTGTAGAATGATCTAACAGACTCCCAGTCAGATTGTAGCAATAGCCCTTTACAGGCAACTTGTAGACCCTTGTTGTGTAGCAAAAATGTGGTGAAACAGCTTGACATTTCTCCTTTGTGGCCACTGCTCCCAGTGCCACCTCTTCAGGCACTGCCAACCCACCTGACTGCAACTGCCCTTTAACTAGCCCTCTAGGCTAACTCTCCACACCAGTCCTCCATACTGACTCTTCTCCAGGCCCACCCGGTTGATTCTCGGGAGATCTCTCAGGAAAGGATGATGATTTAAGCATACTGCTGTCTTCAGGGAGACTGGCTACATGTGGCAGTCTCCTCCCTTGTCAGCCCCCAACAGTCCTGATCTACTCACTCTGTCCTCTCTTGCTCCCGTGCCCCTAGGAAGGGCTTCCTCCCATGTGTTATGGCAGGATCCTTCCAGCACCTGAGCCCTGGCCTGAGACAGGACACCCCCCCCCGCAGACTTGGGGTTCACCTCAAGGACCATTGACAGCTTCCTCAGCACTGTATCTCCATCTTCCACTCAACTGCCCCTGCTGGCATGGCCCATGTCTATTTATGGATTAGTCTCAGCCCCCTTCCAGCCAGCCTCGTGGGATTGGCTGAGGCTCCATAAATATTCAAGGCAGCTCCTCCTAACCTCCACCCACTAACTCTAGACGATTCACCAACCTTCTAGACCAGGGGGAGGCACCAGAGAGCTGCCAGAATGAGTCACCCAGCCCTGAATTATAGTAAACCCTGACCCAGATTCCATGGCTTTGACTTAGCTCTGAGCCAAACTAGAATTTACCTACTCTAAACTCATTATTTATTATAACTCTAGCATTGTTAATAAAAGGAAAGTTGGAAAAATGACATAATTTTATGAAATATACAATTTTCAAAGCTTTAACAGCAGCCTAAGGCACTTCTTTTTCTGCCATGTAAGTGTAATTTTTAAATGTAATTAGACTCAACTGAAAATAACTGTCTCTTTTTTAACAACTATGTTTTTCCTGGTGTGTTAGCTTTCTGAATTGAGCTTATAATACTTGTAATACTCTGAAGGAGGATTGTAGGGTAGGCACTTTTTAATTTTGAAAGTTTCAGTGTCTTTAATGTACTAAGAAAAAAAAAAGAATTTGTTAAGTATTAAAAACAATAATTTAATTTTAAACTACAGCCATCCCAGGTAGGAATTGTTATAGCTTACATAAGATTTACATTGTCTTTTTTATAACTTAACCGTAATCAATTTTTACATAATATTTCCTAGATTGTATACCCCCTGGATCGGAGCAATTCAGAACAGAGTGCAGGTAAAGTTATAAGATTGATTTATGGAATAAAGTATATGAGCCCTGCCACAGACAAGAATTCAAGGGATTCTTTTAGGAATACTGTGTCAGCTGTGTCTGTAACCAGCTAAGTTCCCATGCATTTCTATAAACATACATAAAGGAATTGAGCTAGAGGGATGAATATTTATCATTATTAACATTTAATAGCCCAGACAATCACTGATAATGTGTTCAAGTGAGTTGTGCTGGATAACTGATGAATATTTATACTGCTCTCATGCATCAGAAGTGTTTCAGGCATAGTAGTACTAGATGTGTAGTGAAGACTCTGCATAAGGGTGCCTAGGTTAAGGTGACCAGGGGGTCTGGCTGTGGTTGCACTGTTTGCCACCCCCGTCCCGCAAAATTTACCACCAGCCGCTACTGGTGCTACATAAAGAATGCAGGGCTCAGCAGTGTGCTACTTAAAGAATGCAGGGCTCAGCTATGTCCATCTATGCTACCTCAACAGTGCCCATCAATGCAGCAATACCAGTGCCCAGCAATGTAGCTTTACCAGTGCCCAGCAATGCAGCCTCACTTGAGTCTATCTATGCAGCCTGACCAGTGCCTATCTATGCAGCCTGACCTGTGCCTATCTATGCAGCCTGACCAGTGCCCATCTATGCAGCCTCACCAGTGCCCATCTATGCAGCCTGACCAGTGCCTATCTATGCAGCCTGACCAGTGCCCATCTATACAGCCTCACCAGTGCCCATCTATACAGCCTCACCAGTGCCCAGCAATGCAGCCTGACCAGTGCCCAGCAATGCAGCCTCGCCAGTGCCCATCTATGCTGCCTCGCCAGTCCTTATCTATGCAGCCTGACCATTGCACAGCAATGCAGCCTGACCAGTGCCCAGCAATGCAGCCTCACCAGTACCCAACTATGCAGCCTGACTAGTGCCTAGAAATGCAGCCTAACCAGTGCTCAGCAATGCAGCCAGACCAGTGCCCATCTTTGCAGCCTTACCAATGCCCATCTATGCAGCCTGACCAGTGCCCAGCAATGCAGCCTCGCCAGTGCCCATCTATGCTGCCTCGCCAGTCCTTATCTATGCAGCCTGACCATTGCTCAGCAATGCAGCCTGACCAGTGCCCAGCAATGCAGCCTCACCAGTACCCAACTATGCAGCCTGACTAGTGCCTAGAAATGCAGCCTAACCAGTGCTCAGCAATGCAGCCAGACCAGTGCCCATCTTTGCAGCCTTACCAATGCCCATCTATGCAGCCTGACCAGTGCCCAGCAATGCAGCCTCGCCAGTGCCTATCTATGCTGCCTCGCCAGTGCTTATCTATGCAGCCTCACCATTGCCCAGCAATGCAGCCTGACCAGTGCCCAGCAATGCAGCCTCACCTGTACCCAACTATGCAGCCTGACTAGTGCCTAGCAATGCAGCCTAACCAGTACTCAGGAATGCAGCTTGACCAGTGTCCAGTAATGCAGCCTCACCAGTGCCCATCTATGCTGCCTCGCCAGTGCTTATCTATGCAGCCTGACCATTGCCCAGCAATGCAGCCTCACCAGTACCCAACTATGCAGCCTGACTAGTGCCTAGCAATGCAGCCTAACCAGTGCTGAGCAGTTCAGCCAGACCAGTGCCCAGCAATGCAGCCTGACCAGTGCCCATCAGTTCAGTCTATCAGTGCCAACTCATCAGTGCCCATTAGTGCATCCTATCAGTGCCACCAGTGCAGCCTATAAGTGCCACTTCATCTGTGCCCATTAGTGCAGCCTATCAGTGCCAACTCATTAGTGCCCATCAGTGCAGCCTTTCAGTGCCACCTCATCAGTGCCCATTAGTGCAGCCTATCAGTCCCCATCAGTGCAGCCTATCAGTGCTGACTCATCAGTACCCAGCCATCAGTAAAGGAGAAACAATACTTGTTAAAATGTTATAACACAAACTCAGCTCCTTGTGGCTCCATTAATGTTTGATTGTTTTTCTTGCTAGAGTCTCTAATTTGAGGAAGCAAAAGCTCTGCCTCTATCAAGATGGCCACCAGTGCGGCTGCAGGGAGAACACAGATATTTCTAGTGACTGCTGCTTTGCTTGTAAGGGAAGGTAGACTGGTGATCCAAGCAAGGGGGTAATGCTTTGCCGAAGGCATGCTCACCAAAGCCTAGGGACCAGGCAGAAGTAGAAGTCATGTGAAAGTTAAACATTAAAGAGATCTCCCAAGGCTATAATGTGTGTGAAGCAGTGGCGGTGCGTGCATAGAGGGCGCAGGAGCGCCGCCCCCCCTCTCCTGCACCGCTCTATCACCAATAGATAGATTCATGCATTGCATGAATCTATCTATTGTCACCGCTGCCGCCCCCTATTCAGGTGTCCGGCCCCTGATCGGGCGCCGGGCATCTGAATTACAGTGGGGGGGGGTGTTGCTGGAAGCGCCCCTATTAGAGCTGTAAGCTCTAATAGGGGACCCTATTAGAGCGGTGTGCTCTAATAGGCTTCCCTAAGTGTAAACAGCGGGCGCACGGCTGTGCGTTCGCTGATTACACAGTATTGTGTTAGGGAAGCGAATACATCGCTTCCCTAACACAGACCCGCCTCTCAGCCAATCAGGTTGCCAGGTCTGTTACCTGTCACCTGATTGGCTGAAGTCACAGGCGCTGTGATTGGACGCTAGGCGTCCAATCACCTAGCGTCCAATCACAGCAGAAGAAGACCGGAGGAGCGCGGGAGAAGACATCCGACGGAGACACCGCTCGTCGCCTGACGCCGTCACCAGCTGCACACCGGGACAAGGTAAGTGCAGAGGGCAGGCAGGGGGCACAGTGGCAGCACTTGAGGGGCACAGTGGCAGCACTTAAGGGGCACAGTGGCAGAACTTGGGGCACAATGGCAGCACTTAAGGGGCACAATGGCAGCACTTAAGGGGCACAATGGCAGAACTTGGGGCACAATGGCAGAACTTGGGGCACAGTGGCAGCACTTGGGGCACAGTGGCAGCACTTAAGGGGCACAGTGGCAGAACTTGGGGCACAGTGGCAGCACTTGGGGCACAGTGGCAGCACTTAAGGGGCACAGTGGCAGCACTTGGGGCACACAGTGGCAGCAGTTGGGGCACAGTGGCAGCATGGGGCACAGTGGCAGCACTTGAATGGGCACAGTGGCAGCGTTTGTTGGGCACAGTGGCAGCGTTTAATGGGCACAGTGGCAGCGTTTGATGGCACAGTGAGGCTGTTTGTTTGCGCCCCCCCAAAAATTTTGAGCACCAGCCGCCACTGGTGTGAAGTATACAAGATAAAAAGTTCTTCCTTAAATTTCCTTGTGTCATGTTCTACACACTTGTACTGAAGTATGTGTTGCATTCGGAGGGGCAGGCTGAGCCACTGTTCACTCCACCATTCAGCGTGTCAGTGTTACCTCACTCCCATTATCAGAATAGGGGCCCGCTGAGCATCTGACACAGACCTTGTGTACAGTGCCTTGCTAAAGTATTCACCCCCCCTTGGCTTTTTACCTATTTTGTTACATTACAGCCTTTAGTTCAATGTTTTTTTTTTTTATCTGAATTATATGTGATGGATCAGAACACAATAGTCTAAGTTGGTGAAGTAAAATTAGAAAAATATATACATAAAACAATTTTTCAGAAATAAAAAACGGATGATTGCCATGTGCGTATGTATTCATCCCCTTTGTTATGAAGCCCATAAAAAGCTCTGGTGCAACCAATTACCTTCAGAAGTCACATAATTAGTGAAATGATGTCCACCTGTGTGCAATCTAAGTGTCACATGATCTGTCATTACATATACACACATTTTTGAAAGGCCCCAGAGGCTGCAACACATAAGCAATAGGCACCACTAACCAAATACTGCCATGAAGACCATGGAACTCTCCAAACAAGTAAGGGACAATGTTGTTGAGAAGTACAAGTCAGGGTTAGGTTGTAAAAAAAATATCCAAATCTTTAATGATCCCTAGGAGCACCATCAAATCTATCATAACCAAATGGAAAGAACATGGCACAACAGCAAACCTGCCAAGAGATGGCCGCACACCAAAACTCACGGACCGGGCAAGGAGGGCATTAATCAGAGAGGCAGCACAGAGACCTAAGGTAACCCTGGAGAGTTCAACAGCAGAGACTGGAGTATCTGTACATAGGACGGCAATAAGCCGTATGCCCAATAGAGTTGGGCTTTATGGCAGAGTGGCCAGAAGAAAGCCATTACTTTCAGCAAAAAATGAAATTACACGATTTGAGTTTGCGAAAAGGCATGTGGGAGACTCCCAAAAGGTATGGCAGAAGGTACTCTGGTCTGATGAGACTAAAATTTGACTTTTTGGCCATCAAACAAAACGCTATGTCTGGCGCAAACCAAACACATCACATTACCCAAAGAACACCATCCCCATAGTGAAACATGGTGGTGGCAGCATCATGCTGTGGGAATGTTTTTCAGCAGTCGGGACTGGGAAACTGGTCAGAGTTGAGGGAAAGATGGATGGTGCTAAATACAGGGATATTCTTGAGCAAAACCTGTACCACTCTGTGTGTGATTTGAGCCTATGACGTAGGTTCACCTTCCAGCAGGACAATGACCCCAAATAAACTGCTAAAGCAACACTTGATTGGTTTAAGGGGAAACATGTAAATGTGTTGGAATGGCCTAGTCAAAGCCCAGACCTCAATCCAACAGAAAATCTGTGGTCAGATTTAAAATTGCTGTTCAAAAGCTCAAACCATCCAACTTGAAGGAGCAGTTTTGCAAGGAGCAATGGGCAAAAATCCCAGTGGTAAGATGTGGCAAGCTCATAGAGACTTATCCAAAGCGACTTGGAGCTGTGATAGCCGCAAAAGGTGGCTCTACAAAGTATTGATCTTTAGGGGGGTGAATAGTTATGCACATTGACTTTTTTTCTTTTTTTGTCCTATTTGTTGTTTGCTTCACAATAAAAAAAACAAAAATTTTAAAAAAAAAAAAAACAAAAATTCTTCAAAGTTGTGGGCATGTTCTGTAAATTAAATGATGCAAATCCTCAAACAATCCATGTTAATTGCCAACAATTGGTTGCTGATTTCCTTGTACAGGGGGTCCCCTACTTACAAAAAACAAACGAAAAATGCCAAGGGGGGTGAATACTTTTGCAAGGCACTGTATATGTTCCGACTTACAAACAGATTCAACTTAAGAACAAACCTACAGTCCCTATCTTGTTTGTAACAGTCCCTATCTTGTTTGTAACCCGGGGACCCCCTGTAGTTACTCATGAACCTCTGCTGTAGTGATGCTACACATACCCCTTACTGTGGTTGCAGACCCAGGTTCTTTGGTAGTATGCCAAGACCTTACATGCACCCCTTTGGAATAACTTCAGACCGGGTTCAAGACAGATGAATCAACATTTACTGTAAACTTGGCAATATGTATAAAATAAAACAACATTTTGTTTCTAACTGAACTTAACTATGGCTGCCCCAGGTTACCAAAACAGGTTAGGGCTCTAAAGAAAATCCGAACTTGGCGGTGCTCTAACAGAGAAGTCATTGTTGCAGGGTTATTCCGGTGATTTTAATTTCCAGGCAGACCATAGGTCCCAGCAAGTGGGTCAGCAAGCATAGTTCGATGCTGCATCTGTCTCCCGTCGGCTCTAAGACTGAAAACAGAATCAAGCACTGCTGATCGCTCTGTTCTCACAGCTCTGTGAGCAGAGAGCTGGTGATTGTCAGGCTCTCAGCGGCTTGCTGAGAGGCTGAGCTGAGTGTCGGTCCAGGCATGTGGGTGGATCCCGACCATATGGTTGTGATCTTTCCCATGCCTGGACCGGGCTTCAGCCCACTGTCTGCTGAAAATGGCTCATAGGAGTTCAAAACAAACTGCACTTCTGTGATCCACAGGAGAAGTACAGATAAACAAGCTTTGGCTGTACTTCTCCTTTAAGGTAAATTAAGTAACGTTAGTGAACTTAGTCTATTTCATAGGACCCTATGAGGAAAAAGCTTAATTTGTTATCAGAGTGTGGTCTGATCAGTATTGTGAGAACCATAATTCAGTAAACTATTCAAAGTACCATCTACTGCTAAAATTACTAAAATTGGAGGTGCAGACGTACTGTATGTTGTGTTAGAGCAGCATTTTGCTCTCTTGTTCCCCGCATAGCAATATATGGTGAATGTAAATTATGGAGGGACATACGCAGTTGCATAGTTAGGTTTAAAATCCATCTAGTTCAACCAATAGAAAAAAATATATAAATACACAGAGGCATTCCCCCTATCCATATACTTGTTTCAGATCAATGACTAATGCCTAGTACACGTGATGATCAAATCCAATGTAAAATACAATTTTCAGAGCGATTGTCTGATAAACTAATGTGACAGACAGCTCCTGTCTGTGATAGATGGTGTGTATCTGCCACACAGACTCTTGAGGTTCTTAAGGTAAATGATTGGCAGTGAAAGGTCTGTAGGCAGAAAGGGATTAAGCACTGGCCACACCTTGCTCCCTACCTGGGGTATAATTCTGCCCTACCTGGGTTAATCAGTGGTGGTGCTGATAGAGGAGAAGCGGGCTGTGAGGGAACATGCCTGCAGGACTGAAGCAGACCCAGTGAGGTCTATTTATTAGCCAGGGGGCTTGCATTTTGTTTTGATGTAAGTGTGCTTTAGGACCATGTTTTCTACCCCTGCGCGGGAATCCTTTTCTGTTGCTGTAATTGCTGACCAAGCCCTTAACCTTGCACATGGCTGGATTACCTCTCTGAGAAATCGCTAACCTCCCACATTGATCAGTAGTATAAAGCTTTTGAGAGTCAATCATGACAATTCATAAAAAAATTATCCGAAGGGAAAAGCACAAAGTTTTTTCTCAGACGATAACAGAATGAATGATTTTCCTGTAATTAGTATAGTATTTGTACAAAAAGAAATTGTTTGATCAAGACCACGCATGCTCGGAAATGAAACAAATACATTACATCATTTCCAAATTTGTATTCTGTCGTACACGAATTTTTTAGCTTTAGTAACCCATTGGTTTTCGAAATGAAACTAGTATGCAAAAAAAAAAGTGAACGATCATTCGTCTCATATTCTTATCTTGTTTACTAGGCATTAGAAAGTACTGAAGCCAATACAAGCTGGCATTAGCATTTTCAGAAAAAAAAAGGTCAGCAATAGTAACTCCAATTTCCCCAATACAGATTGGTCACCACAATGTCTCTTAAGATATCAGCCACTGCAGAAGTACACTGTATTCAATAATTTTAATTACTCTATCTTAAGGCCTGTACACATGATCAGTAAAAAAACACTTTCAAAGAAATTCTACGATAATCTGATCGTTAGTATACAGCTTTCGAGAGCCGATCATGACAATTCATGCTAAATTATCTGAAGGGACAAGCCTGAAAAATGTTCTTGCACGATACCAGATCGTACAATTTTAATTTAATCAGTACAGTTGTCATTGGGGTAGTGCTACAACCACCTTAAAACCATATACAGTGGTGTGAAAAAGTGTTTGCCCCCTTCCTCATTTCCTGTTCCTTTGCATGTTTGTCACACTTAAGTGTTTCGGAACATCAAACCAATTTAAACAATAGTCAAGGACAACACAAGTAAACACAAAATGCAATTTGTAAATGAAGGTGTTTATTATTAAAGGTGAAAAAAAATCCAAACCATCATGGCCCTGTGTGAAAAAGTGATTGCCCCCTAAACCTAATAACTGGTTGGGCCACCCTTAGCAGCAACAACTGCAACCAAGCGTTTGCGATAACGTGCAATGAGGCTTTTACAGCGTCCTGGAGGAATTTTGGCCCACTCATCTTTGCAGAATTGTCCTAATTTAGTTACATTAGAGGGTTTTCGAGCATGAACGGCCTTTTTAAGGTCATACCACAACATCTCAATAGGATTCAGGTCAGGACTTTGGCTAGGCCACTCCAAAGTCTTCATTTTGTTTTTCTTCAGCCATTCGGTGGTGGACTTGCTGGTGTGTTTAGGATCATTGTCCTGCTGCAGAACCCAAGTTCGTTTCAGCTTGAGTACACGAACAGATGGTCGGACATTCTCCTTCAGGATCTCTTGGTAGACAGCAGAATTCATAGTTCCTTTTATCACGGCAAGTCTTCCAGGTCCTGAAGCAGCAAAACAGCCCCAGACCATCACACTACCACCACCATATTTTACTGTTGGTATAATGTTCTTTTTCTGAAATGCAGTGTTCCTTCTACGCCAGATATACTTGGACACACACCTTCCAAAGAGTTCCACTTTTGTCTCATCGGTCCACAGAATGTTGTCCCAAAAGTCTTGGGGATCATCAAGATGTGTTGTGGAGAAATTGAGACGAGCTTTGATGTTCTTTTTGCTCAGCAGTGGTTTTCTCCTTGGAACTCTGCCATGCAGGCCATTTTTGCCCAGTCTTTTCCTGATGGTGGAGGCATGAACGCTGACCTTAACTGAGGCAAGTGAGGCCTGCAGTTCCTTGGACGTTGTTGTGGGGTCTTTTGTGACCTCTTGGATGAGTCGTTGCTGCGCTCTTGGGGTAATTTTGGGCGGCCGGCCACTCCTGGGAAGGTTCACCACTGTTCCATGTCTTCGCCATTTGTGGATAATGGCTCTCACTGTGGTTCGCTGGATTCCCAAAGCTTTGGAAATGGCTTTATAACCCTTTCCAGACTGATAGATCTCAATTACTTTCTTTCTCAATTGTTCCTGAATTTCTTTGGGTCTCGGCATGATGTGTAGCTTTTAAGGATCTTCTGGTGGACCTTACTGTGTCAACCAGCTCCTATTTAAGTGATGCCTTGATTGTGAACAGGTGTGGCAATAATCAGGCCTGGGTGTGGCTAGAGAAATTGAACTCAGGTGTGGACAACCACAGTTATAGTATGTTTTAACAAGGGGGGCAATCACTTTTTCACACAGGGCCATGATGGTTTGGATTTTTTTTTTTTCACCTTAAATAATAAACACCTTCATTTACAAATTGCATTTTGTGTTTACTTGTGTTGTCCTTGACTATTGTTTAAATTGGTTTGATGTTCCGAAACACTTAAGTGTGACAAACATGCAAAGGAACAGGAAATGAGGAAGGGGGCAAACACTTTTTCACACCACTGTACAATGCATGCACTAGTGGTTGGGTTTCACAGGATTAAAACAGGCAGTGAGAGGGCAACATATTACCTCTGTGTTGCTCGTCAAAAGGATCACTTTTCAGAGGGGTGGTAAAGTCTGCCACAACTTATCCCCACAAAGATTAATATTCACTTTAGTAAGTATACCAAATGACAAAGTAATTATTAATATTATGTAGCAGTGTAGTTGCCACTAGTAACAAACATCCACCATATCACCCTGTTGCCCGACCTCCATATATCACATCTGAGACAATGAACAGTCATTTGCTTTGTTTTGTTTTTGTTTATTGGGGGGTATAACTTGGTTGGGTGAAGGGGTATATGGGATGCCCATAGATCAAATACTTTGCCATCATATTTATAGATTAGAACTTAGTTTGAGCCTGAAGAAATGATTTGTGTGTATAACAGCTACAGTCTCTTCCCTGCATCACCATGCAGACTATTGCTCCTCCTCTGCGTTACTCTTGTAGACTATTGCTCCCAGAAACTCCTCATCAATAACCGTGTAGAGATAAGGACTTCACCCATGAATGAGTGTGAAGTTTCCAGAAATCCTTCCCCCCTGCACAAAACTTATACTGAAGCATTAATTTCCTGTCACATCTTCTTCTATGTGCAAAAGATCCCACTCTGAATAGTCTCTTATGCTGACTCTGATTCGTTGCTGCTACTAGGCTAGAGGCCTGCAGTACCTCTCCCCGGAGGCCTAGTAGTTTAATAGCATGTGTTGAACGGTGGACTACTGTTCCCAGCCAGCCCAGCTTGCAAATCCTGCCCCCCGGGCCACATCGATTTGACACTATTCCCCACAGTCTCTCCTCTGATCCAGGACTCATCAATGACCATGTAATGATGAGGACTTCACCAATGACCCTGTAAAGGTGAAGTTCCCTCACAGACTTCCTGGCATGTCTCCATATCCAGCCTTCCAATGTGGTACACTCACCGACCTTTCCCTGCCCTGAGTCCAGACCGTACGTTCCGACAGCTTCACCTGCCCCTCTGCTCCAGGAGTTCTTCATCAATGACCATGTAATGAGGAAGACTTCACCAATGACCGTGTAAAGGTGAGGTTCTCTCACAGACTTCCTGGCATGTCTCCACATCCAGCCCTCCACTGTGGTACACTCACTGACCTTTCTCTGCCCTGTGTCCATGATGGAGAACTTAACCAGACCGTATGTTCCAACAGCTTATCCTGCCCCTCTGCTCCAGGAATTCCAGATCAATGACCGTGTAAAGATGGAGACTTCACCAATGACCATGTAAAGGTGAAGTTCCCTCACAGTTTTCCCGTGCCTCCTCCTGAGATCGGCGCACCCCCCCCCCCCCCCAGATGGGGATGGCCTCCTCTGCTGTCTAGTACTCCACTTCTCTCAGCTGACAACTCCCCTAAGTGGCCTGTTACCTCAGCTTATATGGGAGTCCCGCCCCCTGCCAATTCCAGTTGGGGATCAGTCAGGGCTCCCACATGAGCTGCCTGCCACTTCAGTTCTAGCACCTACCTATGGTAGAGGGTGCTATAATTATTATTATTAATACTCTGTGTGTTTCACAATAGTGCCTGTCTACCTAATGTGCATGATCATTTTCCCTTAACATCCTTTGCTTTCAATTATTGTGCTTATTTTTTGCTCACTGTCGTTCCTTCAGTAAAGATATTCAATCAATCAAACAGATGGAAGAGAGTTCTTCTTTACCAAAACAGAACTGTAGAGATGTATATAATGCTGGATGACAGGTAAGTAAATACCATGTGCCTGTTTCCAATAACGGGGCCTGATGCAGCTTTTTAATATAGTGCTGTCTTTTATCAGTCAATGTCTAAATATTTTTCATAGAACAGCCTTTGTGAGAGGCACCAATATGCTGGATACAGATCACTATGTAATGACTGTGGTTTCACTGTCACGTTGCTTTCAGCACTGAGCATCGTGCAGCAGGTAGAGGGGGAGGCTTGACAGGCGGCAGTTCAAATGAACTGCAACATCAAACGTGATCAGATGTGTTGAGCTCACATAAAACCTTCAATTAATACATTCTATTAGAGACTACTAGGGCAAAAAGACAAAGGCCTAGTCAGTCAAAGAAGTAAAGTGTGAATAAGACATAGGACAACTGAAGAACAAACCAGACCAAGGTTAAAGGAAACTTTAAAGGCACTGAGAAAAATAAGGGAGCTGCTATTGCTGACTATATTCTCAGAATACCTAGCTGTCTCTGGCTTCAATATTTTTCTTTGTCACCAACCCAGAACAAGTATGCAAATTAAAAGTCAGAATGTACCCATAGTTCATGAAGTGCATACTTGTTCCAGGATAGTGGTTTAGCATGAAAGCCAGACAACTAGCATTTTCAGAAAGAGGTAAGCAATGGCAGTATATATTTTATCTTAGTACAGGTTTCCCTTAATTTTATTTGTAAATGTTTTCCTAAAGAACATCAGATGCTCCAGTGCTGGTCTTACAATTGGCAACTTCTAGACATTTTTGACCACTCCAACTGCTTTCCATTACAACTATTCCCAAATAGAACAAGTCAACCTACCACCAATTGTATATATTCATTATCTACAACTATATACTGTACAGCTATAGCTACATATCTATTGCTCACTCTTATCGGATGTCTCAGCTCTACCCTGCTCCAAGATGGCCACCAAAGCTTTCAGAAAATCCAGTTACACCAGACAACATGAAAGCGTAGTGGTGGCATTGTATTACAGAATTGTCTTATGGAAATGAGGGTTTTGGAAAAAAAATACCTCAATAGTACCACCAAGAGCAAGATGTAAAAGCACCTACCGTATTTATCGGAGTATAAGATGCGCCGGCTAATAACACGCACCCCAAGTTTAGGAGGGAATTTTAAGGAAAAAAACTTTTAGGAGGGAAGTTTAGGAAAAAACGTACATTTAAATGCCCATCAATGCAGCCTTATCAGTGTCCATCTGCAGCCTTGTCCATCATTGCAGAATTAACAGTGTCCATCTGCAGCCTTGCCCAGTGTCATTGCAGCCTTGACCAGTGTCTTTGCAGCCTTGCCCAGTGTCTTTGCAGCTCACTGCTCCAGACAGCGGGGATTGGCTTATAACACACACCCATGATTTTCCCCTGATTTTAAGGGGGAAAAGTGCATGTTATACGCCGATAAATACAGTATTTTGAATGTGTTATATATGTCCCCATTCACATAACTTTAAAAAAAATTTAAAAATTGCTGCTTACATTTTTAAAGATTTCTTTTTGCAAACTCCAGCATGGAAAAACTTCTACTTTGCTTATGAAGGGGCTCGGTAGCTGTGTTTACCATAATTAACCTTATCTGTATTGTGGGGGCAGATATCATCTCATCATTTGCTCTAGATTAGAACATTGGGGTTGATTTACTAAGACGGGAGAGTGTAAAATCTGGTTCAGCTTTGCATAGAAACCAATCAGCTTTCAGGTTTGTTTGTCAAAGATTAATTGAAAAAAGTTAGAAGCTAATTGGCTACCATGGACAGCTGCACCAAATTTTGCACTCTCCAGTTTTAGTAAATCAACCCCACTGTCTGCTGTAACAAAGGGTTAAACATTTAAGCAAGCCACAGCCACAGGTTGAAGGAAAGAAAATCGCTTGATTTCCCTCATCAACAATGTCAATGTTGATGGGGGAATCCCTCCCGCTGTGCTATTGTATTCTGACAGCAGGAGGTTTACTGATCGTCAGAATACAATGATCACTGCCGGTGGCTATAGCCACCGGCAGTGATCACACAAGATAATTCCGAAGGGCTGTTTATACAGTGCTTAGGGTTGCCACCCCATCCCTTTAAACCCGAACACATATTAATTACACACGTTCTGTGGTTGATTAAGGTGGTAATTAAACTCACTTAGTGCTTTATCTGCACTAAATTAGAACCTGTGTAATTAATATGTGTTCAGGCTTAAAGGGATGAGGTGGCAACCCTAATTGTACTGAAGTTGATCAATAAATCAACTTCAGTACAACCAGCCTGCCAATAGATGGGCTAAATTCAACTGAACCAGCCAAAATTTCGATCCGTCTATGGCTGGCCTTAGAAGCTGGGCTTTTCCAATGAGAATGAGATCCAGCCAGTCCCCAGCCTTTCTATTGGGAAAGATTACAATTAACTTCTTGAGAAATTCTCACAGTCAGCCATGCCACCTTCCCCACAGAGACATCCACAAGGTAAAAAATATATATTTTTAAATGTTCAGGTATGCTGTGTGCATGTGAACACATAACAAACATATTTTATAATTTTTTTCAAATTTGACTGCAAAAGTGGGAAAGCACTTTAAATTGGTTGTAAACCCTCATGTATACCCAGTGAAGTGACTGGCCACAGATGATACACAAAGATAAAACAAATCCTCCTACATAAGTTTTACTTGTTTATTTGCAGTTTTCTCTTGTCTACAACCCTTCAAAAGTGCACAATTAAAAAAAAAAATCTTCATCTGTGAGGAGTACAGAGGAGGGGGTGGAGAACTGTAGTTACAGCTCTTATACAGTGTGTGAGAGCTGATTGGAGGAAAGGGACACCCCTCGCCACATAGGCAGAGGAATGAAGGAACATGCAGAGTAGTCTGAAAAGACAAGCTGTGTGTTTATCTCCCTTCCCGACACAAATTTATCTCAGGTGTTGGGAAAACTTCTCAGAAGTGACTCATGCTGATAACAGAGGGACAAAGCACCAGAGAGAAATGGCACTTAGAGCTTTGGCGAGAGATAAGTAAACACTACAGATATATGTGCTTAGTTCAAATTTCCTGACTGGGGTTTACAACCACTTTAAGGAAGAAACCGTATTTTCCCTGATGGGTAAGGGTTTGATCAGTCACTAAACAATTGGTAAAGTGGCTTGGGCAGCTAAATAAACAAAAATCTACTACTTGGTTGGCCATTGTACACAAATCAAAGAACATTTCACTGCCATAGGAAGCCTATGGGAAAGCACTCAACTCTCATTGCCAACCACAAACAGGCCCCAGCCTGACCTAACTTTCAAATATGGGCATACATAGTGCAGAAACTGTAATGGGAGAGCAGCAGTCAATGACAGCAAGCGACTGCTCTCACTGTGCAAGACTGTATTCATGTTTGTTTTTTTACTGCAAAGTTTAATTAAAAAGGGGGATTGTTATTGTAGCATATGCATTGTAAATGTTTAATGATTCCAGCACACCCCGTTGTCCTTTTCTCTTCATCTGTAAATACTCTGCAAGGGAGTTCCATTTCAAAAGCATTCAGAAAGCCGTATAAATGTAATTATAATAATAAAAAGAAGAACAACCAGAAATGCATTATTTGTGCTCATTGGAAACAGCTACGGCAATTGTTTTGCTGTTTTCCTAATCTACAGACATGTGCAGTGTCTAGAAGAGGATGTTCTCGCAGTCACATGTAAGCCCAGACAATGCATCCTCGTGCAGGGAGCTCAACCTAATTCTTACTTGCTTTACTTTCATAAGCAGCACAATAATTCCACGTGGGTTTACAGCTAATGCTGGTCTGCACTGCACAGCAAACAAGCTACCAAATACAATTTAATAGTTATTGTTAAAAAAAAAAAATATGTTTTTCCAAATTAGCAAATTTGACAGCGGGTAATATAACAGAATACTGTTTGTACTATAACATTTATGCAGAAAGGCAATAATAAGCAGTCATGTTAATGGCAGTGAATTATGGCATTAAAAGTCATCAGCCTTTTTTCAATTACCCAGTGACCCTCATTATTCAAGTGTGTGTGTGTGTGTGTGTGCTTCTTTCCTTTTTTACACCTTTTCCTAGCCAAATGTCTTTTTTTCTTTTCTAAAACGTGATTCTATATAAAGAAGCCAACACATTAATTAGTAAGTACTTAAAACTCGAGACTTAATTTTGTGCAAAACACCAGAGTCTAGCAACTAAAGTTAACAAAAGATTAAACTGATTAGGATTATGAAGTTAAAAACATCCCCTGTAGGTAAACTCTTATGCTGCCCATGGACATGAAATGTTGGTGCCTTGATGTGGCTGGATTGGCACCTGCTGACCACCCACGTTTTTCTGTGTATGAGGAGAAGGTAAAAATCAGATTAGAAAACCTTTTTAAATTGTAGTCAATCCCATGTGAGACACCAGCTGTGGCCGCCTATGTAGGCAGAAGTGAATGACCCCTATTCATTGAAATTCTGAATTGATGCAAGGCAAGAAAAAAGTCATGCAGTGCTTCTTTATCACAAAATGTACTGTGTCAGTTTGTGACTTGGCACTCCAAAAATGGCAGTTTACCAATTCACCAGGCTCATTTTATAGTAAATCAAATAGGTTAATTAATTTTAATCTTTTAGCAATGTTTACAAATAGTGTCAGATTTTGTATTAGCTTTAAGCCGGCCGTAGATGGATTGAAATTCGGGCTGTTCAGCAAGTTTGGGGCAGGATGTTTGCCCGTCACACGCCTCACAATGCACTGCCCAGCTCAGCGGCACATGAACAGTAACGCAATGAATAGATGATCGAGACCACAGCGGCTGGCGACTCCTTCAGTGCACTCGTCATAGGCGGAGGAGCCGAGCAGGGGTGATGAGGAGGAGAATGAAACTGTGGGGGGATATTATAGCAAAAAGGGGACAGAGTGAGAGGAGGACATTACTGGGAGGCTAAAGCCATGCCATGCAGGTGACAGAGACTGATGTGCTCTGTCCACCATCATATTACTTCTCCATATCATCAGTGTGCTGTGTCCATGTAAGCCTACTTTTTTTGCATTTACCACAAGGAAGAACCCCTTCTGGTCAAAAAACGTAATCATTTTCTTAGGGGGATCTGGTACTTTCTTGACCAGTTGGTCCCTAATTCTTCTGGCCCTTCTATATATAAATGTTGGCCTAGTTGGAAGTATTTTGCTTAATTGTGAGTCACTGCAGATAATAGGCCAGTGTTTCTTCATAATCCCCTCTAGGGTTTTATACTGTTTGTTAAAACCCGTTATAAACGGTACATTTTTAGTATTTTTGCTGTGCATTTTTTTGTGCTTATTTTGCAACATGGCCTCTCTGTTGGTGCAACCAATTTTTTCCCTAATCACCTCTAGTTCCCCCTGGAAGCGATTCTCATAAATTTTATTTTTTTATTTTTTTATTTTATGTAAGTATAGGCAGAAAAACATGATGTGTAGTATTATATACAATTTTTGTATAAGGATTTTCATACATTTTATGTGGTTTTAATTTGTAACATTGTAAAAGCGATCCAGCTGTGTGAGTGGGGAGATCCGTTCACCAAAAAGATCACATGCATGGCACTGAGAGCCGAGGGGAACAGAAGAAAGAATGGTGACTTCGGGGATACCGCATAGCTAAAGGAAGGAATCTAGATTAAAAGTATACACAGTACGAGAAATACAACCCTATGGTAGCTGGTGGGTGTTGCGGCTTCTTTACATAGGGGGAGAGAGAGGGTATTGATTTGCACCTGTATTGTGCACGGGGTGGAACACAGACATGTAGTAAGTAGGGATGACCCGAACACCCCCGGGTTCGGTTCGCACCAGAACCCGCGAACGGACCTAAAGTCCGTGCGAGCATAAGAACCCTATTAGTTACAATGGATCCGAACGTTCAAAATCAAAAGTGCTAATTTTAAAGGCTAATATGCATGTTATTGTCATAAAAAGTGTTTGGGGACCTGGGTCCTGCCCCAGGGGACATGTATCAATGCAATTTTTTTTTAAAAAAACGGACGTTTTTTCAGGAGCAGTGATTTTAATAATGCTTAAAGTGAAACAATAAAAGTGTAATATTCCTTTAAATTTCGTACCTGGGGGGTGTCTATAGTATGCCTGTGAAGGGGCGCATGTTTCCTGTGCTTAGAACTGTCCCTGCACAAAGTGTCATTTTTGCAGGAAAAAAAGCTATTTAAAATCACTCGCGGCTAATGAATTGCCGGCTCCCGTAACACAGAGAACTGTCATTCATTGAAAGCCATTGATAAAAAAAAAAGTCATTGATAAAAAAAAAAAAAAAAAAAAAAAAAAAGCGTGGGGGTCCCCCCAAATTCAATAACCAGGCCCTTCAGGTCTGCTATGGATATTAAGGGGGACCCCAGCCTAAAAAAAAAAAAAATGGCGTGGGGTCCCCCTCAAAATCCATACCAGAGCCTTGAGGTCTGGGATGGATTTTAAGGGGAACCCCGGCCAAAAACAAAATGGCGTGGGGTCCCGCTCAAAATCCCTACCAGACCCTTATCCGAACACGCAACCTGGTAGGCCGCAGGAAAAGAGGGGGGACGAGAGCGCCCCCCCTCCCTCCTGAACCGTACCAGGCCACATGCCCTCAACATTGGGAGGGTGCTTTGGGGGTCTGAGACCCCCCAAAGCACCTTGTCCCCATGTTGATGAGGACAAGGGCCTCGTCCCCACAACCCTGGCCATTGGTTGTGGGGGTCTGCGGGCAGGGGGCTTATCGGAATCTGGAAGCCCCCTTTAACAAGGGGACCCCCAGATCCCCCCCCCCTGTGTGAAATGGTAAGGGTACTCCTACCATTTCACCAAAAAAGTGTCAAAAATGGTAAAAATGACAGGAGACGGTCTTTGACAATTCCTTTATTAAAATCTTCTTTCTTCTGGTCTTCTTCCTTTCTTCATCCTTCGGTTTCTTCATCTTCTCCTTCCGGCATCTTCTTCCATCTTCTTCTTCCATCATCTTCTTCCTCCGATCTGCTTCTTCTTGCTCTGGTCTTCTCGTCTGGCATCTTCTTCCATGGCGTCCGGGTCTCTTCTTGGGCCGCTCCGCGCAATGGGAGGCTCCCGCTGTGTGAGGCTTCGCTGCGTCTGACAGGTCTTTTATAACGGAGGGCGGGGCAACCTGGTGACCCCCGCCCCCCTCTGACGTCATGGGGAAAGCCATAGGGAATTCCCCATGACGTCCCCATGCGTCAAAGGGGGCGCGGGGTTACCAGGTGGCCCCGCCCTCCGTTATAAAAGACCTGTCAGACGCAGCGCAGCCTCATATAGCGGGAGCCTCCCATTGCGCGGAGCGGCCCAGAAGAGACGCCAACGCCATGGAAGAAGATGCCGGACGAGAAGACCAGAGCAAGAAGAAGCGGATCGGAGGAAAAAGATGATGGAAGAAGAAGATGGAAGAAGATGCCGGAAGAGAAGATGAAGAAACCGAAGGATGAAGAAAGGAAGAAGGAAGAAGACCAGAAGAAAGAAGATTTTAATAAAGGAATTGTCAAAGACCGTCTCCTGTCATTTTTACAATTTTTGACACTTTTTTGGTGAAATGGTAGGGGTACAAAAGTACCCCCTTACCATATCACACAGGGGGGGGCGGGATCTGGGGGTCCCCTTGTTAAAGGGGGCTTCCAGATTCCGATAAGCCCCCCGCCCGCAGACCCCCACAACCAATGGCCAGGGTTGTGGGGACGAGGCCCTTGTCCTCATCAACATGGGGACAAGGTGCTTTGGGGGGTCTCAGACCCCCAAAGCACCCTCCCAATGATGAGGGCATGTGGCCTGGTATGGTTCAGGAGGGAGGGGGGGCCGCTCTTGTCCCCCCCTCTTTTCCTGCCGCCTGCCAGGTTGCGTGCTCGGATAAGGGTCTGGTATGGATTTTGAGGGGGACCCTACGCCATTTTTTTTTTTTGGCCGGGGTTCCCCTTAAAATCCATCCCAGACCTCAAGGGTCTGGTATGGATTTTGAGGGGGACCCCACGCCATTTTTTTTTTTTTGGCTGGGGTCCCCCTCAATATCCATAGCAGACCTGAAGGGCCTGGTTATTGAATTTGGGGGGACCCCCACTTTTTTTTTTTTTTTATTTTTTATCAATGACTTTTTTTTTTATCAATGGCTTTCAATGAATGACAGTTCTCTGTGTTACGGGAGCCGTCAATTCATTAGCCGCGAGTGATTTTAAATAGCTTTTTTTCCTGCAAAAATTACACTTTGTGCAGGGACAGTTCTAAGCACAGGAAAAAGGCGCCCCTTCAAAGGCATACTATAGACACCCCCCAGATGTGATACTGCAAAACTGTACTAACAGCACGCCCACACTAATCCCCAGAATCACAGCACATAATGTCAGCAATCACAGCACATAATGTCAGCACATAATGTCAGCACATAATGTCAGCAACACAATATAGGAGGCCGCCGGCGCGGCGGCCTTTTATACTGTGGGGCGTGTACTAAACCCCTGAGCTATAATTGGCCACAGGCATCCTGCCTGTGGCCAATTATTGCTCTCCTCGCCGCTGGCTCTTTGATTGGCCAAGCATGCGGGTCACAGTGCATGCTTGGCCAATCATCAGCCAGCAATGCACTGCAACTGGCGCAGAGCATTGCGGGCCGCTCGCATCACACGAATTTGCATGGGTTCGAATCGAACACAGGGCTCATCCCTAGTAGTAAGTAAGGGCATACCATAACTAATATGGCGGTTTTAAGGCTTCCGGTGGAACGAAACCGACCAATAATAACAAGAACTGTCAGGTATGGGCAGTATATAAGTAGATCAGTGCATTATCTCAGCAGTCTCAGCAGGTATCCAGGTCTAGGAGTGGTTATCCAGATAATCAACCAAAGGCGCAAACTCACTTGGTTCTGGTTAGTGGCCAATACATAAGTGGTGGTGGAATCACAAATAGGGTGATTTTCAACAGCGGGACAAGGAGGATTACCATTCACTGTGGTGTGAAGCATTGTAAATTATTGTTTACTTGGACATTATATTTTTTGCACATATTTTTTACTCTTTTTTTGATGATGTCTTTTATAATGTATTATTTATGATTTATATGACTTTTTTGATATATATTTTATTGGTATAATTTTGATGCCACAATACTTTGTCACTGGTATTTTGGATCTTCTACAATAGAAGACATATAGTATTTTTGAGGTATATTCACAGTAGATTTTCTATTATATATACATATGTTTATTATTTCATACTTTTTATCACTATATTTTTTTGGTAAAAGTTACAGGCTTGCAAAGGCAGGCAGTTTACGTGGTGGTATATAATAAGGTCATAGTGATATCAGCACTTGACAATTTAGATATTGTAGTGGTTGGCGCAGTTCTTTTTTATATTATTTGTCTTTACAGTTCACCTAACCACAAAGGGAGGTTGTCTTCTGACTGCAGCACACCACACAATTGAGCACATAAATGGATATTATATCCTAATATATTTTAATTAGTTTGCGCCGGTACCTTTACATATATAGTATCAGTGCAACCTATCAGTGTCCATCAATGCTGCCAATCAGTGTCTATTAGTGCAGCCTATCAGTGCTCAATGCCCATCAGTGCCACCCATCAGTGAAGCCTATCAGTGCCCATCAGTGCTGCCTATCAGTGCAACCTATCAGTGTCTATTAGTGCTGCCTATCAGTGCTCAATACCCATCAGTGCCACCCATCAGTGTCGCCTATCAGTGACCATCATTGCCACATTTAAGTGCTCATTAATGCGGCTTATCAGTGCACAATGCCCATCAGTGCCACCTATCAGTGCCCATCAGTGCTGCCTATCAGTGCCACCTATCAATGCTCATCAGTGAAACCTATCAGTGCCCATCAATACTGCCTATTATTGTCTATTAGTGCTGCCTATCACTGGTCAATGCCCAACAGTGCCACCCATCAGTGCCACCTATCAGTGCTCATCAGTGCAGCCTATCAGTGCCCATCAGTGCTGCCTATCAGTGCAACCTATCAGTGCCCATCAATGCTGCCTATCAGTGTCTATTAGTGCTGCCTATCAATGCCCAATGCCCATCAGTGCCACCTATTAGTGCACCTATCAGTGCAACTTTTCAATGTCCATCAATGCTGGCTATCAGTGTCTATTGGTGCTGCCTATCAGTGCTCAATGCCCACCAGTGCCACCCATCAGTGTCGCCTAACAGTGCCTATTAGTACCTCCTATCAGTGCTCATCGATTAATGCCGTCTACCTCCCCAGCAGGTCTCGGGAAGTGTGAGCTCATTAGTTTCACACTTGACTTCCCGCAGAGCACACACAGGAGAGGGGGGTTGCAGACAGAGCAGATCGGCTGTCTCCTCTCTCATCCCATTCGACTCGATGCGAGAGAGGAGAGAGGGAGAACTGTGAATGACAGATGTGAGCTGTATGAGAGACATGCTCGTAGCTCAGAGACCTGCAACCCCGCTGGGGCCCCCTCACAGTGGCGAAATGCCAGGGCCCGGTCGCACGTGCGACTGCTGCGACCCTGGTAGTTTCGCCACTGGATTGTTCACTAATGCAGTACAAAAGTAAAGTAGCGGGGGCCATTTATAAAGCAGCTTTATGGTTATACTATGGTTATACTGCTGAAAAAACTGTACCACTCATTGGTAAAGCACAGTGGTTTGCTTTACAAATGTGCATTGCCACTTCACTTGCTTTGGGACTCCAAAGTTAATTTACTGTAATTAAAATGAATAGTTGGAAACAGCACAGTGCAAGTGGATAGCACATTCACCTGGCAGAACTAGGGTTGTTGGTTTGAATCCCAACCATGGCACTACTTGCATGTTCTCCCTTTGCCTATGTGAGTTTTCCAGGTACTCCAGGTTCCTCCTACACTGCAAAGACATGCTGGTAGGTTAATTGTGTATGTATGAATGTGAGTTAGGGACCTTAGATTGTAAGCTCCTTGAAGGCAGGGACTGATGTGAATTTAAATCATACAGTATATATGTGTGTAAATTGATGGAGCTATATAAGTACCTATAATAAATAAATAAAAAAGCCAGGAGGGGAGCCTGGTCACATGGCCTGTTACTGTCTTTTCATCAGCCACAGAATTCTCTCTGTTTGGGTTACACAGTGGCCAGCATTTTATGAATAGGCTGTAAAATACGGACTGTAGTATGGACCAACGTTGCAATATATAGCAGTGAGTGTGTATGTATGAATGTGAGTTAAGGATCTTAGATTGTAAGCTCCTTGAGGGCAGGAACTGATGTGAATGTATAATATATGTACTGTATGTGTGTAAATTGATGGTGTTATATAAGTACCTGTAATAGATAAATAAATAAAAAGGCCAGGGGGGAGTCTGGTCACCTGGCCTGTAACTGTCTTTTCATCAGTAACAGAATTCACTCTGCCTTAAGCATAAAGAATGCCACAGGCCTGCATTTTATGAATGGGCTGTAAAATGCAGACTGTAGTATGGACCAACGTTGCGGTATATATCGGCGAGTGGATATCAAAATCCACTCTCTATTATGAATGTTACTCATAGTAATCAACCAAATGTCAGTTTTCAGATCAGTTTTAATTGATTGCTCTAAGCTATTATATGTTTTAGCCTGTAAGTCATGGCTTAGGCAAACACCTGAGCCAAAATAACTAATGAGCCTTGATGGGTTTTTTTATTCCTGCATTTGCTGCAGGTATTAATATCTATGGAGGTATCTTAATAGAATGAATAAAACATGCACTAAGTGGGTGCAAACATGCAATTACTCTTGTAAATACAGCTCTGCATGTTTTACTGTTTCCATTGTGCTTTAAATAATAAAGAAGCTTTCATTTTTTTTAAAGTATATTGACATGCTAACTGCATGTGATCTGTAACCTTTTTCATTATGCTAAAAAATATTTGCAAGTTCTCACAATTTGTTTGTAACTCATATACACAAATAAGACACTTCCGCCAAGTGTATAACACTATTTCCTTCATTTAAAATAGACACTGTGTTTTCTCTTTCTGTTTTTCTATTTAAGTTTAGGAAGTGTGTGAAACACCTTGTACTTAGTGTGATGTAGGTTACATATCAGGAAGAGGAGCAAAACCACAAAATAAGCAGAACATCTTGTCCTGGGTAATATAGATCTTGCAAGATGGTGTAATATAATGCCATAAATTCAGAGCCTGCCTATGTCCTCACCTGGCTCAGTTATCTAATTGAGCCAATAACCTGCCAAGTACACAGCATCTTTCTCAGCTGTTACTTTGCATCTACAGTAAAACCTTGGTTTGAGAGTAACTTGGTATGAGAGCATTTTGCAAGACAAGCAACATTTTTAAATAAATTTGGATGCTTGCATACTTACATGGTTGATGATTAAAAGAGACACATCTGAGTTGCTAAATGTTGTACTTTCATTAAATATAACCATATTGCTAAACTTTTTCGGCGGCGCTTCGGTCTTTTTCGGCGGCGAGTCAGTCTTTTTTGCCGGCTCTCGCGCGGCCTGTATCGACGGCAGGAAATTTAAACGTGGGCAAGGCTGCAAATGATGCTGGCAAGCTGCAAATGACACTGGGAAGCTGCAAATGACACTGGCAAGCTGCAAATGACACTGGGCAAGGCTGCAAATGGCGCTGGGCAAGCTGCAAATGACGCTGGGCAAGGCTGCAAATGGCGCTGGGCAAGCTGCAAATGACGCTGGGCAAGCTGCAAATGACGCTTAAATGTAAGTTTTTTTTTCACCTAAACTCCCCTTCTAAAACTTTTTTCCTTAAAATGCCCTCCTAAACTTGGGGTGCGTGTTATACGCCGTTTACAGAGTAAGTAACAGTCCACATGTTCCAATACATAATTCATCCTCCCAAGATTAGCTTCTGTTCCAAAATGATTTATGTCGCTGCTGGTGAATGTTTTAGAATGTTTGACAGTTATATTTATAATGTGGGACCCTGTCTTAAGCTGCCCTGGGTAAATTTAGTGTTGTTTTTCCTTCTAGACTGTAACCAGCTTGAGCTTTGTTAATTTTTTCTGTGCTCAGCAGGTCTCTCCAAAGCTCAGGGCTGTTGATCTGCCTCCATTAGTTTGTGTGTGTGTGTGTGTGTGGGGGGGGGGGGTATGAGATAAGAATATGTATATACCCTAGCAATCAGTGAGGGTTGTGGTCTAGGGCTAAGGAAAGGTGATAGATATTTGGAGCAGCTTTCCAAAAGGGTCTTCCTTCCTGGACTTCTGCCTGGTAAGGATGCCATTGTGAGAGTGTTCTTTCTCCTTCCAGCCTTGCCCGGTCTGTGTGCTAAAGACTCAGGCAGTTTCAACTGCCCCGGAGCAGAGCAAGAGAATTGCTACCTGTATGGAGTATCTTTGGAGAAATCTGTGCTGAAGAACGTCTTTGGGACCTTGGGAGATGCTGCTGCAGGTAGACATTACACAAAGATCTCAATGCTCATCAAATATGGTACCCGTTCCTGTTCGCATAGGGTCAAGGGTCTGGAATTTACTTAAAGCAGAGTTGTACCCAAAAGTGTAGGCGAGTGTGAGTCAAAAGAGGTTTGTGTGCCTTTGGAGAGCAGCGCCTGCTGGACCAGGTGCATGCACATTAGGATCTGCACGTCGAGCATGGTGGTGGATAGCCTTGGATGTGCTGCTAGGATCTGGGCAGCTAGGTTGAATGTCCATGGCTCCTCCTTCCCCTGTCGGGATCTTGAGGTGGTTTTAAGAGTGTGGCCACAGTGGAATCCTTATGCTGTATCTATCTTCACACAATGTGAGTTTGACCATTGTAGTGTGTTTAACTTATTTATTAACTTGCCATATTAAAGTTGAGTTACACTAGGGCGGTTTTGCGCTCTCTTCTTTTGTATTTTGTCTAGAGTGGAACCCATGCTCTTTGTGGGGAAACAGTGGTGACCTCTTGCTGAGTAACAACCAGAGCTTTCCAATGAGCAGGAAGCATGATCTTTGCTGATTGCAGAGCTATAATTTAAATCAGTAGGGGGTATGTTGTACCTCTTCAATATATCTATAGGGAGCAAGAGCCCCAAAATACTGAAGACAAATAATCAGGGTGACCCACAGGTAACTAGTTTATTAGAAACAAAAGGTCAGCAGCAGCCTTCATGTTTCTTTCAGTACTGATTTTTTCCAATAGCAGTGCTAGCATTAGCTTGAACAAAGATTTAGCAGAGAAAATGAATTACAATAGGTAATATTTTGCATATAAGTCAAGTGTAACCGTCTGCAACCAAATGTTTTCTTCTAGTTTTGTAAAGTGTAGAAAAGGGATAGAAACATTGTCAAGTTTTTTTACTCTTAAAGATAATAAACATTATTTTGAATAGAACCTTTAATAGAACCTTTAAAGGTAGATTCTCAAAGCGCTTTACAAGGAAAACACAAGAAATGCACAGGTTTAACCCAATAAGTCAAAGTTTATAATCAGGAAATCAAAATTAGAGTGCATTATTTCACAGTAAAAAAGCCAGCAATATTGTAATGATTCCATGCAAAGTATTTAACAATTTTTTACTAGGTGGCAATTTCAAAGGGGGGAGGCCAGCCAGGTTTATAATCAAGAAATCAAAATTAGAGCATACAATTTGTACACTGTAAGAAGCTTTTACTAGACTGCAGTTTTTCATTGAGACAGCAGGCAGGTTTAAATTAGGAAATCAAATTTTGAATGTATTATTTCACACACACAAAAAAAAATTATATATTCTACTGACTCTATGCATACTACCTAAGCTTATTATAGGCTAAGTGAAAAATCACAAAGTCCGTTAAATTTACCCTAATCTGTATTATATCTAATCAACTGCAATTTTTCTGCTAGATTCTGATATGGATCTTTTAGTGGGTTCACTTCCAGATGTCTTGTGATTATGTGTTATGTATCTTCTTGTGGTAGGCGACATTTAGTCAGGAGTCTACAGCAGGCAAAGTAACAGGCAACATTGGGAACACCAGTTCTCTGTTCTCATGTAGTTAAGCAAAGGAGTTGCTCAAACATCACTGAAAGAAAGAGGGTTTTAAGCAGCTGGCCTTTATGTTCTGTGGACAGTTAGGCAGGGTTTCTTATTTCTTTTTTTTTTTACTTGTAGTCTGTAAAGAATTGCACGTGTGATCAGCAGATCACAGGTTCCATGCAGGACTCATGCAGGCTTGTACCTCGTACAGGCAGTCAGATACACACTAATGCCCCGTACACACTGTCGGAAAATCCGACCACAAAATCCATCGGATTTTTTCAGACGGATTTTGTCCGACACTGGTGTTGCATACACACGGTCGGACAAAGTTGTCGGAAAATCCGATCATTCTGAACGTGGTGACATTTGTTGCCTACGACGGGACTACGTAGAGGCTAGTAGCCAATAGCTTTGGTCTTGTAATGTGATCTGAGCATGCGTGGCACTTTGTCCGTCGGAATTCGCTACACACGATCGGAAAAAGTCCGATAGGACTTTGTTGTCGGAAAATTTGAGAGCAGGAGATAAAACTTTGTCCGTCGGAAAATCCGACGGAAAAAGTCAGATGCTCCTACACACGGTCGGAACCACATTGTCCGATAGGACATTTTCCATCGGAAAATCCGATCGTGTGTATGGGGCATAACAGGAAGAGACAATAGACTACCAGAGCGCTCAACAGCGCCATGGTAGTTCATTGAGAACTACAAGCCAACAGCGGCAAAGGCTGTCGGTACTTGAAGTTCTCAATTTTTTTTAAATAATGACAGAAAGCGGGGGGAGAAGACCCCCCCCCCCCCTTGCTGTAACTAGAGGCAGTGGAGTGTGCGATGGATGCAGGAGTGGGAACATGTTACAAGTTCCACCCTAAAAACAGGGTGAAACATGTAACATGTTCCCAAGGGTGAACTTATCCTTTAAGTGTTATAATATGTATACATGCTTATTTCTACTATGTCCAAATGTGGGGACGATCTGGGACACTTCCAGGTGGTGGTGGAGCTTGTTGTGCTTTCCTTATCACTCTTGGCTCATCACTATAGGGCTTCCTCACTGGCCATCAATAATCTATTGAGGTAGAAGGAGGTAGGCAAGTTCCAGGTACCAGGAAATACCAGCTTACTGTGCAGGAAATCTAAGCTGTAACAGAAGTTAATAATGTTTTTTTTAAAGCATCTTATACCTGCCTACACAGCCACATCACCACATTGATAGGCTATCGATGGGGCTATGCCTATCGATGTGGTGACGCAGCAGTGGCTGTGATTGCAGGATTTTTTTCTTCTTCCACTTTTTTGAAATGTTGATCCACTCTTGTAGACACCATTCGTGTTAACTCCATTGAAGCCTTTTAAACTAAATTTTGGGGAGGATTTTTTTTGCCCCTTGTCCTGATACTTTTTGATTGAGGCTTTTTAAGGTTATCGGGGGGGTCATTCTGTGGGGAGTTTATTGCATCCTTTGTGCTATATTGGACGCTGTCGTTTGACCGCCCCTGGCAGAGGCAGGCATCCCACATCATGTTATGCTGAGTAATTATTTGTATTATACCAACCCTCTAAAGAAGACTTACAATTGTTGAGTTTAGGGTTTTTGTAAACTTTAAGCATTGAAGATGTGCTGTACTATATATACAGTATATGGTTACATATAGAAAGCATAAAAGACACAAGTCCATCTAGTTCAACCAATAAAAGCGGGAACAAAATCATACAATCCCATATACACAATCCTATACCCACAGTTAATCCAGAGGAAGTCAAAAAACCCCAGAAAAGCATGATCCAATATGCTCCAACAGGGGAACAAATTCCTTCCTGATCCCTGAGAGGCAATTGGATATTCCCTGGATCAACTTTGCCTAAAAATGTTAGTATCCAGTTATATTATGTACATATCCTTTCTGTGAAGTGGTGCACAAAACTGAACTACATATTCCAGATAAAGATCTTACTAATGATTTGTACAGGGGAAAAATTATATCTCTCTCTCTGGAGTCCATGCCTCTCTTAATACAAGAAAAGGCTTTGCTCGCTTTGGAAACTGCAGCTTGGCATTGCATGCTATTATTGAGCTTATGATCTACCAAAACCCCCAGATCCTTCTCCATTGATTCCCCCAGTTGTACTTCCCCTAGTATGTATTATGCATGCATATTCTTAGCCCCCAATTGCATAACTTTACATTTATCAATATTAAACCTCATTGACCACATGGTGGTTTCAAATTTATGTACATTTTCTTTTGGTGTATTTTAATATGTTGCAGATTATTGTCTCTTTTAAGAAACTGTATTAATAAATTTTGTCCCAATTGTATTTGGTCTAATTAAGACAGTAAGTGTCAAAATAGTTAAAGAAATCTTGTTTGAAAGAGTAACAAAACAGTTTACATGATTAATATGCATCAATTTTATTTATTTTTTTTGACAAATTGAATGCATTTCTGATACCGATGATAGTTCGGGTATAATTAAGTTGCGGCATGACTCATGCATTTTGCTTTGAATAGAATTAGAAGGCTTTGGTGGGGAAAGAGGATTACAAAGTCAACCAGAGTACAATGTACTATATAGGGAATGTAAATCATTGGAGTGGAATCAGATGTTCTTTGTTTTTAAAATACCACAAGCAGAACATAATCGTTTAAGCATTAGCTTGTCCACTTAAGGTAACAAGAAACTGGAAAGTGTTTTAATTCTATGGTGTTAAGAAAATACAAGTGAGCTTTATCAGATCTATGGGCAATTTAAATGGGTGTATGACTCACATTACCCTTTACATTTTCCATATGTATTGCACATTTAAATGTCACGATAGGTGACATGTGGACCATAAACTCACGTGTATTTAAATTGGTAGTTAATGTATTATATGTAATAATGTACACGCTGTGTTGATCCAGAGCTATATGTTGAATATATGGTGTCATGGTAATGACTATTCCATCTATTTTATTATTTAGGTCTTATAACATCATTGAATTCTACACAACATACCTTTTCTTAATTGTATGTGTAAAGATGTTAGAGATGAAGGAAAAAAATGAAAGCTTAAGTATCTATAATTTCAATGACACATTTCTGTCACTACAGTCAAAACTCAGAGAGCACACAAATAGTCGAGCATCTATCTTATGGCTAGTATGCATTATGCCTAGTACACAAGGTGAGAAAATTGGACGAAAAATAACGCTTTGGGAGTGTTCGTCCGATAATCTGATCATTAGTTACACAGGTTTTGAAAGCCGATCATGACAGTTCATGCAAAATTATCCGAAGGGACAAGCATGAAAATGTTTCATGTATAATAACAGAACAAACGATTTGTTTGATTCATTTAATCAGTACATTATTCGTCTGTAGAAAAACGAGTGAACAAAACCAAGCATGCTCAGAAACAAAAGAATACTTTACAATACAATACATTACATGTAGTTGTATTCTGTCTTACGACACATTTGTCCGATATTCTCATCATCTGTACGAGGCAGTCCTAAGCACCAACCCGACAGGGACCCCACTATTATTTTATATAAATTTATACTTAAATACTTACTGTTATTTTTTGTCTCTTTTATTTTCCATTTTTTGAAGTGTATCAAGAAATAGAACTTAAGTATAACATATAAGTATGCATTTTAATTGCAATTACATTATGACACTCATGCATTCTTTTTGAAAGAAACAGAAAAAAATTATATTATTTTGTAATATAATATATATTATAGAGTAATTCAAGCCAAAACATGTTTTACTTGTTAAGAGAGATAAAGTATATTCCCATTTTCTGACCTGTCTGATTCACTCCCATGGCTTGATTGTTGAAACAGGAATGGGGGGAAATTTACCAATGAGGACACATGTTTTGTGACAGGCTGTTGGCGGAAAATCTAAGCATGGCATCATTATACAACCACCTTCAAACCGTTTGTACACTCCAGCAGACAATTTTCCACGGACAAATGTTGGATGGCAGGCTTTAAAATTTTCCACAGACAAATGTCTGTTGTCGGATTTTCCGAGCATGTGTACACAAGTCCGTCGGACAAAAGTCCAAAGTACAAACACACATGCTCGTAAGCAAGGACGAGCCAGAAGCGGTCGGTCTTGTAAACTAGCGTTTGTAATGGAGAATTGCCAAATTATGAAATCTCGAAATGCAGCGCACATTCTCTTCTTCTTTAATGGGATAATAATGAAGCTGCTTTGCTGGTGATACTGATGGAGTTCTGCCAAACAAATTTTAAAAGGCTTTTTTTTTCTAGTGATATCAAGAATAATATTATTATGCTTTTTTTTTTTTTTTTTGGGCAAGTTACCACAACACCATTATCCCGTAGTTTTTAAGATCAAAGATACAACTATGTTGGTGTCCCCTGTCAATTTTCCTTTGTATTTTTTTTTAAATGTAACTGCCTACTCCCAAACTGTCATTTGAAGTAAAACACATAGCCAAGTATTATTCTCCACAATTTTTTTATTGTGCATTAAAAAAAAAAACAAATAAAATTAGACATGCTATCTGCCAATAGAACTTAACCAAAAAATGTTCATTCTATGCATCCAAAAATATAGAAAATATACCAAATCGTTATTAAACCAAAAAATAAAATAAAAGCCTCATGCATGTGTACTGCTTCTTAATATAGGGGGTCAACAATGCCAAGAGTTGGTGAAAGCAGGGGTCCGTCATCCGGAGATAATTCCGAAAAATCATCTGGATTATTCTCCTGGAGCTCCCGCAGCAAAGGCATATGACATAATTGGTCACGATTAATAAAGCAACCAATTTTTGGTCCAAGAAATCCTCCTCCTCCTGTTCCTGGACTGGCATTGGGTCAAAGCAATAACTCCAAGGCCAATAATAAATAACGCGTTATCACCTCCGATTCTGTCACATGTCTGGTTGACGAACGGTCGTTCAGAAGCGAACTGAAAAGCACAAACTGAAAAGCGCGAACTGAAAAGCATTAAATGAAGAGCGCAAAATGAAAAGCGTGAATCAACACTCACCAAACTTCTACTAACGCGAAATTAGCAGAAGGAGCCCAAAGGGTGATGCTAAAGAACTGAAAAAACACTTAGTACGTCACTACATTCAAGTTTGTTGGCCGATAATTCTTTGCCGTTTGTATGCAAGACAAAATCCAGGCACACGCCTTTGAACAAAAGTCAAAGTTTTTGTTTGCGGAAAATCCGATCGTGTGTACGAGGCAATGAGTCAGGTACTCTAGTCATTTCTGGTGTGGGTTTCATCTGTCATACGGTTACCATAATAAATTTACACAGCATTTGACAGCATTATGTATATGTATTGCCATGTATGTATAGTTTTGGATAGAGTAAGGAAGAGTTAAAACTCCTTCCAGTTAATTTTCCCTTTGGGCAAGCCTTTATTAACCAGGGTGTTGTGGCACCCTGGGGTGCCTTCTGGGTTCTTCAAATTACTCAAAAATTGTCAACAAGCGTGCCTTTTTTGTTACCTTAAACCATAGGTTTTTTTTTTGTGCACCATTACAATCTTGGGTACTGCACATGCAACTGCCAGCTTCCCAACAATCAATGATGTCGTAGGTTGATAAGGAGGACATCAGATGACTAAGGACGTTCTTGTTTGTCCCTCCCCTTTTTCCATTAACATTGGGGTCATGTTAGCTGAATGAGAGAGTGAAACCAAGGGAGAAGATAAACACTGGAATACTTGTTAGTATTGGTTAGTATTGGTGTACAATGGTATATTTGCTTTGTATGAATAAATTACTGCTAGTATTGGGTGCCCTACATGTGTAGTTTAGTTTTTTTACATTTTAGGTTGGGGTGCTTTGTGATTGTGCATCATTTTAAAGGGAAGTTGGAAGAATTGAAAGAATTTCCCTCACCTCCTGTTCTGGTGATAATGGTAACATTTTGGATTTCCTATTACTTTCTGTATTTTTGACAGTGGTCACCAGAACAAATAAATAGGTAGATCTACCTAACAAGGACACAGACTGCAATAAATACAGCAGTAATGCAGGGGTTTTAATTACTCTTTACTTCAAAGCCTAATACAAGTTTTGGCTATACACATTAAAAGGATCTTAAAAAAACAATTAATATTTGTGATATGGGAGAGGGTTATAAACGGATTACTATATTTTAGGGCCCTCATTAGTCCAAGGATGGGCAAATAGTTAGAAAATGGGATTAAATCAGCACTGTTGTTGTTACACTTTTTTAGATGGCTATTCCTTGAAAGTATAAGGACCCACCATATAAACCCAGCCTGGGCCTTTAGATGAATCAGGAACCCGGAACTTAAGATACTCGAGAGTGGCGTATGCCCCCAGTGGTTATTACCCAAAAGAAAAAAGGGGAGCAGACATAGCGTAATATTGTCAAAAAAATTATGAGAAAAAAGTTATATATAATATATATATAACACTTTTCTGTATAAAATTATATTTAAATATAGAATATATAAAAATATATAACACTTTTCTACACAAAAGTAAAAGGACATTAATTTAGAACACCCAGTGTGAAAAAACAAAATTAAAAATATAAAATTTAAAGCGTGTTCAAATAAAGACTCCTCCACCATTTGAATATTGCGCTTACCAAAACACAACAAAAACAAAACGACTGGCATTTATCCCAGCAAGAAGGAGTATCAAACACATACACCAGTGATCCAAAAAGCAAACGACTGACACGTGTCCCGTCACCACACAGAGGGGCTCCTTACCAGAGACCAACGATAATCAATGCATATAATCTCCCAGATAAGATAGGCCAGTAGTTAGTAGCAAAAGGTCCTGGTCCACTTCCAAGATCGGTACTCACTCTCCTAAGCTCAGCGGCTCATATTTTACCCAAAGGGAGAAAAAGCAGCAGACCATGGTGGAGTACGTTTGGCAATTTTATTATAAAAAAATTCAAGGTTACACTTACATAAAAGAAGATCGTTTTAGGCATAAAACAGAAGCCGGCCGGCAACATAAAACAGAAAATCCCGTCCTCAATGGCGTGGTGACGTCAGCACGTACGTCCCAACGCCATTGAGGACGGGATTTTCAATGGGTACCCAGGACCTTTTGCTACCAACTACTGGCCTATTTTATCTGGGAGATTATATGCATTGATTATCGTTGGTCTCTGGTAAGGAGCCCCTCTGTGTGGTGACGGGACACGTGTCAGTCGTTTGCTTTTTGGATCACTGGTGTATGTGTTTGATACTCCTTCTTGCTGGGATAAATGCCAGTCGTTTTGTTTTTGTTGTGTTTTGGTAAGCGCAATATTCAAATGGTGGAGGAGTCTTTATTTGAACACGCTTTAAATTTTTATTTTTGGTTTTAATTTTGTTTTTTCATTTTATTTTGTTTTATTTTAATTTTAATATAATTTTATACAGAAAAGTGTTATATATATATTATATATAACTTTTTTCTCATAATTTTTTTGACAATATTACGCTATGTCTGCTCCCCTTTTTTCTTTTGGGTAATAACCACTGGGGGCATACGCCACTCTCGAGTATCTTATGTTCCGGGTTCCTGAACCATCTAAAGGCCCAGGCTGGGTATAAGCCAACTGCGGAATTGTTGCTTATTTCTGGTAAGCATATCACTTGGAAGGTTGAGATATTGATTTGCTAAGAACACTTCTATCACCTCTGAACCCCCCTGGAAGGACTTAGTCTCTTGTACATCAACACACCTTGCCCCTTTTTTTGAGGACTACTAATAGAGAACCTCTAATCTGGGACTTTTTAAATTTATTCATAATAATCTACTAATATACTCACTATTGGGTCAATTATTCTATTCACTGTATACCTTGTATTTATTTATAATTTTTTTCTGTAAGCAATTTTTGAAAAAATTGTAAATTTTATTGTATTTTTTTTGTATTGCTTTCACTCGATTGTGACATCCTTGGTCAACACTCATTAATTATTAGCGCAACTGCTCTTTTTTATCTTGTATTTTTGTGTATATCCCACAATAAGTTTGCAGCTTTTTTGTAATTATCTATACAGGGCGCCTATAGGGAACCCACACACTCCTCTCCCCCGTTCCAAGCGCAGTTTTCTCCCTTTTTCCTTTGTTGGCGGAAAGTCCGATCGTGTTAAATATAAACAGTGGAGAGTAATTGTTCCTATATGTACAATACTATGTTCTTTTATCTTTTGCTATTTTTGTGCATCTGGCAATGACTGTGTAGTGATCTCTCCGACTTCCAGGAACTGACATTCCTCCTCATTGTGCAGGTTACTAGGCATAGTGGGTGTGGTGCAAGGTGAAAAGATTGGATGCCAGTCACTTTTTGTAAAAATTAACAAAGAGAGTTTTATATCTCAGGACACCCTTAGGCAAATGAAATAGCAATTAAGGCAAACTCTGCAGACAAAAATAGAACTAGGCAGACAGCAATACAGAACAAGTGCCTTTAAGCTAAGTGCACCAATCTGCATCAATCTGTATTTTGCAGCAACTGCTGTCTCCTATGGCAACAAATTCTCTCACAGTATCCTACTGTAGTTCTTCCAGCTTAACTCACAGTATCCCACTGTAGATCCTTAAGCTCAGCTCGCCGTCTTTCACTAGACTTCTCGGACTCTCAGCCACCCGCTCGATTCCCGAGCTTCACCCACAGCTAACCTCTGTCCTTTATCTTCAAGCTTTACTTACAGCTACCTGCTGTACTTAGAACTTCATCCCTTCCAAACTTGCCTCCAGTGACAGGAGGGGTCATCCCTTTGTGGCAACTGCTTCTTCTTTACCTCCGACAATGATCAGGCTCCCCTCAGGCCGAGTGTCTCTAACACATGCAGTTCCGCCTCAGGCTTCGGGCTTAACCTTGGCTGCTCCTCCTTTGTGGAATCCCAAAGTGCTGGATAGGCCTTAAGTGCACCTAGCAGCCAGCATGCCCCCTGGATAGGGCTCAGGCTTCAGGCCTAGCAACCAGGAGCATTTTAACACTCACCCACCCAGGCCGCAGCCTGATCACCTGACCCCCTTCCAAATAAATAGCCTATCCCAGCATAGCCAGCGGTTAAAGAAAACTCCTGCTGATTGGCTGAGACAACCTAGTTACCCATTACCTAAATTTATGGTAATCCATCATTCTAATGCCAAAAGCAACATTGCTGTCTATTGGCAGAAGAGAGAAACTACACAAAACCCAAAATTATTACAGTAATCAGTGTATCAACCTACCAATTAGCCAGGCTAGTTACCACTCAGCACAACTAGATTTATTAGCAGCCCTGTTTAAGACCAGGGTGCTACAACTGCAAATAGATGGTTTCTCAAACAGGTGTCTTTCTCCTGGAGTGCAATGAACTTTATAAATAGAATAAGCTTGACTCCACTCACCCCAAATTGACACAGGTACACATTAGGTGACATGAAATGCTTTAAAACTGATGAGTGGGTCTTCACACGTTATTTTCACTCTATTTGCTATAATGTTATCCCATCTTCAATTTTATTTTCCACAATTCATTTTCAAATATTTTTGCAAGGTTCATTTTAAAATGTAATTTTTCACAATAATTCCAAAATATGATAAAGGAGTTTGTACAGGGCTAAGTGATGTGTTTTAATACTGTGTGAGCCCAGAATTTTGGTTGTTATGTTTCTGATGGTGGTTGCATTGTACTTCAGATCAACAGAATTAGTTAGTAATTTTGAGGAAACTTGTAACTGACATTTCAAACGAATTAACAAATGAGGCTAATCTGGAAATCCTCAAAATGAAAGGAATATCCTGGAGTGAGCTTCAAATCACAGGAGATTAGCACATTCATGTGAGTGGTAGGGTCCAGCACTATTGCAAAACATGACCCTTAAGGTGCATTGAAATTCCAGGTAGAAGCTTTGTTTAAAAACTCAAAGGGACACACTCTCAGCCTTAACCTGTGCAGAGATTATCCTGCTCTGGGGCAGCAATCTAAGAACCAGCATGCTAAAGCCCCATACACACGGTCGGACAATCCGCGGACCAGGTCCGTCGGACCATGTCCGTCATACTTTGTCCGATGTTGGTTTTGCGTACACACGGTCGGACAAAGTTGTCGGAAAATCCGATCATTCTGAACGTGGTGACGTTTGTTGCCTACGACGGGACTACGTAGAGGCTAGTAGCCAATAGCTTTGGTCTTGTAATGTGATCTGAGCATGCGTAGCACTTTGTCCGGTCGGACAACCGTACACACGATCGTATTTTGTGTGATCGGACCGTGTTGACGGCAAATCTTTCCAGCAGGAGATAAGACTTTGTCCGTCGGTCAAACCGACGAACACTGTCCGATGGTGCATACACACGGTCTGATTTTTCAACAACCTTGTCCGATCGGACAGAATCCATGAAAAAGTCCGACCGTGTGTATGGGGCTTTAGAGTGATTGTCACTGGTGAGTATTAACTGAGCAGTTAACCTTTTACTCTCATACTCACACACACTGTAGCCGCCACCAGACGTTTAATGGAAACACACACATTTCACAGCATCTACTGTTGCAAGTCAAGTCAAGTCAAGGGGAACATAACAAGAAAATACATTAATGTGAAATAATACCATCATTAACATTTGGTTAATACATGTTGTATATACTTTATGTATCAGACCATAGTCAAAAAATCATTAGCACTACTTGTATGGGTAACATTTCAGCTGCCTGTGGGGGTTCATCGTGGATCAGCAGGACATGTATGTATAAAGTTTGACTCTGAAAGTTTAGTTTCAGGTTAAAAAAAAACAGACTCACTTTGCAACAAGGTTTACATTTTAAAAATTTTAATTTTTAATTTTTTTTTTCCGAACCTGCTAGTGGAGGTTCATGACGTGCTGTATTCCTTGATAGCTAGCCTGGGCTATGTCAGTTTGCTTTAAAGTAGTATGTAATTGTAGCTTACCACTCCTTAAGTGTAGTGGCTGCATTCGTTTTATTTTTTTAGGCATTTTTTTCCTTTATTTTACCTGGTGATCTACCCAGTAACACATTTTCTGTTTTAGGGTGTCTACATTCTGAGAGGTAAGTTTTTCTTTCATTCTTAAGCAGCCCATAGATGAGTAATTTTTTTTTCGTTCCACCAGCTGACTAAAAAAAAAAAAGACTTGATTCCCCCATCCACACATTCATTGTGGATGGGGGAATCTGCCCTGCTGAGCTGATGTATTTTGACCTTCGAGGTGACTTCTCCACTGTCAGAATGCACTGATCAGTGTTGATGGTTATAGCTGGCGTTCCTGATCAAGCGGAAAAAATTTGACACCCTGTGGATCAAAATTTGGCTGGACCCTGATGAATCGGACAAATTTAGATCTATGTATGGCCGACTTTATACTGTGAACTATCATTTAGATTTTTGTGGCCTTAAAGTGGTTGTAAAGGTTCCTTTTTTTTTTTTTAAAATAACAAACATGTCATACTTACCTTCACTGTGCAGTTCATTTTGCACAGAGTGGCCCCGATCCCTGTCTTCTGGGGTCCCTCGGCAGCTGTCTCGGCTCCTCCCCGCAACCGCTAAACCCCCTCTGGGAAGCGCTCTCCCAAGGGGGTTAGCTTGCGGGTGCGCTCCTGTGATACAATGATACAGTCGGCAGCAATAGCCACCGACTGTATCACTTGGCCCCCACTTGGTGAAAAAACATGTACCTTTACAACCCCTTTAAGTAAGAGCTTGTCTTTATTAATAACCTTTACTTAATTTATTTACAACACCATGTATTCCATGCACAATTACCAATTGGCCTTGTTACTTTTCTCTAGCAGCTCTACGTTAAACTATTTGTTGGCATTACCTCCTGAATAGTTTGTTGGAAATACTTGACTCTATTTTAAATTAGCTTGAAGCCTTTACTGTGTCCAACGCTTAAACGTCCAACTGGAAGGGTGACATTGGAGAGATTAGTGATGGGGATTAGCAGGGGATACACCGAGGCACCGAAAATGACCTTGCTATTTTTCCCAGATAGAGTAACACAAATATATGTGCTGTAAGGTAGCTTCTTGTACCAACACATTTTTGATATATTTCAGATGAATAGAGGCTGGCATTATGGTTCACCATTCAATATATGGTATTTACCATTTTCTTCTTGACCAACCATGTTGCTTTCCTTGTTTACACCATCCTTAGCTTGGAGATCTCTACAAAGGTCATTTATTATTGCCCTGTCTTTAAACCTTAATGGTGTTCCAGGAAAAAGAAAATAGCACCGTCAGGAGCTGCTATGGAGAAATGAGAACAGCTGGGATGAAAGTCTGACATTCTCATATAGTTGTTTACAATATTAGATTAGCTTCCAAACATTTCAAATACAATATATTTTGTAGAAAGGGTTTTCTTAATTTAACATGCACTGTCATGCAGTACTTGTTATATCATATACACTTGTCCATACGACCTCATGTATTAGATGTAAAATAATTTTAGTATTGGATACTGGATCCTGTGGGAGGAGTCAGGTAGTTTAATGGTCTGCATGTTGTCATTGCCAAACTGGGAATAAAACACAACCCTAGTACAATACAGTAAAACATGACAACCTAAGTTTGTAGGCATAACTACCCTTTGCTAAGCCAAACACATGTTTTGCATACTCCTAGGTAGCTGAAGTGTAAACTGTTGCAGGCTTAATGGTACACATGTGTCAGGTAAGGCATGACCAAAGCGCAAATAAAGTGTTTCCCGGAGCATATATAAGCACATGTGCAGACCAGCAACTGGCTGGGCAGATGTGCATTAATGTGGGCAGAGGTGTGAACAAGTGTGCACGCGCATGTGCACTCTCGCATTCAGGCATGTACCTGTCACTAATGCTTGTGCCATATGGCTATTTAAACAGCCTACAGTATGGGCTCATTGGTATTTGGTCTGCAGCTTCTGTGTGTTTGATCTCTGATCCTCACCCGCCTTGCTTCTGACCTTCGTTTGTCTGCTATCTGCCCGGACCTTGGCTTGTCTGCCTAGTAACATGTTACATTTTACACCCTAAATACAGGTGTAACATATAAAATGTTACTAAAGGTAAACTTTAACCTTTAAAAAATCAAGCTGAAGATAGAAGCTTGATTATTATGCACAAAGACAAAGAGAGGGGCGCCTCTGGGTGTAAAAGTAATAGCAATTTTATTTATACATTTAAGTGATTAATGATTAGCTTGATGAAGGAGCACGGCTGCCATGTCATTGCAGCTAGAACGGTCAGGAAACGCGTTGCATACCAGTGACTTCATCTCCTCTGGCCGACTCACTCAAGCACCCCAAGCCTCGTTTTGAATGAGCTTGCTCTCCACCGCGGCCGCCCTATCATCCAGCGGTGTCAGCAACACGAAGCTAGGCGCACAGTGAGCGGCAAGAGCCTGTGAAGGACCTGGTGATTCCTTTGATGGATAATTTTCTATGCCTGCATGTATAAATAAAATTGCTATTACTTCTACACCCAAAAGCGCCCCTCTCTTTGTCTTTTTGCTGCAGAAATTTTGAAACCTGGTTTCAGTTCCCCCTTGGAGGCAGCCCTGCTTGTGGAATCACCTAACCTTTTTTCCCACCCTTCATCTGGATTCATGGATTATTTTGGACTCAGACTAGGATCCACCATTTTATTTATGTAAATACTAATCTAGGTTTTATTGCTGTACTTAAAGAGGAGGTCCACCCGATTTTTTTTTTTTTTTAAATGGACGCTTACCTGTTCCAGGTTCCAGTGGTGTTGGCAGAAGATGACGAGCGATCGCTCGTCTCTCGGCTGCCCCGCCGCCATCCTATGTCAGGGAATCAGGAAGTGAAGCTTGCGGCTTCACTGCCCGGTTCCCTACTGCGCATGCGCAAGCCGCGCTGCGCATCGTTATTGGTCCCCGTTGTGTCCTAGGAACTGTGTTTCCCAAGACACAATGGGGCCATCTTCGGATATGGGTGGGGCAGCTCCATACCAGACCTAGAATGGATTTTAAATAGTATGCTATTTTAAAAAAAAAATGGCGCGGGGTTCCCCTTAAAATCCATACCAGACCTGAAGGGCGAAGGGGCGAACACCTGATGTTCGAGTCGAACATCGAGCTCATCCCTAGAAATTTACAACTTAGGACAACCTAGAAAACACACAGAATGCAGAGCTCAAGAGTGTGTAATAATACACAGAACGCAGGGCTCAGAAGTGCGTAACATAGAGAGTGCAGGGCTCAGGAGTGCATTGCACAGAAAGTTCATTGTGTGTAATGCACAGCACAGTTCTCCACAAATGCCCCAATTACTCCCCCTAGACAGATCTTCTGCAACAGCCCTAAATCTCTCCCTTGCAAATGGGCACAGTGAGGCTGCTGCATGGGCATTGTTGACCCTCTTTTCCACTTACAGTAGCTGCGCATTTCTCACCCTAGGCTTATACTCGAGTCAATAAGTCTTCCAAGTTTTTTGTTGTAAAATTAGGTGCCTCGGCTTATATTCGGGTCGGCTTATACTCGAATATATACGGTACATCCTCTAGGGCAAATCTTAACACAAAAGTAGTAAGCATGCTATACATTCACATCAGTCCTTATCATCAATGAGTTTACAATTTAAGGTCCTTATTTTACACGCATAAACACACATACATATTTGAGCCAATTTGGACAGAAACCAATTAAGCTACCCTTTAAAGTGTGGAAGCAAACCCAGGCAAACACAGGGAGAACATAAGAACTGCATGCACTTAGTGTCCTGACCAGGATTCAAACCAGCCACTCTAGTGCTGCAAAGCAGAAGTACTAACCACCAAGCCACTGTGTTTCAATGATGACCAATTGACCCTGAAAGCGTGTGAATAAAAAATAAAACCATGTATGTAAAGACCTTAAAACTTCCTTTAAATGGCAGACTTCCTGTAAAGGGCATATTTGAAACTATCCCTTTAAACTGGCAATAGTTTCCTAGCTTTCGGCAGTCTTGTCAGTAGACTGCAATGAGAGAGCATGTGAACCTAAAATGATTAGCTGTCCCTCATTAGATACACTGAGCCAGGAAAGGAGCCTAGTAATTAGTGCTGCAGTATTGATGCATCAGTTGTTTCATGGCGTAGGGACAGTTGAGTTAGAAACAAACTAATTATGATTCAATTTATATTTTATATTATTTGTTTTGCTAATGTAAAACAGCAAGGTTGAGTTTTAGATTCCAGTTAAACACACTGATGACAAACCATTGTATCTTTTGGACAACATGGTTGGCATAGTAATTATTTGTTTTCTAAATGCAGTTCATTCAAAATTTAAAAGATGTATATGAATCATGTTCTAGATTCTAACTACACCTATTTAGGGATCATCAAGGTAATTTGATCGAAAGATGCTTGTCTTTTATATGCTTGACATCAAGGAACCTTCTTGAGGCAATCAGTAATAGCAGTTTTATAATATAATATATAATAGAGCAACAGTTCAATCTAGCTTGCTACCTCCTCCTTTACTCAGTTTTAAGTATTATTGCTTTATTTCATAATAGATAGATATTAGACCTGCTTATTGCATAACACCAAGACCCCTTTCACACTGCGGGCATTAGTGGTAAATCGCCACTAAAACTAGCTGCGCTTTTTGACCACTAGTGGGTGCTTTTAACCCACTTTGCAGGCGCTTCGACAGCTCAGCCCATTCTTTTCAATGGGCAGGCGCGATGGAAGGGCGATGTAAACACCGCTCCTGCACTTCCCCAAAAGATGCTTCTTGCAGGACTTTTTTTACCATCTTACAATTTTAGCATTCAGGAGCAAAGAAACAACTAATAATTTTGGCAGCTTTTCTACAGTATGTGTAAAATAATGCAGTGTTATGCCTTTATAATATATAAGAGAAGTAAACAGGGAATAAACTGGAAACTACACTTCTAGGTTTCATTTCTCTGCCCTACCAGCAAAGAAGCCCAGGCCTAAACCTTTAACCTTTTGTTAAGACGGACTGGGGTTGATTTGCTAACACTGGAGAGTGCAAAATCTGGTGCAGCACTGCATAATACCAATCAGCTTCCAGGTTTTTTCCCAACGATTAGGTGAACAAGCTGAAATTAGAAGTTGATTGGCTACCAAGCACCACCAGATTTAGCACTCTTCAGTTTTAGTAAATCAAACCCACAGTGTTCAAATCTAGTTACAATTAAAGTGGATGTAAACCCGATTTTTTTTTTTTTGATGTCATAGTGTAGAGTATAAGATTTCCTATCATTTGAGCACAGTCTTGCCACAAAGAGTTAAACCAGCTCTGAGCAATCCTCTTTTATTGTTCAATGAGATAAATCTTGACAGAGAAAAACTTTGTCAAATCCTCCCCCCTTTGCTGTGAGTGACAGGTGATTTACATATCTCGTGCACTAGCCTAAGAGACATGCATTATTTTTTAATTCCCTCCCACTCCTTTCTTCTGCTGCTCTGTCAGGATTGGATGTTCCACACCTCAGCATAATTGGGCATGCTGAAGTTATGTGGTTACTTTCCTGTCTTCTCACTGGATGTTAGTGATCATAGCAGAAGTTCAGTGTAAGAAATACATAGGAGAAAATGCATGTTGATAAGGGGAGTGTAGAGGTGGGCGGGGAGTCTACTGACATCACGACTCCACACACTGAGCCCTGGAAAACAGACCCACCCACAAAATCTGCAGTTTTTCGGGTCTCATAGCAGACAGAGGGGAGACATTTGACAGATAAGTAAACATGCAGGAGGCATGTATATCCTTATAGATAACCCCTATGGTAGTAGTAGAGAAAGGATGACATTGGGTTTACATCCACTTTAATAATGATGAAGGTCTCCCTGCACAGTACAGACAGGATTAATTATGGCAAAAAGAACTTCCTCATCTCCTCAAAAAGAAATCTCTCTTTGCTGAAAGGTTCAAAATATAGTATAAGTTTCAATATGTGAATGTGGACATGTAACAAATATAAAGTAGGTATTATCCCAAGTTTGCTTCAAAAAGGGAAATACCCTTTGGGGTTTATTTACTAAAACTGGAGAGAGATAAATCTGAAGCGGCTCTGCATAGAAAACAATCTGCTTCCAGGTTTCTTTTTGTCAAAGCTTAAAGCAGAACTGCGGGATCGTCAAAAAATCCCCCATTAGTACACCCTCCTGGGGCCTGTACTGATTTCTATCTGATTTCTATCTGTTTTAACAGCGTCTCCTCAGCGAACATGTGACTCCAGGCTCTCTGCTCTCGACGTCTGATCTCTCCAGTGGGCGGGGCCAAGATTCCCCTGCTAACGTCAGCCAGGGAGGCGGGGAGGAGAGGAGGAGAGAGCCTGGAGTCACGTGATCACTGGGAGACACTGTTAAAACAGGTAGAAATCTGCTTTTTTTTTAATAAAAGCATGGGCACTATGATACAGCTTTTTATCTGATAGAGGTGATGATATAAAGGTCAGATCGTTTTGAAGCAGCAGGGAGAGGAACAGAGCGGCACTAGTGAGAGCTGACAGGCAGGGAGGGGAGGGGGTAGGAGGGCAGAGGGAGACACAAAAGAGCTGCAGATAGCAGCCGATGACTGAGGCACGTATGCAGACTACGGTGTCAGGGCTCAGCAGCCCTGATATATCGTGGTCAGCGTACAGAGGGGAGGGTAGAAACTGGCAGGATCAGCCAGGTATTTCAGGTGTTACAGGGGGCCAAATTACACAGCACAAGCACTGTGCTGTATAACATGCTTTAACCCCCCTGGTGGTATTCCCGAGTCTGGCTCGGGGTGAGATTTCTGTACCAAAAGCGGTAACCCCGAGCTCGGGCTTGCATTGCAGGATACAGGGGTAAGTTACTTACCTTGTCCCCTGGATCCTGCGATGTCTCCCTGCTGTGTGAGCGAGCAGTCTGCTCGCTCGATTCACACAGTGCCCGAGTGCCGCTGATCTCCGTTCCCTGCGACGTTACGACGCACGGGAGCGGAGATCGGCGCCAAATTCAAAAAAGTTAAAAAACACAGTACACATACAGTACTGTAATTTTACAGATTGCAGTACTGTATAAAAAAAATACACATCCCCTTTGTCCCTAGAGGTCTGCCCAGTGCCCTGCATGTCATTTTATATAATAAATAGATTTTTTTCTGCCTGGAAACTGGAGATTGTCCATAGCAACCAAAAAGTGTCCCTTTATGTCAAAAGTGATTTTAGACCAGCTAGAAAACAGCGATAATAAATTAGAATTACAATTCATCATCAAACACTAAATTTAATGAAAGTGACTATTCTGCAACTGAGCCAATTTTAGTGTTTTTGATTTGATTACATTATTGAATAATTTTTATATATATTTTTATTTTATTATAAGTTATGATTTTGTGTTTCAAACTTTATCATACCCAGGATGTCTACTAGACTCTGGTTTGGACAGATTTAAGTGAGTTATTCATAAGAATTGCATGCCTACAATATAAAAAACGCCAAATTTCCATGCAAAATAATTGTACCGCTTTCAGCACAAAATTCCAGACATAATCATACCACCAGGGAGGTTAAGGGAACAGGATCCGTTTTTTTGGGGGGTTAACAAATGCTTTAATTGAACAAGCTGAAGTTAGAATCTGATTGGCACAGCTGCACCAGATTTTGCACTCTTCAGTTTTAGTAAATCAACCCCTTTAAGTCTCTGGTTAAATTCTTAAAACTAAAGAAAAAGAGACCGTTCACTTACCAAAAAGAATGTTCACTTTAGAAACTGCACAAGTACATTAATCCCTTGGCCTTGCGTATTTGCATGAATTTGTGTAAATACAGCTGTGCCAAGACTGTACGCCTTGCGTGCTCGCGAAACAGTTACTGGCGGCTAACGAAAAGCTACCCATCGATGGGGACCTTTCCGATCATGTGACTGCTGTGATAGCCAATCACTGCAGTCACAATATCATAAAACCCTTAAAGGGCTGTGGGGCACCGGCTCGAAGGGGTTTAAAAAAGGATAATCTGTATTCACTATGATCATTCAAACATGCAAGCAAAAATCCTGTTTCTTTTTCCCCTTACACATGACTGGGTAGTCAAAGCAAACATAGCTTTACCTTATTTACCAAGTTGAGTGAACATTCATTTCTATTCATTAAGACTTCTTTCACACTGAAAGCGCCGGCCATTAACGGTAAAGCGCTGCTCGTCTTAGCGGCACTTTACCGATGTTCAAGCGTCTAAGCGGGGCGCTTTTATCCACAAAGAAGGGGTTAAAAACGCCCGTGTTGAGGTCACTTCCGAAGTGCTTTTCAGGTGCTTTCGGAGCGCTGCCCATTCATTTCAATGTTCATGGCATTTTGGGAGCACTGTATACAGCGCTCCCAAACCGCCCCAAAGATGCTTCTTGCAGGACTTTTCCTAACGTCCCAGAGGCGCACCAACCTAGTGTGAAAAGTTGCACTGAAATTAATGGGAGGCAGTTTTCAGGTGCTTTTCAGGCGCTATTTCTAGCGCTAAAACGTCTGAAAATTGAAAACCGTCTAAGTTTGAAAGGGGTCTAAATAAATCAGCCTCAATGATAACTAGTTAAAAATCCTACAATCATTTATGACTTTCTTTGTTCTGCAAGCTATTCATATTATCAGGCTTCTATAAACCTCTGACACTTCTAAAAGTTTGATTGGTCGGGAAAATAACTGCCAATAAACATAAATGATCTTTATTTGTCACCCTAATGCCGCGTACACACGAAGGGACTATCCCGCGGGATTGTCCGCTGGACTCGAGTCTGCTGGACAATCCCCTCGTGTGTGGGCGCCGGCGGACTTTTTGGCGCCAAAAGTCCGGCGGACTAGGTTTTAAGTTTTGTTTTAAAATTATCCGCTGGACTCGGCAGTCCTGCGGACAATCCCGCCGTTAGTAGGCTAGTCCGCCGGACTTTTGAAATGAACGGACTTGCCACTCATCGGAAAGTCCGTTCATTTAGCACGTGACTTCAGGTAGACGGAGCTAGCGAAGGCAGTGAATGTCGCCGCGCTAGCACCGTCACCTGGCATGGATTTAAAGGGAATCCCCACGCCGAAAAAACGGCGTGGGGGTCCCCCTCAATCCATCTCAGACCCTTATCCGAGCACGCAGCCCGGCAGGCCAGGAAAGGGGTGGGGACGAGCGAGCGCCCCCCCTTCTGAGCCATACCAGGCCGCGTGCCCTCAACATGGGGGGTGCCCTGGGGAAAGGGGGTCCGTGCGCCCCCCCCCACCCCAAAGCACCTTGTCCCCATGTTGATGAGGACAAGGGCCTCTTCCCGACAACCCTGGCCGTTGTCTGGGTCTGCGGGCGGGGGCTTATCGGAATCCGGGAGCCCCCTTTAATAAGGGGGCCCCCAGATCCCGGCCCCCCACCCTATGTGAATGAGTATGGGATACGATGTACCCCTACCCATTCACCTAAGGTGTAAAGTGTAAAGAAAAAAAACACACAATTTTTAAAAAATATTTTATTGCACTGCTCCGGGGGTCTTCTTCCGTCTTGGGGAGTCTTCTCGCCGGACTCCTCCGCTATTTACCTAGCTCTTTTACCGAGCAGAGGAGGCCGGCTACCTTCTTCGTCGTCGACGCCGTCGTCTGGGGGTCTCGATCCGCCTTCGGGGGTCTTCCGGGGTCTCTTCTGTTCTTGCCGCGGTCGTCGTTTTCCGCGCCGCCGGCGCCGCCTTCTTCTTCCTCTTCTTCTTCTTCTGGCGTTGACCCTTCGCTGTCTCCTCCGGGACTGTGACATCACAAGGGAGCGGGGTCACCATGTGACCCGGTCCCCTTGTCCCTATATAAGTCCCAGTACAGCGCGGCTCTGGCATTCCGGCCAGAGACAGCGACGGGTCAACATCGGAAGAAGAAGAAGAAGAAGAGGAAGAAGAAGAAGAAGAAGGCGCCGGCGGCGCGGAAAACGACGACCGCGGCAAGAACAGAAGAGACCCCGAAAGACCCCCGAAGGCGGATCGAGACCCCCAGACGACGGCGTCGACGACAAAGAAGGTAGCCGGCCTCCTCTGCTCGGTAAAAGAGCTAGGTAAATAGCGGAGGAGTCCGGCAAGAAGACCCCCCAAGACGGAAGAAGATCCCCCGGAGCAGTGCAATAAAATATTTTTTAAAAATTGTGTGTTTTTTTTTCTTTGCACTTTACACCTTAGGTGAATGGGTAGGGGTACATCGTACCCCATACTCATTCACATAGGGTGGGGGGCCGGGATCTGGGGGCCCCCTTATTAAACGGCCCCCCTTTCCCCAGGGCACCCCCCATGTTGAGGGCACGCGGCCTGGTATGGTTCAGGAGGGGGGGGGCGCTTGCTCGTCCCCACCCCTTTCCTGGCCTGCCGGGCTGCGTGCTCGGATAAGGGTCTGAGATGGATTTGGGGGGGACCCCCACGCCGTTTTTTCGGCGTGGGGATTCCATTTAAATCCATGCCAGGTGATGGGGCTAGTGCGGCGGCATTCACTGCCTTCGCTAGCTCTGTCTACCTGCAGTTACGTTCTAAATGAACGGACTGCTCCGTGTGTGGGCAAGTCCGTTCATTTTCAAAAGTCCAGCAGACTTTTTCCCGCGGATTGTCCGCCGGAGAAGTCCGGGCGTGTGTGGGCAAGTCACACGCTTGAAAGTCCGAACGTGTGTACGCGGCATTATTCTGACTTTGGTAATTTCCTAATAAAACTGTATTGTGTGCCCTTTTCGTTTTATATCATATAATCGATAAAGACATACAGTACTTGACTTACTGCTTTTTAAATATTAATGCACATCTTACAATCTATGTGTTAAAAAGATGATTTTAAACTAGGTGAACTATTTAATTAGAAATTATGGTGTTGAAATATATCATCTAGGTTCACAATGGGGTAGTAATAAATATATAAAAAATAAAATAAAAAAAAGACTCAAACAAACAGACATAAGTTACTTTGTATGTTCTGATTGTTTAAAAGGAAAATACCATAGAAAAGTAAATTAATATATGTAAATCCTTGGCATCAAATCTGGTTTTCCACGCCTTTACTTGTGTTTTACCTTGTGACCAGAGCTAAAAGGATTTACCACTTACTAGCAGGAGGAACTTCATGTTCTTGGCATCCTAACAGATGACTAAATGTCTTACTCAAGGGTGTAACTGCAGACTTCTGCAAAAATCTGGTGACAACTGGATTTGATTTTCATTAGCACTTGGTAATAAACGATAAGGCCAATACAATATGCCACTGTAAGAGTAATAGCTGGACTACATACACATGAGTTAGTAATTGCAAAAGCTGATAAAAACACAACATTAGTAAGCACCTGTAAAAATGTAGCTACTTTTTATATTAAATTTAGAGTTTTGCCTTCTCTGTATTTGTGCCCGATATGCTATTTTAAGGCAGGATAGTGGCTCAGTAAAGAGTGTCTATTTTTGAATCGCCTATTTTTCTGCTGCTGTACATAAGCATACTTTCTTAAATATATACAAACATGGGCATGTTCAGATTTGTTGCATAGCAAATAGTGTCTAAAATCCATTGAGAGTATGGCGTAACAACCAGACCAATTTGGATGATTTCTCGTGCCTACACATGATAATTCAGAAGTAAAAATTTACTATTTACAAAGTTTATTACCTTACTGCTTTGATCTATATTTTTTTTCAAAATGTGATGAAAATTTTTTTGCATGCATTATTTAAATTTAAAGCATATCTATAGTCAATGTGTAAAATCATATATTAATGCCCACATTGTATTTCACTTATTTCTAGTCTACTCATATTAATCTGAACAATCGTGACCATGTGAGTAGGCACTGCTGTGTCACACATTTCACAGAGCCTGCCTTCTGATCTACAGAGGTGCTGAGAGTAGGAGGTGGTTTCAGGAGGTAGATTCAGCACAGGAATCACTGCTTGCAGGTAGCAAGGTACCATGGGACATGTAGTCCTTAGAAATTGAAAGTAAACAACAGAGGAGAAGCTACAACGCATTCACAGTATCCAGGAAGTTCTGCAAAGAGATGGCGAGCAGACATACAGTAATCACAATATGAAAGTAGATTTCTCAATCAGGCTTATATTGGATTGTCAAATATACTGCATCTATCGGTGTATAACACGCGCCGGCGTATAACACGCACCCCAAGTTTAGGAGAAAATTGTAAGGAAAAAAACTTACATTTAAATGCCCATAAATGCAGCCTTATCAGTGTCCATCTGCAGCCTTGCACAGCATCCATCTGCATGCTTGTCAGTGTCATTTGCAGCCTTGCATCCTTGTCAGTGTCATTTGCAGCCTTGCATCCTTGTCAGTGTCATTTGCAGCCTTGCATCCTTGTCAGTGTCATTTGCAGCTTGCAGCCTTCTTAGTGTCAGTTGCAGCCTTGCAGTGTCCATCTGCAGCCTCCTCAGTGTCATTTGCAGCCTTGCCCAGGCTGCAGTTAAACTACAGTGACATGTCAGTGTCACTGCAGTTTGAAGATTGGCGCCATTGGCCGTTCTCGGCAGCTTTCGGCCATCTTCGGCCGTTCTCGGTAGCTTTCGGCCGCCTTCGGCCTTTCTCTGCAGCTTTCGGCCGCCTTCGGCCTTTCTCTGCAGCTTTCGGGCGACTTTGGCCGTTCTCAGCTGCCGAGAACGTCCGAAAGCTGCCGAGAACGTCCGAAAGCTGCAGAGAAAGGCCGAAGACGGCCGAGAACGGTTGAAAGCTGCCGAGAATGTCCGAAAGCTGCTGAGAAAGGCCGAAGGCGGCCGAAAGCTGCTGAGAAAGGCCAAAGGCGGCTGAAAGCTGCTGAGAAGGGCCGAAGGCGGCTGAAAGCCGCCCAGAGGCTCACAACGTCGGGGGATCGGCATTTATGGTGCACTATTATTGGTCCTAAATTCCATTCTCACCGGATTTGTGGTATTTTCTATGTTAGGTATGTAGAATGCTGCGGGTTACATGGTTACATAGTTAGTGTGGTTGAACAAAAGACACAAGTCCATCCAGTTCAACCAATTATTCTTTTGCATGTATTGTATTGTAACTGTCATGGCACTATACAGTAGGTAGGCATGAAATTCCAAAAAATCTATGTGATTTTTTTATTAATGTTTATCCTTGAAAGCTTCTTAGGAGCATAGTGTACGGTAGGGATGAGCCCGGTGTTCGATTCGAACCCATGTTCGAATCGAGCACCGGGCGTTCGCTCGCTAGGCGAGCCCAGAACTATTGGGGCCGCTCGCATCAAATTCGTGTGATGCGAGCGGCCCCGCAATGCATTGCGGCCCGCGCAGTGCAATGCTGGCTGATGATTGGCCAAGCATGCACTGTGACCCCGCATGCTTGGCCAATCACAGCGCCGGCAGCGAGGAGAGCCATAATTGGCTACAGGCAGGATGCCTGTAGCCAATTATAGCTCAGGGGCTTTAGTACACGCCCCATGGTATAAGAGGCAGCCGGGCCGGCGGCCTCGCATATTCTGTTTCAGTCACTGTGTCAGCGTGTCAGTGTGCTGCTGACAAGATATGCTATATTTCTGGGGATATGTGTGTGCGTGCTGTTAGAACAGCATTGCAGTATCACATCTGGGGGGTGTCTATAGGTGGCCTGTGAAGGGGGGCAGGTTTCCTGTGCTTAGAACTTTCCCTGCAAAAAAGTGTAATTTTTGCAGGAAAAAAGCTATTTAAAAGCACTCGCGGCTAATGAATTGATGGCTCCTGTAACACAGAGAACTGTCATTCATTAATAAAAAACAAAAAAAAAAGCGTGGGGGTCCCCCCAAATTCAATAACCAGGCCCTTCAAGTCTGGGATGGATATTAAGACCCCAGACAAAAAAAACAAAAAAAATGGCGTAGGGTCCCCCTCAAAATCCATACCAGACCCTTGAGGTCTGGTATGGATTTTAAGGGGAACCCTAGCCAAAAAAAATGGCGTGGGGTCCCCCTCAAAATCCATACCAGACCCTTATCCGAGCACGCAACCTGGCAGGCCGCAGGAAAAGAGGGGGGGACGAGAGCGGCCCCCCCTCCCGCCTGAACCGTACCAGGCCACATGCCCTCAACATTGGGAGGATGCTTTGGGGGTCTAAGACCCCTAAAGCACCTTGTCCCCATGTTGATGAGGACAAGGGCCTCTTCCCCACAACCGTGCCCGGTGGTTGTGGGGGTCTGCGGGCGGGGGGCTTATCGGAATCTGGAAGCCCCCTTTAACAAGGGGACCCCCAGATCCCCCCCCCCCCTGTGTGAAATGGTAAGGGGGTACAAAAGTACCCCTACCATTTCACCAAAAAAGTGTCAAAAATGGTAAAAATGACAGGAGACGGTCTTTGACAATTCCTTTATTAAAATCTTCTTTCTTCTTTCTTCATCCTTCGGTTTCTTCATCTTCTCCTTCCGTCATCTTCTTCCATCTTCTTCTTCCATTTTCTTCTTCCTCCGATCCGCTTCTTCTTGCGCTGGTCTTCTCGTCCTTCTCGTCCGGCATCTTCTTCCGTCGGCGTCGGCGTCGGCGTCTCTGTCTCTTCTTGGGCCGCTCCGCGCAATGGGAGGCTCCCGCTGTGTGAGGCTCCGCTCCGTCTGACAGGTCTTTTATAATGGAGGGCACCTGGTGACCCCGCCCCCTCTGACGCACAGGGACGTCATGGGGAATTCCATGATGGCTTTCCCCATGACGTCAGAGGGGGGCGGGGTCACCAGGTGCCCTCCGTTTTAAAAGACCTGTCAGACGGAGCGGAGCCTCACACAGCGGGAGCCTCCCATTGCGCGGAGCGGCCCAAGAAGACACCGACACCGACGCCGACGGAAGAAGATGCCGGACGAGAAGGACGAGAAGACCAGCGCAAGAAGAAGCGGATCGGAGGAAGAAGAAGATGGAAGAAGATGGAAGAAGATGACGGAAGGAGAAGATGAAGAAACCGAAGGATGAAGAAAGAAGAAAGAAGATTTTAATAAAGGAATTGTCAAAGACCGTCTCCTGTCATTTTTACCATTTTTGCCACTTTTTTTTTGGTGAAATGGTAGGGATAAGCCCCCCGCCCGCAGACCCCCACAACCACCGGGCACGGTTGTGGGGAAGAGGCCCTTGTCCTCATCAACATGGGGACAAGGTGCTTTAGGGGTCTTAGACCCCCAAAGCATCCTCCCAATGTTGAGGGCATGTGGCCTGGTACGGTTCAGGCGGGAGGGGGGGGCGCTCTCGTCCCCCCCTCTTTTCCTGCGGCCTGCCAGGTTGCGTGCTCGGATAAGGGTCTGGTATGGATTTTGAGGGGGACCCCACGCCATTTTTTTGGGCTAGGGTTCCCCTTAAAATCCATACCAGACCTCAAGGGTCTGGTATGGATTTTGAGGGGGACCCTACGCCATTTTTTTTTGGTTTTTTTTTGGCTGGGGTTCCCCTTAATATCCATCCCAGACCTGAAGGGCCTGGTTATTGAATTTGGGGGGACCCCTACGCTTTTTTTTTTTTTTCATTTTTTTTTTATTTTTTATCAATGACTTTTTTTATGAATGAGTTTCAATGAATGACTGTTCTCTGTATTACGGGAGCCGTCAATACACATTAGCCGCGAGTGATTTTAAATAGCTTTTTTACTTGCAAAAATGACACTTTGCGCAGAGACAGTTCTAAACACGGGAAACATGCGCCCCTTCACAGTCATACTATAGACACCCCCCAGGTACGAAATTTAAAGGAATATTACACTTTTATTGTTTCAATTTAAGCATTATTAAAATCACTGCTCCTGAAAAAACGTCCGTTTTTAAAACTTTTTTTTGCATTGATACATGTCCCCTGGGGCAGGACCCAGGTCCCCAAACACTTTTTATGACATTAACATGCATGTTAGCCTTTAAAATTAGCACTTTTAATTTCGAACGTTCGCATCCATTATAACTAATAGGGTTCTAAAGCTCGCACGGACTTTAGGTCCGTTCGCGGGTTCTGGTGCGAGCCGAACGGGGGGGTGTTCGGCTCATCCCTAGTGTACGGGTATGCTCCATGCCAGTTGACAGACTGAGGATGTTCACACAACAGGATTTGAGGATGTTCACACAAATTATGTAAATATTCATCTAATTTTATTCAATCCAAACCTGACTAAAATAAGTAAATAGGGATTTGATTTTCATGTGACTGGACAATGCAAGTAAATCTTTTGTTTGTGTGAACATTCTTGAATCCTTTAGTAAATCAGCCTCATTGTCTCTTGTACCATGCATATTCATGATTATTATATATTGTAGCTTTGTAAGTACACAATAAAGTTTACTGAAAAACATGAGCAGGAGCTCACAGTTAGTATAATACATGTTCAGTTATATGTACCCGGGGTCAGCAACTGGTCTATCACTATCTATCTACCATTCGACCGCGGCCAGGTGACTGGTTGGTCACGCCTTTGGCTTGCCAACCTTCTGATGCGTTAGATGCAGTGGCCAAGAGTGTACACACAGTTGTAGCAGGAATTATATGCCCTGTCATGCTTGTCAGGTGCAGTGCCCACCAAGCATGATCCATTTAAGTGAATGAGGCCGCTCTGCAGGTGCTCTGCAATTTTGTGCAGTACAGTAACCAAGGGGTTAAAGCAGGCAGTGAGGAAGAATTGTATCGTCTACTCACCACCTGCAATAACCCCTTGGACCCCACACAAGCATGCAGTTGCAGAGTGTTTGCAGAGTGGTCCTATTTACTTGAATGGGTCACGATTGGTGGGTGGTAGCGCCCAGGGGGGTATAACAGGGGGTATAATTCCTGCTGCGACAATTCTTGCTACTGATATCTGTTGCCATATTGACACCTTCTACTGCCCTATAGACACCGTCCTCTGCCCTACTGACACTGCTCTACTAACATCATCCACTGCTCTACTGACACTGTACACTGCTCTACTAACACCATCCACTGCTCTACTGACACCATCCACTGCACTACTAACACTGTCCTCTGCCCTACTGACACTGCCCACTACTCTACTGACACCGTTCACTGCTCTATGAACACTGCCCTCTGCCCCACTGCCCACTGCTTTACTGACACCATCATCTGCCCTACTGACACTGTCCACACATTGTTTACTAACACTGTCCTCTGCCCTACTGACACTGCCCACTGCTCTACTAACACCATCCACTGCTCTACTGACACTGTCCACAGCTCTACTGACACTGTCCTCTGCCCTACTGACACTGCCCACTGCTCTACTGACACCATCCACTGCTCTACTGACACCACCCACTGCTCTACTGACACCATCCACTGCTCTACTGACTGACACCATCCACTATTCTACTGACACAAACCTCTGCCCTACTGACACTGTCTACACACCGTCTACTGCCCTACTGACACTGTCCACTGCTCTACTGACATTGTCCACTGCTTCACTGATACCGTCCACTGCTTTACAGACACCATCCTCTACCCTACTGACACTGTACACACATTGTTTACTGACACTCTCTACTGCCTTACTGACATCATCCAGTGCTCTACTGTCACCATCCTCTGCCCTACTGACACCATCCACTGCTCTACTGACACCGACTTCTCCCCAACTGACACGATCCACTTCTCTACTGACACCATCCACTGTTCTGCTGACACCAACCATTGCCCTACTGACACTGTCCGCACATCGTTCACTGCACTACTACTACTACTACTACTACTACAAATGCTAAGTTCAAAGTTCTTAAAAATGATATAGCTGAATCTCAAGTTTAATTATATAACTTTATTCTGACTAAAATATTATCCTGCCCCCCACAGGCCAGGAAGCCAGAATTGTTCATAAATGAAATGAAGATCATTAACTTTTGTCCTTCCCACCTACAAGTTCTGCCACCATCACTTAAATTCTATTATGATTAGTTAAAAACCCACATACACAACATTTCTTTAACCACTTCTATAAATCCCAAACAAATAAAATACTCTATTTCTCAGTTATATTCTTTTCTCAAAATCCTTATCCACTGACACACCTGCAGTTCTCTATATAAAGAAACGGGCTTCCTTCTTCCACACATCCCCAAACGACACCTCTGAGTTATTCGAGTGTAGCTGATATTAGAAAGGCTATTATAAGTGAACCTTGGTTAGAAATAATTTGAAAATACTTCACAGAGCTTAATACACTTTATTTGATATTACAGGGTCTTATATAGCGCTGTTGATTTAAACAGCACTTCACATATATATTGTACATTCACATCAAGGAGCTTACAATCTAAGACCTAAGGTCACTAACTCATGCTCATACTAGGGCCAATTTACCTACCAGCATGTCTTTGGAGTGTGGGAGGAAAAACCCACTCCGCACGCAGACACAGGGAGAACATGCATAATCCGTGCAGGTAGAGCTGTGGCTGAGATTTGAACCGTCAACCCTAGTGCTGCTAGGTGGAAGTGCTTACCACTTATCCACTGTGCTGCCCCTGCTTTAAATGCTTGAGCGGCTTCTGGGACGAGGAGAGCGCACCAACAACAGATGGCACATTGAAGTCTGTGGGTGACGTCACCACTCCAGGCTTTACTAGCCATTGTCAAAGCGCTCTCTCCTGCCCCATGCAGCCGCCACTAACACAGGGGATAAAATAAGTTTAAAAAAAAAAACACAAGGGAGATCATGTGACCAGACTGGAGCAACCTGAAAATAGGTAAATATATACATCTTTGTTACACAGGATAGTTAGCATAGATGTTAGGAGGAGGGAGGGGACAGTTTTAAGGCTAGATAGGTGTAAGCTGGAATTCCACTTTAACAACTTAAGGTCCACCCTATAGCAATTTTGTTGTTACAGGGCACCTCTGCGTCAGATCACGTATAAATACGTTATCCGATATTTATGGGTAGGGGTGCGCATGCGCGCTGCCGGCGGCTCGTTCACGCTGTGATTACACACAGCAGGAGCCTATCAGCGGATATCGCAGGCTCGGTGTCTGCTGGCACCCACCGATCATCCTGCAAAGAGACAGAACAGCGCCAAGGCAAATCGCCATTCTGACAGGAGGGAAGGCATTGATTCTGTGTCTGCAAAGCATCCATGTCTTCCCCTAGTAAAAGCACCTCCCATAGTGTAGTAAAACACTAGTTAGGCATTCAGTTAACGCTTTGATTGTCCATGATGTTAACCCCCCTTTCCCAGTCAGTGTCATTAGTACAGTGAACAATGCATGTTTTTTAGCAGTGTCCGAATGTCTGACTTCTTCAGGGGTCCCCAGGTCCCATGACCCCTGAGGAAGTCACGTGACCGTGGCAACAAGCGTTGGACAGAGCTGGGTGACATTGGCGAAATCGGCAGTGACATGGGAGTCGCAGGCCCAGCTGACAGTAATACAAGCTGTAATTTTTTGCTTTAATGTAAGTGCAATATGTTTTAATAAAAAGAGATTGGTGTTAACATACTACACTATGAGGTTATCCTGTATTGCGTGAATTTTGCCCGTAGTACAGCAATATCTTGGATTTAAAGGGCCATACACCCAAATTGTGGAGTAATATGTGACACCTAGGATTAAAAGGGAACAAGGAGGAGGATTGCAGAGGTGGCTGTCTTTGCACCCATATGTGGGAGGAAATGCATTTTTACCTGCGATTGAAAGGTCAAATGGGGGGGGGGGGGGGGGGGTGTGAGCACCCGCGGTGGTGGGAATCACTATCTATGGATCACTATATATGAACTTTTCACCATTGCATGAGAAAAGGACATTCAAAGAGATCTGTGTTTCCCTATTGTAAATATATAGAGTATTTTTAACCATTATACCCCATAAGGAAAACAATAAAGAGATCTGTGTTTATTTGAAGTACTGCAATGCAAAGTTACAATTTACGGTTTATGCATTGGATTTTTATTTATTTGTTGTGTATATAAGGGGAGTAGGTACAACAAAACCAATTAGCAGTAGGGATTGTGGGAACAAAATGTTGTTGTTTGCAGCCACCCAGTAGGTCCTAGTATTATGTGATTAAATAACACACATGCTGTTGTAAAGCTAGTGTGGGATAGTACACTTATATAATACATATAATTAGGGGTGCTGCCATCTGAGTAGCTGTGCATCGTTTCTTAATATTTGCATTCATTAAAAAATCATTATATTTATGGCTCATTACTTCCGTGTACTTTCTGTTCAAAATTGTGTTCTTTCTTGCTTGTAACACACCCAGCTGGTGTAAAAACACTTTTAAATAATTTAGGAAGGAACTAAGGTTTCATGATTATGCACTGTATTACCAAAAGTATTGGGACACCTGCCTTTACACACACATGAACTTTAATGGCTTCCCAGTCTCAGTCCGTAGGGTTCAATATTGAGTTGGCCCACCCTTTGCAGATATAACAGCTTCAACTCTTCTGGGAAGGCTGTCCACAAGGTTTAGGAGTGTGTCTATGGGAATGTTTGACCATTCTTCCAGAAGAGCATTTGTGAGGTCAGGCATTGATGTGGACGAGAAGGCCTGGCTCACAATCTCAGCTTTAATTCATCCCAAAGGTGTTCTATTGGGTTGAGGTCAGGACTCTGTGCAGGCCAGTCAAGTTCCTCCACCCTAAACTCGCTTATCCGTGTCTTTATGGACCTTGCTTTGTGCACTCGTCCAAGTATTTTGGTGGAGGGGGGGGGGAGGGGTTATTGTGTGGGGTTGTTTTTCAGGGGTTGGGCTTGGCCCCTTAGTTTCAGTGAAGGGACCTCTTAAGGCATCAGCATACCAAGACATTTTGGACAATTTCAAAATGTGTGGGAACAGTTTGGGGATGGCCTCTTTCTGTTCCGACATACAAATACAGAGTTTTGCCCTTTGGGACTTTAGATAAAGTGCCACACAGCCAGTAATAAAAAAATGCATCTTACTGGTGCCGCCCATCCCGGATGAGACAAGCAGGGACATTGGATGATGGATCAGCATCACAGCTCCCAGGAAAGAAATGACTGGCACAGCCACCAGGGGGAGCAAGACATGCAGCACACCTGCAAGAGAGCAATTACCCATAATACAAAGCAGACATGACTGCGCACCAGTGCACAAAGCAAGGTCTATAAAGACATGGATGAGTGAGTTTGGGTTGAAGGAACTTGACTGTCCTGCACAGAGTCCTGACCTCAACCCGATAGAACACCTTTGGGATAAATCCACATCATTGTCTGACCTCACAAATGCGCTTCTGGAAGAATGGTTAAACACTCCCATAGACACACTCCTAAACCTTTTGTACAGTCTTCCCAGAAGAGTTGAAGCTGTTATAGACACCAAGGGTGGGTCAACACAATATTGAACCCTACGGATGAAGACCGGGATGCCATTAAAGCTCATGTGCTAGGTAATATAGTGCATATTCACACAATAATCCATATGCAGGTCTATAGACTGTACAGGTGGTAGATTTGTCCCTTATCGACCCCTGCACTCTAACAGCATTAGGGTGGAACGATCAACAACTTTACAAGTCTACATAAATGAGTTCCTGGAATCTCACTATATATAGCAGCAGTATAATATTTCAAAAAGAGCTCCACCTTTTATAATTCAAAAGCTGTCCCTGAGTTCATGAGTTTATGTCTAGTGATTTTTGCCTGGACTGTGACAATGCCACCGGTCTGCTGCAGGCAGGAGGAAGCATGTCCTTAGTTTCCTTGCACCCAGTGATCAGACTACAACATTGTAGCTTTAAGGGAAGTCTCAAGGTGAGAGCTATATCAGGGGACAGACCTGCACAGGCACCGAGTTTTACTTGATTGTCTCATCTTTAAGCCAGCATCTTGGATCATGAATAGATGCTGACCCTGAAAAATGCCTGCACAAAGGAGGGGATGCCCATCAGAAAGAAAAGAGATGCAGATATTGTCAGGGTGAGTACATTTATTTCTGTGAGATGTAATAAACTTGTAGGTGTTACATATTACTTTGTAGTCATACTATTATCTGGTCTGTTTTTTTTTTAAAGCTGAAGTTTAGTGAAATAAAAAAAAAAAAAACACCACCAGGGTGTGTACTTACCATGAATGAAGAGTGTCCCTTGTGCTTTTGGTTGCTGCATTAGGTTGACATCTGAAGTCCCTTGCCCCTGTATACATCCCTTTCTTCCTCATGCTCCATGTATAGAAGCCGTCCTATCGGTTCCTGCTATGGAAAGGGCTCTATGAATGGAGGAGGCAGACCTTTCATTCATCTCTTTGTCATCCATTCAGAGCAGATGGGAGCTCTCGTTTTACCAATAGGAATCACTAAGCATATGGAAAGTCAATGTATGAGGGCCGGGACTCTTGTATCATCAGACTGGATTTACTCTTCAAGTACCAAAAACCAGGTAGACTCCATATAAGTACATTTTATTTAATGTTTTCCATATAAGTACATTTTATTTAATGTTTTCCATATAAGTACGTTTTATTTAATGTTTTCCATTTTTTTATTTAATGTTTTCCATATAAGTACGTTTTATTTTATGTTTTTTTGTTTGTTTTACTGTTTAGTATGTCTGTTTTGTAAATTCTTGTCTGTAAATATTCCTTGCACCATTTTTCCGCAAGGTGGAAAATCTCTGTGCAAAGTGAGACTGAAAATGTGTACGTCACAATGATTGATTTACTAACATAAAAAAAGACTGTTTGCAAAGTGAATGTTGACTAAACTTAGTAAATATTGCCTGGCTGTATTCACTCTGAATAATAAGAATCATATGCAAGAGAAATGAAACAGGATTTTTGTCTTGCCTGATTAGACGACATTAACTCAGCTTTACTGTATTTGCTAAGCTCATTGAGAATTCAGTTTGCTAAATGAACAGTCTCTACTCCTTTAATAAATCAATCCAATTGTTTCAAATAGCTTGCCAAAACAATTGAGTCCAAGAATATTCACGTCACTAATGTCGGAATATGTTTGGGAACAAAGCTTTATGGATGTTAAGGCATTTCTTTAATAGAATTGTCTGCAACTAAGTACAACTGGTTTGATCTTGCAGACATCAGATACGTGAAGCATTTTAAAAGGCATTCAATTTATGGTTCTTTTAATAATTTTACGTCAGGTGTACATTGTATTAGACAACCTGTGTATCAGATTGAACAATCTTAATGATTATAGTTACATCAAAGTTATGGATGACTGCTTAGAACTCACATGCTGCTTTACATTTTCCATGGCATTGCAGTACACTTTAGCAAACATCAGTAAAGCAGAAACACAGATTTCATATTAACTTTATAAAAAAAAAAAAATGACTTATCCAAAACTTCAAGGTAGACTCTAGTAGATTTAAAATGATCCGTTAGAAGACAAATATAGTATTTTCTTTAAGTGTTTTATAATAATTTATACATTAAACTGTGTTACAAGAACAAACCTAGTGGCCTGATTATTTAAAGATAGGCCATCAGGGTAGACATGTGAGACCTTCTGGGCCCTTGAAGGTGTATAATCCAGGGTTGTTATTTCCTTGTAACAAGCATGCATACATAATGTGTCCTGTGAGATGTACGTGAAATATATGTAGCACTGACCCCCGAAGGAGCTGCTGGTTAAATTTGAGCTTACTGTTACCTCACCTGTTGTAGCTCCGTCTTGGGGATCCCTTGGAAAGTAACCCAGAGTAAAGGTTGAGACTGACACTGGATCCTCTTTTAGGGTTTTTATTCAGTAAAATAGAACACAGTCTCTCAATAAGGCTAGAGGGTTTAGGGGTGAGTTCAGGTGCTCAGATTGCTGGGTGAAGATATTAGAGGAATCCAGAGATTTAACTGTTTCACAACTGGATTCAGCACCCCCGGATAGGTCTCTCTCACTAGGCATAGCAGCCGGTAGCATACTCGGTACAGTCTCTGCCACAGACCGGTAGTTACACGTTAACGTCACTGAAGTATTAGATGAAATTTAAGTAACTGTCATATGGTACCAGGTTCTCTCAGCCGATCTGGTGATACCATATGAGGGATGTTCCAGGTTCAACTAAGCCTCCAGGCTCCTTCAGAGAAACCAGCCTTGCGCATGGCCTTCTCCTGAAAGGGTCCTCCCCTGGGGTACTTCAGTTGCTGGGCCTCTCCATTCCGTTGAGACGGCACTGGACCTACCCCTGCAGTTACATTGCCTCGGACTAGCAAGCCCCGAGACACCGGATGCATGGTTCGCACCCCAGGCCAGGAGGGCCATGAGGCTGGGTCAGGAGGACCACCAGAACCACGCAGACAGGAAAAACCTTCTTTTGGTCACATGGTCGGTACCTTAAATACCCCCCCCCCCCAGAATGTACAGCGAGGGAACACGCCCACTGGGCTGGTTCCAAGAGGTAAGTGGCACTTAATGCATCCAGCTAGACTGCTTTCTACTCTTGCCGACAGTGACAGCGACACCTACGGTCAAGGAGAACCCAGTGCAACCCAGCTAGACTGGCACTGAAACCAGCAATTTGAAAAGAATTATCCTGAAGCCCAACTGTGGCTTCAGGCAACTTAATTTTCCAAAACATTAGTGCCTTCTCGTCAGGAGCTAGCGCTACATACACATGCATGTTAAAAGAGAGTGGTAGTTTAAAACCATAATCCATGTTGCACACTCTTACATTTTTAACCATTCTTCATTGCTGACCTCCCAACCACACCACATTTCAGTTCACATTATTTTATTATCTATACTTATCCAGTTGTCTTTGATCCAGTCACCTGAAAATAGAGGTCATCCTCCTCCTCTTCTTCCTAGTGGGCAGGTGCTGAATTCTACAGAGAACAGCAGCATGATGACATGCCCCAGGAGGCAGGTTTGTGACACTCTGAGCTCACAAAAAGTGACAGACATGACAGACAACCTGGAGGAGGACCAGCAGCGTTGGGTACAGTGATGAGTCCCCAGGAGACAGCACCAAATAGAAGGTGGACATTGTATCCAAAGTAGTGATGAGCTGAAGGTACGGTACCTAGGATCGATTTGGCATAGGGTCATCAAACATGACTAAAGTTTGGGTGCTAAACTCTATTAAAGTCAATGGGAGCTGAATGTTAAAAAAAAAAAGTAATGGTTTTTTTCTAGGCTAATATGTAAGGGATTGTTAAACACATAGCATGGGCAGTTGGGCACTGCCCTGGGGAACATGTACCAAAGCAAAAAAAGTATTTTTTAAATTTAGTTTGGTGGGAAGCAGTGATTTTAGTAATGCTTTAGATGAAACATTAAAAATGCAAATAAATAGCATAACTGGCTTGACCCTGCCCATGAAGTGGCACATCTGTGCAATGTATACAACCCAATACAGCAACACTGACATTTACAAAAAAAAAAAGCATGTTTAAATTGTTGGAAAAATTACAACTCCTGGCTACTGTGTAAACAAAGTGCTGGGGAATTCCCTTCATCTATACCAGACCCTTATCTTAGAGGAGGTTCTGACAAAAATGGTAATGCGGGACCCCCACAAAAAAATTGGCATGGGGTTCCTCCTCAAATTAATACCAGGCCCTTCAGGTTTGACATGAATTTTAGGTGCTAAAAAACAAATGGCATGAGACCCCCCCCCCCCCCCCCCCCCCCCCCCCCCCCACCCCTCCCCCCCCCCCCCCCCAAATTCTTTACCAGACCTTTTTAGTCTGGTATGGACTTTAAGTGGGAACCCAAGGCAAAAATGAAAAACAGGCATGGGAACAAAACCCTCCCCCTCTCAAAAAAACAACAAAAAAACCCCACCAAGCTCTTATATGAGCATGCAGCCTGGCAGGCCAGGAAAGGAGATGGAATTTGGTGCCCGCCCTCCTGAACCATACCAGGCCATGTATTTCTGGACATATACAGTAAGTGAATGAGGCTGGTGATATCACTAGTTGTGAAGGACTTGGTGGTGCATGCACCTTCTGCCATCCTTCCAACAACTGGCAGCAGGAAGTCATGTCTAATAGCAGTAGTACGGTAATACTGCTATTATATGTGACGTTTGTCTCCCGGTCAGAACCTGCTTCTCTCCCTCAAAACAATTATGAGGTTTTAATTTTAGTTTTCACCAGAAGCTGAAGGCTTTAGGAAGGATAATGATTCACGTCTTGGAACTTGCCTCAACCAAGTCAGCAAGGGAACCTCCTATATTTGCTATCCTAAAAGAACAAACAAAAAACAGAAATAAGCAAAGAGATTCTGACATGCAGCGTTGCCTTTTGTAAAAAGGACCATCACAGTGGATGGTGCACACTGCATCACCTTTCACATGTGGGTGTGCATTCCATAAATACCACAGTAGTCTCACACCCTTGTCACGTTAAGCTTCCTCTCTTCTCTTCTCTTGACTTGGTTGCTTGGGGGAAAACAACATGTTTTATGGTAAATCTATTTAATATAGCATGATGTCCTCTTTATCCCTCAACTGCATCACTGTATCATTTACGTAATATATAGTTGTGGAATATTACAGGTACACTTGTACATAACATTTACAAAAATAAAGACTCAGCATTAAAGAAAAGCTGTGCTAAAAGAGCACAGAGGTTGCTATTTCTGGACTCCCCTTCTGAATATGCAATTTTCCTGCTGATCCTGTGGTTTCAGTACTTTCTCAGTCACTGACCCAGAACAAATATGTAAATGAGTAGTTCTGACTTCACTCTGTCTTACTTGTTTCATACTTGTTCAGAATGCTTTGAAGCCAAACAGCACATCAATAATAGCAGGCTACAGATTTATTTTGGTGCAGGTTTCCTTAAAGTTACCCTGTCACCAGACCATTAATATCAATAAAAAATTAACATATTTTATACCTGTTATGTATAGCTGACGATTCAGTCCTAACCTAGGTTCAGTCTGAACTATGGCTGTGCAAGTTTTCGGATGAATGTCTAAACTTTTGTCCATTTGGCAGGAACCAAAAATCATAGAAATACCGCTTCTATATATAACAGCATCCAGCTGTCAGTGGTTGAAAGCAGGGGGTGCTTGCACCTTCTGTGTTCCTAGAAACCACTGATGTGACCAGGAATCCCTGGCCACGTAACTTATTGGATGGGGACAGAGGTGACATCACTTCCCAAATATGGACACTGACCGTATTTGGGAAGTGACATTGACAGAATCACTTGGCTATGTGTACCGTTTATATCGATCATGTGCGCTGGGTCATTGTTTTTTTATGAATCCATGGGCCCCGGGCTTTGTGATTGATGATGGATACACAACTAGAGACTTTTTGGGGGGGACTTTTCATTTTTCTAATAAAGTACCCCCATACTCGGGGGCTCCCTTATTATTAAAGAATCTTTCCAGACTCTGATAAACCCCCTGTCTGCAGACTCCAAAAACCACCAGCCAGGGTTTTGGAGAAGAGATCCTTGTCCTCATCAACATGGGGGAAAGGTGCAATGACAAGGGGTTCTCCTCCTCGTATTGAGGTCATGTGGTTCAGGAGGACAGGGGCGCATTCTCGTCCTTTCCTGGCTAGCCAGGCTGCATGCTTGGATTAAGAGCCTGGTATTGATTTTTGGAGGGACCACACTTTTTTTTTGTGTAGAGTCCCCACTAAAAATGTAATTTCCTGGGTGACCTCAAACTTTTTTTGTTTTTTTGCATGAGGTACACCCTTATCTATACCAGACCCAAAGGGTTGGGTATGCATTTTGGGGAAGATGCTACTTATTCTTGCTGTAGGATGTGTTACAGCAAAAATGACACTTCCAAAGAAATAAAATTGACACAGTTTAACCACTTCAATACTGTAGGATGTCCATGGATGTCCTTAGGTTGAAGTGGTTATACTGGTATCAAAATTTGGACAGCCACTCTAATCACTTCTGTGGGCGACAGAAAGGCCGGGTATGATCGCAGAGCCCCCGAAGTGATACAAGGAAGAGAAGAACTGATCTTGTTCCTTCCTCTCTGTGACCCCGGAAACCGAAAGCGACAAGGATTTCGTCTCTTCTGGTTCCAGGCTCTTTGTTTACGCTAATGTTAACGGCCAGGAAAGGAGTCGATCAGACAATCTGTGTCTGAACGGCTGCATTGAAGGCCAGAAGAGAGATTTGGGGTCTAATAGACACCATATCTTTCCATAAAGAGGACCTGTCACGTCCCATGCTGTCACAAGGGATGTTGTTCATCCCATGTGATAGCAATAAATTAAATACACAAATTAAAGAGACAGTGGATTTTTACATGTATGTGAGAAATTTTAGAATTGGCTCAGTACTGAAGTGGTTAAATTGCTGCCAATGCAATTTTCTTGATACCTCCTTGTCTTTTAGCCCAGAAAATTTACATTTTGAATTTAACAAATTCAGCATCCGAACTTCTATGAAGCACCCCGAACCATGTTCGAACTAAAAACCTAGGAGAGTTCAGCTCATCACTAGCTATAAAAGCCACCCTTGTGTAGACAATCTAAAGCCCTGAGACTGCTGCTGATTGCTGCCATCTTGATGTGATGTAAACAGGCCCAGCAGACTCAGAGCTGTCACTCAAGTGATCTTTAGTATTCCCCTTCACTCCTCCAGAAACTATATAAAAAGAAGTGGAAAGAGAAAAAGAGAAAAGGGCTCTGATGTGGCAAGAAAGAGGAGGCCCTGATAGGAAATGGTCTCTTCTAGAGTAGTGACATTTTTGAATAAGTTCAAATGTGCTTTTCAAACGAACAAATAATAGTTTATGGAAAGTAAAAACACTTCAAATAAGTATTTAAAATATCAGATTTTACCTGCATTTTTGTAAGTTGGTGTCAGACCTCTTTAAAGACGAATTCTGTTCTAAACCAGCAATTTTTCTATGCATTCTAATGCTGTTTAACTTGTTCATAAATGATATTGAGGTTGGTATAAATATTTCAATCTCAGTGTTTTGCTGACAATACAAAGCTAAGCAGGGCACTAACTTAAAAGTAAACTTTTTTGTATGCTTTTAGCAGGTTGGATTTATGGTCTAGTGGCTTATTTTTAAGTAATGATAAAGTTATTGTCAATTCAAAAGGAAATGTAAAAAGTGCTCTGGCCCATAATGGGTAATCAGATGCGAGAGATGAAGAGGTTAAATATGTGAAACATTAGCTCCCAGGATTTTCTATGTAGAATCCACTCTTCCCTCTATGCATACAATATTTCTTGCACCACTAACTGACACTATCCCAAACCAAAACCCTTTCTTATGCATCACAAAGCCGTTGTTTTCTTTAATTTGTTTTCCTTTTTACTCCAAAAGTACCTTTGTCAATTCTAGCCAATAAATTCACCATTTATCAGACCATAAAATCTGGTTCAAAAACGTCTCTGACTTACTGTTTCTACCTATTTTATTGACATGAAGTATTTGGAGTGTTGCACTGACCCTCTAAGGAGCTGCTGATAATTGATTGGGCCTCCACTCTGCCTCACAACCCCAGAAAATGTCTCGACCCCCTAGGCACAACTGTGTGGTAGTGTTAATGCAAGACCCAATGGCAAAGAACAACACAGTTGTAACACAATACACTGTACCTTTACCGTCACTATGGTCTCCGTCATTCCACCGGCTGTAGTAATACAGTGGTGTGAAAAAGTGTTTGCCCCCTTCCTCATTTCCTGTTCCTTTGCATGTTTGTCACACTTAAGTGTTTCGGAACATCAAACCAATTTAAACAATAGTCAAGGACAACACAAGTAAACACAAAATGCAATTTGTAAATGAAGGTGTTTATTATTAAAGGTGAAAAAAAATCCAAACCATCATGGCCCTGTGTGAAAAAGTGATTGCCCCCTAAACCTAATAACTGGTTGGGCCACCCTTAGCAGCAACAACTGCAACCAAGCGTTTGCGATAAACGTGCAATGAGGCTTTTACAGCGTCCTGGAGGAATTTTGGCCCCTCATCTTTGCAGAATTGTCCTAATTCAGTTACATTAGAGGGTTTTCGAGCATGAACGGCCTTTTTAAGGTCATACCACAACATCTCAATAGGATTCAGGTCTTTGGCTAGGCCACTCCAAAGTCTTCATTTTGTTTTTCTTCAGCCATTCGGTGGTGGACTTGCTGGTGTGTTTAGGATCATTGTCCTGCTGCAGAACCCAAGTTCGTTTCAGCTTGAGTACACGAACAGATGGTCGGACATTCTCCTTCAGGATCTCTTGGTAGACAGCAGAATTCATAGTTCCTTTTTCACGGCAAGTCTTCCAGGTCCTGAAGCAGCAAAACAGCCCCAGACCATCACACTACCACCACCATATTTTACTGTTGGTATAAAGTTCTTTTTCTGAAATGCAGTGTTCCTTCTACGCCAGATATACTTGGACACACACCTTCAAAGAGTTCCACTTTTGTCTCATCGGTCCACAGAATGTTGTCCCAAAAGTCTTGGGGATCATCAAGATGTGTTGTGGAGAAATTGAGACGAGCTTTGATGTTCTTTTTGCTCAGCAGTGGTTTTCTCCTTGGAACTCTGCCATGCAGGCCATTTTTGCCCAGTCTTTTCCTGATGGTGGAATCATGAACGCTGACCTTAACTGAGGCAAGTGAGGCCTGCAGTTCCTTGGACGTTGTTGTGGGGTCTTTTGTGACCTCTTGGATGAGTCGTCGCTGCGCTCTTGGGGTAATTTTGGGCGGCCGGCCACTCCTGGGAAGGTTCACCACTGTTCCATGTCTTCGCCATTTGTGGATAATGGCTCTCACTGTGGTTCGCTGGATTCCCAAAGCTTTGGAATGGCTTTATAACCCTTTCCAGACTGATAGATCTCAATTACTTTTCTTTCTCAATTGTTCCTGAATTTATTTGGGTCTCGGCATGATGTGTAGCTTTTAAGGATCTTCTGGTGGACCTTACTGTGTCAAGCAGCTGCCTTGATTGTGAACAGGTGTGGCAATAATCATGCCTGTGATTGTGAACAGGTGTGGCAATAATCAGAGCCTGGTATTGATTTTTGGAGGGACCACACTTTTTTTTTGTGGTGTATTTGGGGTCTAATGGACGCCATACCTTTCCATAAAGAGGACCTGTCACGTCCCATGCTGTCACAAGGGATGTTGACAACCACAGTTATAGTATGTTTTAACAAGGGGGTGCAATCACTTTTTCACACAGGGCCATGATGGTTTGGATTTTTTTTCACATTTAATAATAAACACCTTCATTTACAAATTGCATTTTGTGTTTACTTGTGTTGTCCTTGACTATTGTTTAAATTGGTTTGATGTTCCGAAACACTTAAGTGTGACAAACATGCAAAGGAACAGGAAATGAGGAAGGGGGCAAACACACTTTTTCACACCACTGTATATATATATATAGTCTCACACAGGTTGTAAATTAACCACATAAATTGTTTACTGAGAGAACTTGGTTTTGTACATTAATCACAGTGATAATCCTAATATAAGAAAATTACAGTTATAATAATTAGGGTGTATGTGTAAACCCAAACTCAATAATCACTTGAGAGCATATGCAGACAGGCTAAAAGTGGAATCTGCCGTCAATATGGTAGATCCTTTCTATTGAGCACATTCCAATCCCTCCTCAGAGCATACACACATTAACCACATGCTGACCGGGCCATAGCCGAAAGACGGCTACAGCGCGGTCGGCTTATTCTGGGTGGACTGGGTGGGTATCATACTAGAGCCAATTTACCTATTTTGTAAACATATTTTTTTTAACTTGTTATTGCTTTGGGTATTAGGCAGGTGGCAGGTATTATTTATGAAGACTTCAGAGGTCTATTAGACCCCAAACCGTGCTTGATATGCTACTTTCCCTGCCCGAGGTTGAACAGCTTTGAACCCATAAGTGCTTAGAGGAGATTATTTATTCTGTTCAAAAGGAACATTCATTCCTACCTCTCCTTCTATTTGTCATCCTGACAATTTTTTTTGTGATTCCAGGTTTCCAAGAGGAGCCATAGAGATCAGGAACCGCTGGGCATAGGGGGGTGGTGCTTTATAGCTGCCCAGATCACTTTTGCCAGAAAGCCGGGTGAATAAAGTGGTAGCAGCTATTGCTTTCATTTAAACCCTTGCAATTCCATGATGTGTAAGACTCCCACATTCCTCCCAGCCTTATGGCCATATCACCAAGTTCATAAAACAGGCATTGGTTGGACTTTCGTATATGAGACCTGCAAAGAAATATGTTTAATTAAAGCCCAACTACAGGCAAACAAAAAGTTATCCCTTGCAATGGGGTTCATTTATGTCTAGGGGAACAATAAAAGGAAATCTACTTACCAGATCCTCTAACCCTCCCCGCAGCTAGACTAGTCTCTGCAGCTTCTGTACCTCTGGGCTCTAGAGGTCTAGAGTCCTAACATCATCAAAACCAGAGTAAAGTCTATAGTCGTGCGCTGGACGTGAGGACACCAAGGGACCGTCCACCGTCAGTCCAAGGGGGTTAACGCTGTCTGTGGGGGAAGTAGAGGATCAGGTAGGTGTTTTTCCTCTCCCCTGGACAAAACGTGCTATTAACCTTTGCAGTACAGACACAGGTTAACTGCAAGGGATATTTTTTTTCTGCACAGGGTTGGACTTTATCTAGTGCTAAATGCTTCTGTGTAAAATGTATAAAAAAGCTAATTTAATATTCAGATACCAACAGACATGTTTCATTAAATGGGTGTGTAGACTATAATTCATATTATGAATACATTTTCCAGTATCTGTATTCTTGGAAATCATGCGTTCCCTGATATAACTTGAAAACTCCTGTTTAAAAAAAGAATTAGTAATGACAACATTGGGATTCTTGGAATCCAGGAACATGCCTCACCACAAGTTCATAAGTAAAACTTTTTGAAATGCCACAAATCAATAATTAGAATATTATGTTATGTAAACTAAGCACTGAGTTGTGTAAACTAAGCACTGACAATACTGAAACATCCTGAAACAAACGCATGCACTTGCATTTTAAATAATTGTGGAAGCTGATATACCATTGGGATTTGTTTTACGCATTTAGCTGAGTAGAATGTTTACATTGAATAGGGAGTCTCAGACGTCTTCTGGGAACAATCCAATATTTTCATTACATAGATTTTTTTTTCTTTATTTACCCTTGTCAGTAATGTTGAAGACAGGCATGCACTTCAACGTGAGAATTGTTTCTCAAACTTTCTGCTGCTCTCCAAAATTGAATTATGTAACAGCGATTGGCTGTCGTCCATCTTGTCTATACTTTGCGGCCATTCTGCACAGATTCACATGCCTAGGGGTTTAAGAGAGGCCAATCGTTTTCTGAGATGTTTCTTCACAAAGACATGCCAAAGCCTCATGACTTAACAAACAGAGAAATGATAACTTGAACGTTACCTAACCTGTCATTTACTAATATAATCCTCTTTGTTATGTCTACAGTTATTTTTCTCTATCCCTGGCATCACCATGATGTGCACTAATGTTGATTTAATCATAGGTGTGCGCAGCCTATTGCATTAGGGTGTGTACCCCTAAGCTCAAGCTCCAAGCTTATATAAATAAATAAATAAATATATATATATATATATATATATATATAATATATATATATATATATATATATATATATACATACACACAGTATCTCACAAAAGTGAGTACACCCTCATTTTTTTGTAAATATTTTATTATATCTTTTCATGTGACAACCCTAAAAAATAACACTTTGCTACAATGTAAATTAGTGAGTGTACAGCTTGTATAACAGTGTACATTTGCTGTATCCTCAAAATAACTCAACACACAGCCATTAATGTCTAAACCGCTGGCAGCAAAAGTGAGTACACCCAGGGCCGGATTTCCCACAAGGACACCGAGGCCAGACCTCGGGGCGGTAGTGGTGACGGGGCGGCGCCGCCCCTGCGGCGACTTTTCGGCTTTTGGCGGCCGCCCCCACACTTTTTCGGGCTGCCCGTTAATGGCACTGGTGTCTGTAAAAAAGATGGCCGCGACCCGACCACGCAACTGCAGTTACGCAACTGCACAGTAACGTCATTACACCGCCTGGCGGCGGTGCCATTTTTAGAATAGATGGAGAGAGGCGGAGGGACAGCTGCTAATGCATTGGGGCCCAAATCTGAGAGTACTGGAGTACTCAAACGTAAGCCCCACCAAACCCGGGTATAAATGCCTCAAGTGAGCAATACTGTTGCATTATATTGGGTAGAGGTGAGTATGGGCAGCAGCCTCTCACTGACACATAGGATGGCAACTTGTCTCCTCCTGCTCTCCATCCTGGGCTTAGCGAAACTAGCTGCGGTGACATCCTCCCCATGACTAGGCAACACCAGGCTTGACAGTTGTTGTCCTACAGACCAGAAGATATCAATAACTCTGCCTTTTTGCATTCCTGACAGTGCAGCAAATCATCCAATCAGCAACCTGCTGCAGTGTGTGCTCAAATGCTGGAAACTGTAGGTCTCTGGCACTTTCTGTGGCTGCACACAGCCCTGGAAATGTTCAATGCTTAGTCTCTCTCTCCCCTTCTCTCCTCACTTGGGGGCAAGGAGAGGGAGAACAGCTGCAGCAGTGGCTGTGTATGTGGCTGCAGCATGTGTGATATTATCAGTGACAGCCTAGTCTGTGCAGCTGTAGCCCAGAGTGTGCCTCTGAGCAGGGCTACATTTATGATAGTGGCCCAAGATAATTTATAATGTATAATGTGTCCCTTTTATAATAGTGGCCCAAGATAATTTATAATGTATAATGTGTCCCTTTTATAATAGTGGTCCATAATAATAGTAGCCCAGAGTGTGCCTTGAACCCTGGGCCGGATTTCCCACAAGGCCAACGAGGCCAGGCCTCGGGGCGGCAGTGGTGCAGGGGCGGCGCCGCTCCTGCAGCGACTTCTCGGCTTTCGCGGCCGCCACCCCACTAAACTTTTTTCGGGCGGCCCTTTAAAGTCCGTTATGGTGCTCGTAAAAAATTATATATATATATATATATATATATAAATATATATATACTGTGTAGTGTATATATATATATATATATATATATATATATATATATATATATATATATATATATATATATATATATATATATATATATATATATATATGTGTGTGTATATACTGTATACAGTGCATTCAGTGTAGACTATGTAAATAAACAGTGCAGGCAGTCTAGTGTATATATATATATATATATATATATATATATATATATATATATATTCAGTGCAGTCAGTGCAGAGTATATAATAGTGCATTGAAATGGTTAAGGGGAACCCTATCACAGAATTAAAAATAAAACGGCATGATGGGGTCCCCCTCAAAATCCATACACTTTGGGTCTGGTATAGATTTTAACCACTTCAATACAGGGCATTTTCACCCCCTTCCTGCCCAGACCAATTTTCAGCTTTCAGTGCTGTTACACTTTGAATGACAATTGCGCAGTCATGCAACACTGTACCCATATGAAATTTTAATAATTTTTTACCCACAAATAGAGCTTTCTTTTGGTGGTATTTTATTTTTATTTTTTGCGCTATAAACAAAAAAAGAGCGACAATTTTATATATTTGTATATATTTTCCTCAGTTTAGGCTGATATATATTCTATATATACACAGACACTCTTATAAATGTAGCACAACCCCCGTAGGGGTTGCAGGTGACAGGGTTCCCCACTGCCGCACAGCCAGGCACATAACATTTTCAGCTTTCATCCAGACACAGTGAACAGTCCTTGAGCTTTGTTTGTGTATTTGTGTATTTATTAGGGGATAATAAATTGGATGGGGATAGGCATTATGGGATGTCCAACTTGATAGTGACAAAACCAAGGACAACTTCCTCCCTATATACAGCTCTGATTGAATCCTCTGTATAGCTCCAGTTGCATGTGCATATTCTAGTATTTAGGGTAACAATAAGTACAATATGCAATTAGCAATGTGATTTAGGGTAGCTATTAAGGCAAAAAGCATATTTCTTATTTTATTTTTAATATAGTAAGTAGCTCAGGGACCGGACTCATGAGGGCAATAATAGAATGGGTGATGCACACATAAAATTGACTCTCACGCAAATACTGACCACAGTATGCAGCAGCACAGATCACCGACACGACATGTCTCCTCCTGAGTCACAGTGACATTCTCTCTACATGCCAGGTGGTCCCTTCAGTCCACTCCAGTCCAAACAACACTGACAGTCCGGCTCCTGGCTTGCCTTAACCCCATCCTGCTGACCCGCACACTCGGCTCCGGCCACTCCGCTCCCTTGCACCATGAAATCACACGACACGCTCAGACACCACCTCCACCTGACCCGCCCCCCCCGCTGGCACCGCCCGAACACAGTGTAGCAGGCACTTGGATAGTCTTGGTCGGCTCCAGGCCCGAGCTGCGCATGTGCAGTTCCGAGCCAAGCCATTGATTTTCCTCTTACTGGCATTTACTGGCAGGAGAAAAGTGCCCATTTTTTACTGGCTGCCAGTAACACTGGGCTAACAGTATCTGTTAGATTAGCAACAGCCCCTTACAGGCTAGGAACTTTCAGTCCCTTTAGTAAGTAGCACAACGTGGTGTAAACTGCATCCTGAAGTACCTCCACTCCCTTGTAGAACCTGGTCCCAGCTCTACCAACTGCAGGAAACGCTAGCCCACCTGGTTGCCACTTCAACAGCCCACCTGGCTTCTTCTCTTCAACAGGCTACCCAACTGACTCTCTGGAGATCTCCCATGGCAAGGATAAAGAAGACATAAGCACACTGCTGTCTTCAACAGAGACCTGCTACATGTAGCAGTCTCTCCCCTTGTAAGTCCCCGTACCCTACAGTAGTACTCACGCTGCCTCTCAAGAAAGCCTCCTTCCAACTTTTTCTGTGGTAGGATCCTTCCAGGCCAGCACCTGAGCCCCAACCTGAGGTAGAGCCTCTCCCCAGCACTGCATCTCCATCTTCCATCATCTTCCTCTCCCAGCATGATTCATTCATATTTAAGGGCTTACTTAGTTCCCTGCCAGGCCCACCACCTGGGAATTGGCTAAGCTCCCCTAAATATGCAGAGCAACCCTCCTAGCCTCTGCCCTCAACTTTCTAGAACCAGGGGGAGGCACCAGAGAACTGGCTGTATGAGTCATGATGCCCTGAACTCTAATAACCCTGACCAAATAACAGACTCCCTGGTTAAAGGAGTTGTGCAGGCAGAAGTTTTTTTTATCTTAATGCATTGTATGCATTAAGATAAAAAAAACTTTTGCGTGTAACAGCCTCCCCAGCACATCCCTAATTACTTACCTGAGCCCCATCTCTCTCCAGCGATGCCCATGACTGTCTAAGCCATTTGGGACACTCCTCCTGATAGGCTGATAAACAGCAGCGGCATCATTGGCTCCCACGGCTGTCAATCAAAGTCAGTCAGCCAATCAGTGGAGAGAGGGGCGGGGCCAGTTCAGGGCTCTGTGTCTGAATGGACACATGGAGCTGTGACTCGGCTCCAGTGCCCCCCATAGAAAGCTGTTTGCTGTGGGGGCACTCTATAGGAGGGAGGGGCCAGGAACAGCAAAGAGGGACCCCAGAAGAGGAGGATCTGGGCTGCTCTGTGCAAAACCAACTGCACAGAGGAGGTAAGTATAACATGTTTGTTATTTTTAAAAACGAAACTTTACAATCACTTTAAATATGAGTCCGGATATGGTTTACCTACTCTCACACTAGTAGCACACTAGAGGGTGCTACATAAATAAAAGTAAACAAACATTTTAAATCAAAGACGGAGTCAGTAGAGCAGTTGACGTGTCAATAGGACAGTGGATGGTGTCAGTCAGTAGAACAGTGGACAGTGTCAGTAGCGCAGTGGACTTTGGAGAAACCTACACTGCCCAGGGTGATTAGGTTGTGCCCAGGCACACCTGGCACACCCTCTGTGTACACCTATGGATTTCATTACAGTGGATGTAAACCCCCCAAAAAAATTTTAATTAAGGCTTGTACCTTTTAGAGTATAGGATTTCATGTCATCTGTGCCCAGTCTTGCCACAAAGAGTTAATCCAGCTGTGAGCAATCCTCTTATATTTTTTCAGTAAGATAAAAAGGGACACACAGAGAAATAGGTGTCTGTTCTTCCCCCTTGCTGTGAGTGACACAGTATTTCCTTATCTTATGCACGAGTGTGAGAGAGGCATTCTGTGTACTTCACATCCCCCCTTCTTTCTTCTCCGGCTCTCCCAGAATTGGCTGCTCCACACCTCAGCACCCTGATTGGGCATGTTGAATTCATGTGGTGCCTTTCCTGGGTTTTGACTGGATGTTAGTGATCATGCAGGAAACGCTAGCCCACCTGTTTGCCACTTCAACAGCCCACCTGGCTGCTGAATGGGGCATAATCCACGAGACCAGCAGAAGTTCAGTGAAAGAAATACACAGGAGAAAATATATGTTGGGGAGTGTAGAGGTAGGCGGGGAGTCTACTGACATCACGACAGGTAAGGATACATGCAGGAGGCATGTATATCCTTAGAGATAAGCACTATGGCAGTAGTTTAGCAATGATGAGAGTGGGTTTACCTTCACTTTAACACTTAAATAAAATTTGCCTAATTTTGCCTCATCAGGGCAAACTGACATGTTTGCTGGATTACTTTCTACTCAATCCCCTGTCATTTTTTTTCAGCTGCTCCAGTAAAAAAAAATAAAAAAAACACAAAAAAAAACTCTTCTTCCAAGTGTGGGGAACCACATAACTATATCCTCTGTTCCACAATGCAGTACTCAGTGACCATAGCCAGTCTGGAGAGCTTTCAAGTGATGGCAGGATCTGGAAAATATCCAAAACTTCAGTGGGCTGTGTCAAACTATAATCATCCAAGCAGTGGAGGGTGCCTGCTATCCGGGCGTGACCCTAGTGGTCACTTGCACAAAAAATGGTTCTAATGATATTCAAATGAAGCAGAAAAATCAAAACTATGCAGAAGTGTCCCCAGTGAAAGATGTATCCTGGCCCCAATATCAGGATACTGTGACAGTGATGCAAAACAGCTTGTTATCAATGCAGTCTAAGCTGAGAAAGATACCTGCATAGTTAAAAAAAAGTATTGTTCTTTAATGTGTAATACTTGCAATTTTTTCCAAATATTCAGTATCAGCTGCCTAGAGTTTTTAATGGCATGTTGTAACTGGAAGCCAACTCATCTAACCTTTATGTATAAGACTCACATGAGCAAACGCAGACACAAACACCATTTTGCAGGAAAGGCTTGGATTATAAACAAAGGCCCAGCAACTTTATGTAATCCGTTGACATTGACAAGGTATAATTATCTGTAATCATGGAAATGATATAATGAAAGTCTATTTAATGGTTTAAAATGAGTCATTTTCCTAATAAAACAGTTTGTAAAATGTGCAATTGTAATCGTAAAAGTCTTGTTTTTAACTGTTTTGCTTTTTGTTTGCAAGTATAACTGTTTTTTTTAATCTATCTTTCTATGTATCTATGTATCTATGTATCTATCTATCTATCTATGTATCTATCTATCTATCTATCTATCTATCTATCTATCTATCTATCTATCTATCTATCTATCTATCTATCTATCTATATAAATATAAATAGATAGATAGATAGATAGATAGATAGATAGATAGATAGATAGATAGATAGATAGATAGACCAGTCCTTAGTAGTGATTGCATTCGTTTTCATTTCTCAAGCTAAGGCTATTTTCAGCAAGTACATAAAATACCTGTTGAGCTTGCCAGAAATGCAGAATCCTTGTCATTTTCTGTGAGATGAACTGAAAACACAAACAATGTTATTGTTCTTCTTTAATCCTTTGACCCCTCCATGCAATAGAGATAACGAGAGGAAGACATATTTAAAGTACAGATTGGGTGACAACCATGGCTCCCTTCATAGATCCAGTGCAATGAGTCAGTGTTGTTACCTTAAGATAGAAAGTGTTTTACTGTCAGGATCCCTAGGTTTCAATAAAGGACAAAAAAGCCTGAAAGAGGAAAATTACGGCAACCACCACATACTAAAACATACCTACACACATACTAAAAAATGAAAAAATTTAGATATGCTTTAAGGACAGTGGCATATCATCCATGTGTGCAGGATGTTCACTGCACAAGGGCCCCCAAAGTCGGGGGGGGCACTGTGACCCACCCTGCACACAATGATGATTGTCCCTTAACAGTCGGGGATGATCTGTGCGGCGGGGGGACAGTTGTAAGCACTGATCTCCCTGTATGGCTTTTCACACTGCCGCTTCTCCTCCTCTACCTCCCACAGCTGTCAGCTGAAATGCGATACAGGGAGATCGGTGCTTGCAACTGCCCCCCCCCGCCGCAGTGCTGCACCGATCATCCCCCCAATGTTCGCTGTGTCCTCCTCTGGCCCCCATGCCCTCCTAGTTCATCAGCCCACTCTGTTCTCCCCCTAATCCGCCCCCCCCTCCTCGTCCCCCCCGCAGCCAGCTTCCTCCTCTCTTCTCCTGCCGGCTGCTGTGGGGGATATCAGGATGGAGAGCGGAGAAAGGGCCCGGTAAATATGTATTTTACTGACCCCTTCCTTTTCTGAATTGGACATACAGTAGAGAGAGATTGCTACCGATCACTTCTGGGTCCTGTTATAACTGGGCAGAGTAAACTGTGTTACTGTGCTTCAGTTTATGAATTAACAGGAGCTGTTGTCTCCTTTTTATTCATCCTCACTGCTGAAGCTGCTCTCCCAAAGGGGAGATGTCCGGGGGCCTGTTTATATGTTACCAAAGCTCCTCAACAGGGTTGTAGAAAAAAAAAAAATTGCAATAAAAAAAATCAAACATAAATTAAATTGTAAAAAAAAAAATACATAAAAATGTAAAAACTATTGTCACCAACCACTGCTCTACTGACACCGCCCTCACATCAGCACATCTTCCACCTCTACTATGGGAGGAATAAGTGCAACGATGCAGGTCAAAACACTCTTACCTCTAATCAGAGATTACAGATAGATGTGAACCAAGATGATCTTTGATTAGATAGAGTGCATGTGATTAAAATCTTTGAAATACTTTAGCTATAAGAATACTCCATTCTAGAGAAAATCCAAAAATACCAACAAGATAAATCCCCATTGTGTTGGAGGGGTTGTAAACAGATAGGCACAATGACTCTCATTTGGTGGGAATGCCCAAAAATAAAATAATATTGGCAGGAAATTCAAGACATTACAAGGGAGATTATGAGGAAAGAGATATTAAATGACCCCGTGGACATGCCCATTTCATAATACAAAAAATAAAAAAAAAAAAAAACAGTATAGGAAACCCTTGACACCATATTTATTAAATGCAGCAAAAGGATTAATACCAAAAAAAATGGTTAGATCAAGGAAAGCCAAGTATAAAGGAATGTTTTAAAAGAATAGACTATATTTATGAAATGGAGTACCTTAGCAGTAGAGAGGAGGGACAGATATAAAGAGTTAATAGTACCTTGGGAAAATGGTCCGATTTTAAGGAATCTAAGAAATATTTAGAAAAAATGTTGGAATAATGGAGAGAAGTGAGAAACCCAAAGAAAGTTGAATGAGCAGAGGCGGGAGGAGGAAAACAGTCTAGGGGTCAGGGGAGGGGATGTAAATAAGGAGGAGGGAGGGGCATGAAGGGATAGTATTATGAAGTTTGTAAAATTGTTATTTATGAAATGCACAGACCTATGATGTTGTTTTTTATATGGAAAATGAAGTAAAGTCGAAATAATAAAAATAATAGTTCAATCAATCAAACATCAAAGCCCAGATAAGACATCCATTGTACTTAATAAAGGTAAATAACACTACCAATCTACTATAGCTTGAATCTGCACATCTTTAGAACAGTGGACTTATCTCTGTGGTGATTGATTTCAGTATTTGCTCCATACTTCAGAACAACTTTTTACTGTTGATGTGAATAGTGACATTTACAATAATCTGCAGCGTGTTTGATGTTACTCTCATTTACTAATTAAACCACTTCTAAAACAGTATTATGTGAGCAAGTTATCTGATTGTCTGCGATGTTGCAGCAAACTGTGTCTGTTCTCTTCTATCTATGATATTGACTGTATGCCTTTTTCCGTGCTAGAGCATTCATCCTCTGTGTATATTTAATAATGACCCAATGTAAAAATCCACGCAGGGCTACCCTAATTGACAAGAACATGTCTAATCACCAAACGCATTTGTTATTCACACAAAGATTTCTACGTTTTACAAATTGTTTTATCAATGGCTGGTAATTCTCTTTTCTCATAGAGGCAAGAAAATGTCTTGTAGCTTGTGCATAGGGAATGAGGTTTGGGTACCTTGAATGAAGTATAATATAAATCCACCAAGGCTAAATGTGTTTGCGCCTATACACTACTCCTGTTGCTGCTGTTCATTACACAATCACATATTATACCATAAACCACAGCGCAAACAGTACCAAATAACTAAAATTGCTAAAGTGCAAATAACTAGAGTGCAAATACACCATAAACTTTGAATATCAAAAAAAAAAAAAAACTAGCAAATCATAAAGTCATATAAAATCATGAAAAAAGTCTAATGTGAACTGAAAAGCAAGTAGCTAGTAAAAGTCTGTATAGGGACTTCAGAACAGTCCCAAACACAATTTTCTTCCAAAAGTGCTCTTGTGCAGAAATATTCTAAAGTGCTGTAGTGCTCCAAAGTTATCACAAGGTGATCTGTGCTCCACACACCTCATTGTGTTTTAACTCACCAGATGGAATTGACCCCACTAGCAGTACTACATGTGGGACTATCAGGCTTAGGCTGGTGAGCAGTGAGATGTCGCTTCCTCTATCTTCCTTTATAATTGCCACTCGTGCATGAAGGAGAGAGAATCTATATAGTATAGTAAGCCTTGTTTATTGTAATAAAAGGTTTAAGGCACACTTACAATATTCCAGAGTTATAACCACTTTGTGCAAACATCTTAAGAGTTCTTTCTATAGGGCAGTTAGCTCACTCCAGGAACTGGCTTTGTTCTCACAACCTCGCGTGCGTTCCACCATTTGCCTCACGTGACGTCACTAAGTAACCAGAATCTACATCGATGCGGTTCGCCCCTCCCACAGGGCGTTATCAAAGTTTGGGACTGTTCTGAAGTCCCTATACAGACTTTCACTAGCTACTTGCTTTTCAGTTCACATTAGACTTTTTTTCATGATTTTATATGATTTGCTTTGATATTCAAAGTTTATGGCGTATGCACAGTATTTGCACTCTAGTTATTTGCACTTTAGTAATTTTAGTTATTTGGTACTGTTTGCACTGTGGTTTGTGGTATAATACCTTGAATGAAGGTGCAGAACTGTACCACACATCAACAAATCAATAATTGCTTTCAAAAATTTTAATTTTATTCAAATACAAAATTTTATATCATGACCAAAATTCCATAGAACATAAAGTATAATGAAAAATTACATAGTACCATGTATACACACCAAGATAACCAGTTGGTATCCTATCACTCTCGATGTGTTTGGTTAAACAAAGTTCACTTCTATAGGAGACGATACCGCTTTAAAGGATATCTGTAAGGAGGCCATATCAGAAACACAAAACAGTACAAAAAAAATATAATATCCAAAAAAGATTCATACAAGGGTAGTAGCCAAATAAATAAACCTATAACTGGTCTTTTCAACAAGGAGCACTGGAAGGGCAACGTATGAATATAAATACAAAAGAGATTTCCAACCTCAAATTTACCAACTAGCCAGCGACCAACCAAATTGACCTCTAACAATATGCATTAGTAATTATAGCCAAAGAAACCAATAGTTTAATAGCCAAAACAAAAACAAAAACATAACCTAACCAACAGAACACCATATATGTAAAAATAAAAAAAAATTCAGGTCCTTTTCAGGCTTAGCTATAGCAGCCACTAGCGATAATTGTAAGAGAATCTGGCAGGCTGTTTGTACCCAGGTTGATCGATTGATCAATCAACTTGGTTCATTCAGCCTGCCCATTAAAGGTTTGAATCCTGCTTTACCGGCTGAGATTCAAACCATGTATGACCTGCCTTAAACTGCACTCCATACCTGTCTTTAGTCAGCACTCCATCCTCTTCTTACCTATGCCTTAAGGCCCATACACACGATCAGACTTTTTGACAACCAACATGCAAATTAGCTGTTTTGGACCAACATCCGACCGTGTGTATGCTCCATCGGACCAACTTTTTCCAGGTTTCATCGGACTTTTGTTAGCTGTGCGAACGGACCAACTTTCTGCCAACAAAAGTCCGATGGACCAAAGTCCGACCGTGTGTACACAAAACCAACGGACTTTTGAACAAACCAATGCAGAACCAATGCAAAAGATCAGACAACAATACAGAAGTTGACCAAAGGTGGCGGTAAAGAGCAGAAAAACCAAGTGATTTGGTGAAAGTTGGCTGAAAAAGTCCTGCCGTGTGTATGCAATACCAACTTGGGGCCAACGCCCTTTGGACAAAAATCCACAGGAAAGTTGGTCCACGGTCCGATCGTGTGTATGAGGCTTTAGTCTCACAATTTCTGAAAGTGCATATGGAGTCATGTATTTTTTTTTTTTTGCTGTCTTCCAGAGTGCAAGTGTCTACGTATCATTATGAGGGTGGTGTGCATTTTCTAATCTCAGTTCAATCTGACTCCTGATTCCTTTTTTAGTACCTCCCTAGATCTGTGTCTCTTTGGCTTTTCCTTCTTTCAATGGCCAGTGCTCTCTTTCATATTTCATATTCTTTTCCATTTTTTTATTTTCTTTACTCTCCGATTTGTGTTTTAAGTCAATTCTGGTGCACCACGGGATGCTCATCAGAAAGGTAGATTGCAATCAGTAAAAACAATTAGTACTGATACACCCACTATCACAAAATGTCAGGGTAGATCATGGTTCATTAACAATATGCAGTTAAAGCAGTATATTGGTAAGTACAACATTACATAGATTTACACATTTATGGCAGACAGCAGAGGCCTGTGGCAGACAGCAGAGGTAGGTCCTTGACATCACTTTTCTTACTATAAGATATTTGACGCGGGTTTTCATGGAACTTGCCCCAGCCTGTGACTGGATGGTGAAGGAGCAGCAGCTTATTGATGAGGTCATTCATGTGCTCTATAATCATATTGGCAATCTCATTTGGGTTATTTATGAAAAATAAATAGGCTGCAAGAGGTTTTAGCTTAGTGAATGAGGTAAAATTCAGCTCTATCGACTTCCATGATCAAATCATGTGCAAGTAAAGATGCTGTTTTTTTTTTTTATACTTTCCCTACACGTGATTGGGTATTTTTGGTAAAGGGAATTTTCACCACATTAACTAAGGTAGAAAAATTCCCTTGCAAAGTGAACAGCCTATTTACCTTTAGTAACCCCATGTGTTAAGACTGGCACCACTGTGCCAAATTGTGAACCATAACTAGCTTCAAGTGTTGCCCTTTCACTCTTAGTCCTAATTAGCGGGGGATCACAGGATTCCTACAGACTAGTCAATATTTAAAAATACATTTGAAGATTGCTGAACAAACATATACCTGAAATAACTATGCTTCTTTTAAAATTGCCTGTAATTCTTCTTTACCAGAACTAAAAAAGAACAGATGGCAATAAAGGATTTACAATAGTGATGCTGCTAACTTTTACTTCCTTCCTGTAAAAAAAACGGATTCTCCTCAATAGTACCAATCCGAGCGACAGGAAACTAAGTGAGACACAGCTATTTGCTATCTAATAACTTGATAAAGCTCAGCCTGTCAGATAATACATGCTCATTTTTACTGTCTTATAAAAGCCATATGGGGGAGCTATAGAAGGCAAAAAACAATTCCAAATGGAATCATTCGGAAACACTATTTCTACGAGGCAGAGAACATGACAGAATAACCCTGACCTTGGTTAGGCGCCAGCCGTCTTAAAACGCTGGCCATTGTGTGGAAACAGCTGAGTTCTGCACAGGAAACCATCATTGTTGATAGTAAATTGTATTCAACCCTAGACAGGCCTCATCATCTACCTAGCTAGGACAGCACTGGCTCCAGGGTATATTAATAACTTTTCCTGCAGCCGTAGAACATTTCTAAAACTGGTTAAAAAAAAAACTTTTACTCCTTATAAAGGCTTTGAACTGTTCAAACAAAGATCTTTTGGAGCTTGTAATTATAGCTGCAAATATCCATATTGTTTATACTGAGAAGAAGGTATAGGACCCTATAGGTTTCTTCTAAATAATTAACTAGTGCAAGTAAAAAAGTAGCAAAGACCATATTAAACTGTAAACCAGCTATTAAAGATACATATTGCTATTTAGTGTTAATGTCAATGCAGCATACTTATTCGTCTTCGTCCCCTTTCACACTTACAGTTTCTTGTTCATGTTGAATAGAGATTTATCTGAACAATTCCCTTATCTTATAGGAAATCTGTGGAAACACCTTTGAGAGAGTTCCAAATTATATTTTATTATATAATACATAATTACGGAGAGCAACCCACACAGGCCATCAAGTTGCTCTGATCTAATAGAATTCAGATACCCTTTATAGGGTTTGCTTATCTTAGGCAACACAAGTAACACAACATTGGCATACATTCATATGCCCTCTGGTACACAATCTTTCAAGATAAGCATAAGGGTAAAATTCCATTTATAAATAAACTAAAAAAAAAAAAACATTTTAGTTTCACTTCTATAAAATGAAAAATACTTGAATATATCATATAATGTATATCATTATCAGTTCTAATATTATTAACTTGATATATTTTTTTATACAATATACCAGTTAAGGTATATTATAATGTAGGATTCTGTAAGGATCATGTTGTTACATATAAAAATGTTATTCTTTTTATTAATTAAGGCTCAGTTCACATTGCTGCGACATAGGATCCAACTTATGAGACCCCAAGTCGCATGACATGTCAAATTCAATGTTTCCCTATGAGAGCAGTCTTAACTGAAACTAGACAAGTTGCTCCAATTTTAGAAAAGGTTCCTGCACTATTTTGGTCCAAATTGGGTGCAATTTCAGCTTCTAAACAGCATCCAAGTCGGATCAAGTCGGATGGAAGTCACAGGGCAAAGTCGTGCGACGCAGTGTGAACTGAGCCTTAATGAACTGTTGAATAAAACAGAGCACACAGCACAAAGGGCATATTTATAAAGACATACGTGGGATATTCACCAAACTAGCACTGCAGGTGAATCTTCCTCATGTAGGTATTTTAAATTACAGTGATTGATTAACTTGCAATAAATGTGTGGTGTCATATTCACTATATCTACTGTGTATGCCCTTAGGTTTTGGCTATCACATATATTGCAATACATGTTTAAGCTGGCGAACTGCGTGAAAGTAATCTCTCTATGGTCAGTCCCTACTCTACTCTGCAAGGTGACAACCAGTGACTTCGCTCGTTGTGCTGTCTGATATTAAGTAATATGTTACTAATGTTGAAATATAAAAATTGGCCTGTCCATAATGTACCATTTATGATCAAATTATTTTTAAATCAGATTACATGCAGATGATAATGTCAACAAAATGATTTATTATTTTGTGGGGGTTATTTATTAACATAATACAGAGAGTACTAGAGTACTGTTTAAAGCCCAACTGAAACCCGTAGATTTTAGCTCTCCTGTATGTTATAATTTGTAGCCGGTTTTTGCTTGGAAATGTCCTAAATACATTTTTCTCAAAATGGAAATTCTACATTCTGGGAAATGCTTATGCCTTATGCTGGCGAACTGCGTGAAAGTAATCTCTCTATGGTCAGTCCCTACTCTGCAAGGTAACAGCCAGTGACTGCGCTCGTTGTGCTGTCTGATATTAAGGCTACAATTTGCATAGGCTCAACAAAATTGGACAACAGAAGAGTAAAAAAATGTTGCCTGATCTGATGAGTCGCGATTTCAGCTGCGACATTTAGATGGTAGGGTCAGAACATCATGAAAGCATGGATCCATCCTGCCTTGTATCAACAGTTCAGGCTGGCAGTGGTGGTGTAATGGTGCTGGTGATATTTTCTTGCCACACTTCGGGCCCCTTAGTACTAATTGAGCATTGTTTAAATGCCACGGCCTACCTGAGTATTGTTGCTGACCATGTCCATCCTTTTATGACTACAGTGTACCCATCTTCTGATGGCTACTTCCAGCAGGATAATGCACCATGTCACAAAGCTCAAATCATCTCAACACTGGTTTACTTGACAATGAGTTCACTGTACTCCAATGGCCTCCACAGTCACCAGAGCACCTTTGGCATATGGTGGAACGTGAAATTCCCATCATGGATGTGCAGCCAACAAATCTGCAGCAACTGCGTGATGCCATCATGTCACTATGGACCAAAATCTCTGAGGAATGTTTCCAACACCTTGTTGAATCTATGCCCCGAAGAATTAAGACAGTTCATATGCCTGTTTATTATTACAGAGGTCAAGACACTGGAAGAACTATGCCGTTGTTTTGGCAACCACAGACAGTTATAATGTAACCTGAATACCTGTCAGATTCATATTTAGGTCAATACAGGTGACAAAGGGTTAACACATAATATTATACAACGATGTCTAGCTATTTGTCATTGAAGCACATTGTCTTTTTATTTCTAATACTCTTCCGGAACAAAGAAGCCTTATGTCTCTGCACACACACCAAAGCCTGTAGGGCAAACGTGTTATGTAACAAAAAAACATTAATTAAAATATCTACAGTACAAGTTGTTTTATACAGTAATTGTATAATGCTTCTTTAACTAATGGGAATTTCTTTGTACAGTATTGTATGGTCTGTCTTAAATGTAAAACAATTTAATAAAAATTGAATTATAAAAAAAAAAAACTAATAGGGATTAACATACCCTTGTTGGAATTTAAGCTCTATGAATCTAGCATCGGTAATATTTTCTATCCACACAAGGGACAATAACACCATTATAAAATACTGTTTAAGGATAACAAAAAGAAGTATGTCATTCAGTGACCTCACACAGAGTTGAATCAATAGGAAATAAATAAAGAAGTGACATGAAAGGGAGCTAAGAGTTTTGGGAACATAGAACTTATGTTTACCATGTTTTTCTTCCATTTGTTCCTTGCTACCTCCAGGAGCCGCTTGATTTTTGGGTCCCCCTTTGTCTGCACAGCCAGGCAACACAAATTTACAGCAGGCATACGTAGTCCGAAAACCAGTCCAAGGGCTTTATTTTTTTCTTTAGGGATAGTAACTTGGATGGGGATAAGAAGTTATAGAATGTGTAGAACTTTGAGGACAATTTGAGTGATCACAGACTTCTAGCAAAGATCCCAGACTGTACTCCCTCTGGGATAACTGTACATTCTGGCTAGCCACAAGTCCCAACTTAATTTCAGGTACTTTAGTCTGCCCTGTAAAATGCCAATGCATCTGGCTCCAACCAACTGAGAATTCCCAAAGCATACTGTTTCCCTGAAAGCTAGCTGAATATCGAACTTCACTGCAATCTCCCTTGTAGGCTTTGGTGGGGTGAAAAGTGTACAGGTTATTCACTCAGTCCCTTTTTAATCCTGCAACATAGATGGTGACTTCTGCCCAGGACTCTTGCTGTTCAGGTCCCATTTGCTTGCCACGGTGTCTAAGCCAGCCAGAATGAGACTAAAGTGGGTGAGGGTCCCTCTCTGTTTCCCTCTTCTCTCTACTCCTCTCTGTCCACTGCACACCTTCTGCCTGGAGGCAGAGCCCCCCAGCACAGGAGTCCCCTCCAGGCCTCTGGATTCTGGATTCTCCCTCACATGGCCAGTCTCTTGAGCATTTATGGGCAAACTCTTCACCTAATAGGCCGTCCTCACCCAGGGCTTGGTAGAGTTCCCATAAATATTCAGGCTTCTATGTCCATCCCTCCACCCATTAAGTTCTTGAGCTTTATAGAAGTTTCTAGAAGCCAGGGGGAGGTGACAGAGGCTCAGAGCTCAGAGCCTGCCAGCTGAACTGTAAACAACCCCAAATAGCCCTGGCTCCACTGACTACAGTGAAGCTTAACCTCTTCCTGCTTGCGCAATAGCCAAAAGAGGGCTACAGCCCGGGCCTAAATTGCTGGGAGGGCGTCCATGTACGTCCTCCTGTGCATGGGCTGCCTGCATGCCCCTTCGGGGTGCACCGCTCGCTCTGTGATTAGCGAGTCAATGAGACTCGGCTGATCACAGATCGTTGTAAGGGGCCAATCCAGGTCCCTTACCACGTGCTCAGCTGTCAGCCAATGACAGCTGATCATGTGATGTAAACAGAGAGACGGTAATCTGCTTTTTTTTTCTCCTCGCACTATAAGCTGATTATTACAGTGGTGTGAAAAAGTGTTTGCCCCCTTCCTCATTTCCTGTTCCTTTGCATGTTTGTCACACTTAAGTGTTTCGGAACATCAAACCAATTTAAACAATAGTCAAGGACAACACAAGTAAACACAAAATGCAATTTGTAAATGAAGGTGTTTATTATTAAAGGTGAAAAAAAATCCAAACCATCATGGCCCTGTGTGAAAAAGTGATTGCCCCCTAAACCTAATAACTGGTTGGGCCACCCTTAGCAGCAACAACTGCAACCAAGCGTTTGCGATAACGTGCAATGAGGCTTTTACAGCGTCCTGGAGGAATTTTGGCCCACTCATTTTTGCAGAATTGTCCTAATTCAGTTACATTAGAGGGTTTTCGAGCATGAACGGCCTTTTTAAGGTCATACCACAACATCTCAATAGGATTCAGGTCAGGACTTTGGCTAGGCCACTCCAAAGTCTTCATTTTGTTTTTCTTCAGCCATTCGGTGGTGGACTTGCTGGTGTGTTTAGGATCATTGTCCTGCTGCAGAACCCAAGTTCGTTTCAGCTTGAGTACACGAACAGATGGTCGGACATTCTCCTCCAGGATCTCTTGGTAGACAGCAGAATTCATAGTTCCTTTTATCACGGCAAGTCTTCCAGGTCCTGAAGCAGCAAAACAGCCCCAGACCATCACACTACCACCACCATATTTTACTGTTGGTATAATGTTCTTTTTCTGAAATGCAGTGTTCCTTCTACGCCAGATATACTTGGACACACACCTTCCAAAGAGTTCCACTTTTGTCTCATCGGTCCACAGAATGTTGTCCCAAAAGTCTTGGGGATCATCAAGATGTGTTGTGGAGAAATTGAGACGAGCTTTGATGTTCTTTTTGCTCAGCAGTGGTTTTCTCCTTGGAACTCTGCCATGCAGGCCATTTTTGCCCAGTCTTTTCCTGATGGTGGAGGCATGAACGCTGACCTTAACTGAGACAAGTAGTCTGCAGTTCCTTGGACGTTGTTGTGGGGTCTTTTGTGACCTCTTGGATGAGTCGTCGCTGCGCTCTTGGGCTAATTTTGGGCGGCCAGCCACTCCTGGGAAGGTTCACCACTGTTCCATGTCTTCGCCATTTGTGGATAATGGCTCTCACTGTGGTTCGCTGGATTCCCAAAGCTTTGGAAATGGCTTTATAACCCTTTCCAGACTGATAGATCTCAATTACTTTCTTTCTCAATTGTTCCTGAATTTCTTTGGGTCTCGGCATGATGTGTAGCTTTTAAGGATCTTCTGGTGGACCTTACTGTGTCAAGCAGCTCCTATTTAAGTGATGCCTTGATTGTGAACAGGTGTGGCAATAATCAGGCCTGGGTGTGGCTAGAGAAATTGAACTCAGGTGTGGACAACCACAGTTATAGTATGTTTTAACAAGGGGGGCAATCACTTTTTCACACAGGGCCATGATGGTTTGGATTTTTTTTCACCTTTAATAATAAACACCTTCATTTACAAATTGCATTTTGTGTTTACTTGTGTTGTCCTTGACTATTGTTTAAATTGGTTTGATGTTCCGAAACACTTAAGTGTGACAAACATGCAAAGGAACAGGAAATGAGGAAGGGGGCAAACACTTTTTCACACCACTGTATCTGGAGTAAACGGTACATGGGTCCCGCATACTCCAGACCCACTGCTGCTAAACAGTGCCCATCAGTGTCACCTACCAGTGCCCACCAGTTCCTCATATAAATGCCCACCAATGCCACCTATCAGTGCCCATCGGTGTTGCCAATCAGTGCCTATCAGTGCCTCATCATCAGTGCCACCTATCAGTGCTGCCTATCAGTGTCACCTACCAGTGCTTATCAGTGCACATCAGTGCCACCTATCAGTGCCCTTCAGTGCCGCCTACCAGTGCAGCCTCATCGGTGCCCACCAGTACCACCTCATCAGTGCTCATCAGTGCCACCTATCAGTGCACATCAGTGCTGCGTTATTAGTGCCAATCAGTGCTGCTTATCTGTGCCCATCAGTGCAGACTATCAGTGCCCATCAGTGCAGCCTATCAGTGCTCATCAGTGCAGTCTCATCAGTGAACACCAATGATGGAGAAAAATTACCTGTTTGCTAAATTTTATAACAAACTATGAAAACTGTTTTTTTTTCAGTTTTTTTTTGTTTGTTTAGCAAAAAAAAAAAACAATTGGTGATTAAATACTATCAGACGAAAGCTCTATTTGTGTGAAAAAAATTATACAAATGTCATATAGGTATAGTGTTGCTTGACCGCGCAATTGTCGTTCAAACAGTGACAGTGCTGAAAGCTGCTGAAAATTGGCCTGGGCAGGAAGGGGGTTTAAGTGTCAAGTAAGCAAGTGGTTAAAAGGGATAGTAAAGTCTCGTTTTTGTTAGAAAAAAACATGTTATACGTACTTGCTCTGTGCCGTAGTTTTGCACAGAGCAGCCCAGATACTTCTCTTCTCGGGTCCCTCTTCAGCACTCCTGGCCCCTCCCTCCTGTTGAGTGCCCCCACAGCAAGCAGCTTGCAATAGGGGCACCCGAGCCAAGTCACAGCTCCCTGTGTCCATTCAGACACCCCTTTCTCCTCATTGGCCCACTGACTTTGACAGCAGTGGGAGCCAATGGAGCTTTGCTGCTGTCTTAGCCAATGAGGAGGCAGAGTCTCGGTCAGTCAAGTTTTTCGTGCAACATCGCTGGTTCGAGATGGAACTCAGGTAAGTATTAGGGGGGCTGAGGGGGGTTGCTGCATACAGTAGGTTTTTTATCTTAATGCATAGAATGCATTAAGATAAAAAAAAACTTCTGCCTTTACAACCACTTTAACTAAATTGACCCAACCTATACACAAGGGGGTGCTACATTAGCAAAACCTTTATCTTTCCACTGGGGACCCCCTTTCCACAAAAAGCTCCTGTTCTGTGTAAATGTCTGCTTTGATTCAGATCTGCACACTCATCTGCTTTTCCTCAAAGTAGTGTACTTCTGGCGCACACCCATCTGCATTCTCCAATGCAATGTAGGTGCATCTCAATAAGTAATTGAGGAAGTTTCACTGCATTTTGGGATGTGGGTGTCTTTACTTGGAGGATAGTTAGCTATTGCATTGCCCATGTACTCTAGGCTCACTTGGGTCCTAGGGCATCATGGAGGGCCAGGTAAGAAATGGCAGCTCAGCATGCCATCCCTAGAGCTGCCTTTCAGTATGTTCATTGTTAGGTCGACAGGACTTTGCAATTCAATAGAGGCCTGATTTGCTAAAGTGCCACTCTACCTTCTCTAAGTCTGAGAGCTGTCATGCAGCAGATAATAGAGGGCTGGAATTGAGGCAAATTCTGGTACTTATCAGTTCGGTGTAATATACATTTAATGATTTTCCAATGACTGAATAACTGGCTTAAATTGTTTTTTTTATTTTTATTATTTGCTTGGAGTTCAGCTTTGATACTATATACAAAATGGTCCTTAAAACCTTATCCGCATGGTGTTTGTATATTCTCCCCATGTTTGCCAAGGATTCCTCTGTATGCTCTTGTTTACTCCTATGTTCCGAAAACAAAAAGTCAGGTTAGTTGACATCCCCCAAAATTGCTCCTGGTGTATATTTGGGTATGATAAGGACATGTAATTGCATGTTGCTTCTATGACAGGGACTCATGTCATCGATGTACTTTGTAAAGCACCGCAAAATATGCTGATACAACAGTATATTAATACTAAAACTAAGTGACACATTTCCCATTATTGTTTAGATTGAAATATGTATTACATTACTATGTGTCTACCAATATTTGTATCAATGTGTGGTCAATGACTCTCCCAGCCCATCTACACTCCTTACAAGACAATTATCAATAATGACTAAAAAAATTGCATTTATTCTGCATGATCACACTTTAAACCCAGCAAAATATTAAAGGTTATCAGCTTTGGCTTTAATACATTTGAAAGTTCATGTGATAATGAAAATATATATATAACATATACACTGTACAGGATCTGAAAGGAAATCAGCTATAAATATATATAAAGTTCCCTTTTTCTGGGAACTACTAAACTACTGAAAAAAAAAAATCTTTCTGTATCAATCCATATGTGAAATAATAGATGATATACCTGGTTAGTGTCTATGATTTTTATGAATTTCTAAAAAAAAGTTTCTATTGTCAAATTTGTTATGTCAAAGGAAATTCGATGGGAGTCCTACAGACTAGTTTGGAAGATTTCTATTTGATGTCTGATCCGTACTTAAATGATAGCGACTAAATGTCTCGTCAGGCTGCTGTCTTGTCTTCCTACTTAAACAAACAGAGGAAATCTATAGCATAAAACACACGCAGCTACCTTCGTAAAGAGCTAAAACCAAGCCAAGTAGTGGAAGCTACATGTTCTAACTAAGAAGAAGGAACCAACCAACTGCATTGTATTTCAAGGCCCACTTCCCTTGTGGTCTTTGATGCTCAGGAAGGAACATCCCACTTGGGCCTGGAACACAAAAGATCAGCTCAGCCTGCTAGATGTTATCAGGCCTTCCCTTGCATCAGAAACAGCATTTCAGTTATGCCTCTTAAGAATGACTTATTGTTTCATGGACTGACTGGCTCCTTTGGTGAAATTCCTAACAAACAGTACAGAAAAAGTAGGAGGGAATTTGGAAGTCAATTAGTCACAACGCTCATCAGCTGAATGGAATAAAAGGACCAAAAAAGGAAATCAGCTATATTTGGAATTCTGTATTAAAGTTATCTTTGAAATTATTTAACTTTGTATTTTGTTAATATATTCATAGCTGTTATATCAAGTAGCTCATATTTTTGATCCTGTAATTTTCTCTAAGGAAGAAAGTATTAGGCAAAAGAGTTAATATTTGCACAAAAGAAAAGAGGTTACATTCTATCATTTATACATATGAGTTCTTTCAGTCTATACCATCTATATTTTGAATACTTATACATGAATTTCCATCTTGTAAAGTAAATTTGCTTTAGCTCAGTGAATGTGGTGAAATTTCACTTGCAAAGAATACCCAATCCCCCAATACACGGAAAAAAAGCCCATCCAAAGTGTACATTTTCTTGCAAAGCGCGCAGCCTAATTGCCTTTAGTAAATCAACACCAATGACAAGAAGAGTAGGGCAAACACTTGATCTTCTCTATTACCAGTTGATTTTAGGTGTACTGAGCTAATGCCCTGTACACACAATAGGATTTTCCGACGGAAATTGTGTTGTCGGAAATTCCGACCGTGTGTAGGCTTCATCGGACATTTTCCATTGGAATTTCCGTCACACAAAATTTGAGAGCTGGTTCTCAAATTTTCCGACAACAAAATCTGTTGTCGGAAATTCCGATCGTGTGTACACAATTCCGACGCACAAAATGCCACGCATGCTCGGAATCAAGCAGAAGAGCAGCACTGGCTATTGAACTTCATTTTTCTCGGCTCTTCGTATGTGTTGTACGTCACCGCGTTCTTGACGTTCGGAATTTCCGACCAACTTTGTGTGACCGTGTGTATGCAAGACAAGTTTGAGCCAACATCCATCGGAAAAAAAACATGAATTTTGTTGTCGGAAAATCCTATTGTGTGTACAGGGCATTACAGTTATTTCACCAACAAAAATGCTCAAATTGTGCAGGTACAGTGACAATCGGGACCCAGTAGGATTATACTCTCAGGAAGGAATTTACTAAAAGTGGAGCAGACAGAACCTGGAGCAGCTGTGCATAGTAACCAATCAGCTTCTAGCCTCAGAATGTTCAGTAAGGGCTCTTTCACACAGGGCGGATCAGTGCAGATCCGCCCCGTGGATAGCCGCTTGCTCAGCGGGGATCGCCGGAGCGATCTCCGCTGAGCAGGAAGATGACAGGTCCGTCTCTGCACACAGCGCAGGGACGGACCTGTCACAGCGCCGCTCTCCCCTATGGGGGATCGGGTGACGACGGACCGTAGAGTCCGTCGTCACCCGATCTGCTCTGCAGACGGATGAAAAAATTGGGTTTTCCTCCGTCTGCAGAAACGGAGCATAGCGGGCACGGACGAGAGCGGGTGTCAGCGGATGCTCATCCGCTGACACCCGCTATCCCATAGGGATACCTGTATGTCCGTTTTTCATCCGAAAACGGATGGATGAAAAACGGACATACGGCTAAGATGGCGGAGTAGGAGAGACGCATGTAGGCTCTGCTCCCTCTAGACCCCCGGGGTATGCTCTGTAAGTGAGACGGCATTGAGGCATTGTATCACCGAACCTGATACTCCCTGGCCGGCATGAGAAAAAGAGACGGGGGGGAGCAGAAGGCCCAGAAAATACCTTCACAGCTGGAGATACCTCAGTATTTCTCTCGGACGAGAGCAGCGGTAGCGAGGCATCAGGAGCGGGCATCAGGTGAAGTGAAAGTGAAACCAGACGGAGGACCCGGAGAGGCGCCTGACGTCACCCCTGCGCCCTGCATACCTGACACGCTGGCGGCGTCTGCAGTGAAGCGCGGTGAGAACGGTAAGGGAGAGGAGCGCCCCAGGCGGTCACAGGAAGAGGCCACAGGACATACACAGCATATGGCAGGGGAAGACGCAGACCTTAGAGCTCTCCTGAGAGCGCTGCCTACAAGGGCAGATCTACAGGCACTCCCCACGAGAGCAGATCTGGAGGGATGGATGACTAGGATGGAAGAGATCCATCGAAGAGATCTGGAGGAGGTGAGGTCGGAGGTGCATCAAATCACAGGAAGAGTGGCGGCGATAGAAAGTACACAGGTGTCCTTGACCGACCGGATCACGCAAATGGAAAAGGTACAGTCTGATTATAACTTTTATGCTCCCTCAATGCAATTGCGATTAGAGGAATTAGAAGACCGCAATAGAAGGAAAAATTTAAGATTCAGAGGGGTAACAGAGGCAATAGGTGGAGAGGCGCTACAAGCAACTATAGCTGCAATATGCCAGCAATTGGAAATCCAGGTTCCAGCTGGGGACTTAGAGTTTGAAAGGCTCCATAGAGTACCTGGTCCCCCCTCAGTTAACCCCGCCAGACCTAGAGACGTGATATGCTGTTTCCATAGGTATGCACACAAGGAAATGGTCAGCCGGAAGGCGTGGGAGGCCAAAGAAGTAGTGTATGAAGACATGAGGGTCAAAATCTTACCCGACCTTTCAAGGGCCACCTTACAGAGGAGAGCCATGTTACGGCCTTTACTGGACATAATACGAAAATCAGGAGGTTCATACAGATGGGGTTACCCCCTATCGGTATTTATAAAAAGAGGATCCAGAACTTTTGTCCTGAGACACCCAGCAGACCTGCCACAGTTGTTCCTATTTCTGGGTGAAGAGGAGATTGAAGTCCCCAACTGGCTACAGTATCTGGGCCGCCTAAATGAACAGGGGGCTCAGGGGAGATAGAAAGTGGAGATTTAGTGAAGGAAGATTGAGAAACACCCCGCCACCCTGTCCTAAAGGACTGGGAGACATTTGGGCTTAGTGCATGCCCCCCTTTCCTTTCCGCCCCCCATCCCCCCCCTTTTTGCCCATGGCTTTTCTCTTCTTTTTTTTTTTATTTTTTTTTTTCCCCCACCCCCTGCGGTTTCCTAAGGGGACCCACTTATGGCACAGTTTTCTGGTTATATGTTTTCCAGATGCAACTAGACGTACCCCGCATTGCTCCTGATGAGTGGAGGGTTCCACGAAACGCGTAGAGCTTTCCTAGATGCGACGTCACCCTTATTTTTATATCATCTGGATACCCATGGGGTTTTCCAGAAAAATTATGGATTTTATATATATATTTTTTATTGCCCACGTGGAATTAGGGAGGATTAAATGTGTTAATAAGAAGTATTATATGTATTATTATGTGTATTTATGATATGTTATACATTCATGATCGAATTGTTATGAATTGATTTATATATATATCTATTGAATTAAAAACCATTATAATGTATTCTATCTGGTTGTAGCTAATGCCTCATTCAAAGTCCCGACCCCCTTTTCTCTCTGAACCAATATTTAGGGATGGAGGTACCTGACAGTTAGTAGTCATGACCTCATTTAAAGTCCCACTTCGCTCTTTTTTACAATTGACAATTTAGGGATGGAGACACTTGGCTGTACATTTCCGGCCCCTCTAGTTTTTGTATATGTATGAGCTATTACAGTATACGGCTCATCATATCTTCTAAGGGGCTGTTTACCCCATAGGGCTGGCACATGCTTGCGCCTACCCGCCGTGGGTTGGTTGGATTGCCCTTGGGTTGTGGGGTCCGGGGACTGCCAGTGGTTCTGTCTGTGTCGGGAGCTGCGATGCATGTTCAGGGTCCTCCCCTTCCCCCCTTTTGGGTGGTGGGGGCGGTCACCTGACGTGCATCGACACCACGCTATGCGTGCCGTGCGCGTGATGTCATTCCGGCGTCGTGCGCCGGCCCGCCCTTTCTGCCATCTGCGTCAGCATTGAGGACTTGGACGCCTATTCCGGAGCGGCTCAGCCCGGTTTGGCGCCCTTTCTTTACCTCTGCACGCTCTGCGTGATGTTGGTGTGGACTTCCGGCAGGGTACATATACCATGGGAGGCAGCTTTGTTTCACCTCTGTTTTTCCTCTTATCTGCATACACATATTTCAGCGTTCATGCTCTTGCAATATGATTCCAGTCATCACCTGTTGTCTTTTTTTCCCTTATTGGGCCACTCTAGGTTTCCTTGGTGCTTACACATTATTTTTACCATATATTATGGTGAGTAACAATTATTTACCACCATTCCTATGCACCTAGGTACTTCTTATAACTACGCACTCAGTTCTACTGTTTCTGATATTCTTTGGGGCTTTGGCTTCATCATACATTCACTATTCAAACCCACTTTAGTTTCCTTATCCTTTTTCATTTCTGGTTTTCATTCAACTCACCACTGTTTTCACTCTATTATTTTTTCCTTTATTATTTTTGTTTTTTGGATATTTTAGGTCTTTTCCCTTTTCACATATGCTTGCCCGCTGCTATGTGTGCTGATCTTCCTTGCTGCCGGACCACTACCTCAGCTCCCGTGCCGGATATTTCCGCCATGTCCTCCGTTCCATACCCATGGGGCTGGTTTATAGGGCTGTCTCGCCAGGTACGGTGGGGGTGCATCCACTGTGTTTTGCTTTCTTATTTTTCGCCATTTCCTTATTTTCCACCTCATTTCTCCCTTCCACTTATGGCACAGTTTTCTGGTTATATGTTTTCCAGATGCAACTAGACGTACCCCGCATTGCTCCTGATGAGTGGAGGGTTCCACGAAACGCGTAGAGCTTTCCTAGATGCGACGTCACCCTTATTTTTATATCATCTGGATACCCATGGGGTTTTCCAGAAAAATTATGGATTTTATATATATATTTTTTATTGCCCACGTGGAATTAGGGAGGATTAAATGTGTTAATAAGAAGTATTATATGTATTATTATGTGTATTTATGATATGTTATACATTCATGATCGAATTGTTATGAATTGATTTATATATATATATCTATTGAATTAAAAACCATTATAATGTATTCTATCTGGTTGTAGCTAATGCCTCATTCAAAGTCCCGACCCCTTTTCTCTCTGAACCAATATTTAGGGATGGAGGTACCTGACAGCTAGTAGTCATGACCTCATTTAAAGTCCCACTTCGCTCTTTTTTACAATTGACAATTTAGGGATGGAGACACTTGGCTGTACATTTCCGGCCCCTCTAGTTTTTGTATATGTATGAGCTATTACAGTATACGGCTCATCATATCTTCTAAGGGGCTGTTTACCCCATAGGGCTGGCACATGCTTGCGCCTACCCGCCGTGGGTTGGTTGGATTGCCCTTGTCCCATGGGTTGTGGGGTCCGGGGACTGCCAGTGGTTCTGTCTGTGTCGGGAGCTGCGATGCATGTTCAGGGTCCTCCCCTTCCCCCCTTTTGGGTGGTGGGGGCGGTCACCTGACGTGCATCGACACCACGCTATGCGTGCCGTGCGCGTGATGTCATTCCGGCGTCGTGCGCCGGCCCGCCCTTTCTGCCATCTGCGTCAGCATTGAGGACTTGGACGCCTATTCCGGAGCGGCTCAGCCCGGTTTGGCGCCCTTTCTTTACCTCTGCACGCTCTGCGTGATGTTGGTGTGGACTTCCGGCAGGGTACATATACCATGGGAGGCAGCTTTGTTTCACCTCTGTTTTTCCTCTTATCTGCATACACATATTTCAGCGTTCATGCTCTTGCAATATGATTCCAGTCATCACCTGTTGTCTTTTTTTCCCTTATTGGGCCACTCTAGGTTTCCTTGGTGCTTACACATTATTTTTACCATATATTATGGTGAGTAACAATTATTTACCACCATTCCTATGCACCTAGGTACTTCTTATAACTACGCACTCAGTTCTACTGTTTCTGATATTCTTTGGGGCTTTGGCTTCATCATACATTCACTATTCAAACCCACTTTAGTTTCCTTATCCTTTTTCATTTCTGGTTTTCATTCAACTCACCACTTTTTTCACTCTATTATTTTTTCCTTTATTATTTTAGTTTTTTGGATATTTTAGGTCTTTTCCCTTTTCACATATGCTTGCCCGCTGCTATGTGTGCTGATCTTCCTTGCTGCCGGACCACTACCTCAGCTCCCGTGCCGGATATTTCCGCCATGTCCTCCGTTCCATACCCATGGGGCTGGTTTATAGGGCTGTCTCGCCAGGTACGGTGGGGGTGCATCCACTGTGTTTTGCTTTCTTATTTTTCGCCATTTCCTTATTTTCCACCTCATTTCTCCCTTCCACTTATGGCACAGTTTTCTGGTTATATGTTTTCCAGATGCAACTAGACGTACCCCGCATTGCTCCTGATGAGTGGAGGGTTCCACGAAACGCGTAGAGCTTTCCTAGATGCGACGTCACCCTTATTTTTATATCATCTGGATACCCATGGGGTTTTCCAGAAAAATTATGGATTTTATATATATATTTTTTATTGCCCACGTGGAATTAGGGAGGATTAAATGTGTTAATAAGAAGTATTATATGTATTATTATGTGTATTTATGATATGTTATACATTCATGATCGAATTGTTATGAATTGATTTATATATATATATCTATTGAATTAAAAACCATTATAATGTATTCTATCTGGTTGTAGCTAATGCCTCATTCAAAGTCCCGACCCCTTTTCTCTCTGGGTCATATTATGTACTTTAATGTGTGTTTTTTTTTTTTTGGTGGGTGGGAAACGGGGGAGGAGGGGAGGGTTGGAGGGGGGTGTGAAGATCACTAAGGTGTGTTAGAGGGAATATATTCTCTCTTCTTTTTTTGGGGTTTGTTTTGAAGGTTTTGTACAGAGATACAATCGATAGTATATATATAAGCATAGATAATGCTAGGGTTTCACCCCTTTTTCTTTTTTTTTTTTGTTTGCCCCCACGTGAGGGGGATGTTGGTAACAAATAAGTAACAAATAAGTCACAAATGTTTTTTTCTATCTGCGAGAAGAGGGAATCTCGCACCACAAATTGATAACTATAGATAGTCACAAGCTCACAGGTATTGGTATATGCACTTTTTATTCTTTGACAACACTAATCGTAGCACGGAGGATGAGGGACCTCCTTTTTTTTTTTTTTGTGGGGTATAAACTGAATATGAGTTATTGACCCATGAAGAGAGGATGAAAAGGGGGGGGAGAACGGACGTGGGGTCTCTACCATCCCCACCCTCCCCTTCACTCTTGTGAGGGTGTGGGGGGATGGGGGAGATAACGGGGGGGATGGGTGAACAGGGGGGGGGTATGGGGAGGGATGAGGGGGAGGGGGGAGGATATAAATAAACAAATTGTTCTTTCTTCTTTTCTGTTTTTTCTTCTCTTCCTCTCTCTTTCCTCCTTCCCCCACACCCCCTGTTGGGGTGGGGGGGGGAGGGGGGGGAGTGGACGATGGAATATAAATTGGTGATAAATGCAACTAGTGATGGATGCAGAGCGTCCCCGGGGAGGGGGGGGGAGTGGAGCCTCCCCGCCATTTGGGACCAACCCCTCATAAATAGTTTTACACCCACTGAGCCATAGGGGGGTGTCTCAGGAAAGGGTGTCTCCCTTAGGGGTTGAAGTAGGGGTAAGGGGAGTAAAAGAGGGTGGGGGGTGGGAGTAGGAAATTATAGAAGGGGAAGGGGGGGTAGACTAGGGTAGGGGTGGGGATTGAGGGGTATTTCCCCCTTTTTTTTTTTTTTTCTTCTTCCTTCGCTCCGTCTCGCCCCCACCTCTCCCACCGGGGCTTACCCTCTCATTACTATCTGTATCTCGTCCCCTCTAGTGGAGGTTGGCAAAGATGGAGGAAATTAGGTTGATATCTATGAATGTGAAGGGACTTAACATCCCTGAAAAAAGAAGGATGCTTCTAAATGACCTAAAACAGAGGCACATAGATATAGCTTATATTCAAGAGACCCATTTTAGGACGAGTAGATTTCCTATACTTCAAAATAGATTTTTCCCAACGGTATACCATGCCTCTAACCAAGAGGCAAAATCCAAAGGGGTCTCGATTATGATATCCAATAGGATCCCGTGGACGTTGACAGAAAAACGAGCAGATGAGAACGGAAGGTATCTTTTTTTGAAGGGCTCAATAGGAGGAGTGAAGGTGACATTGGCCACAGTATACGCCCCCAATGTAAAACAAGATGTTTTCCTAAAGAAAGTCCTAACAAACCTAATGGATTTTTCAGAGGGTAAACTAATTATAGGGGGGGACATTAACATCCCTTTAGATCCAAAACTCGATACGTCCTCAGGGACATCGTCCATTCCCCCGGGCATCAGAAGAGGACTATTAAAAAAATTACACGAGCTACAATTAGTGGATGCTTGGCGTATTATGCACGAGGGGGAAAGAGACTACACCTTCTTTTCCAATCCCCACCAGTTATATACCCGGATAGACCTCTTCTTGATACCCCACTATTTAATGATTAAAATAACAGAGATATCAATAGGGAACATAGTGTGGTCAGATCATGCCCCGATTATTTTGTGTATTTCCCTGTTTGGCGGGAGGGAAGCTACCGAGAGAAGATGGCGATTAAATGAGAGCCTACTTCACAACCTTGAAATTCAAGAAGAAATAGCGAAAGAAATTCAATTTTACTTTGAAATAAATGAGACCCCGGGAAGCAACCCCGCTATAATATGGGAGGCGCATAAGACAGTGATCCGGGGCATACTGATTAAATTTGGATCAAGATTAAAGAGAGAAAAAGAAAAACAGGTAAGGGAACTCCTACAGGAAATACATGTCTTAGAATCTCAGCACAAAAAGAATCAGACACCCTCTTTGGGAAGACAGCTGGGGGATCTGCGACGCCAGATTTCAGATATCCTACGTTACAGAGCGAGGAAAATTATACAGAGAGGTAGAAAGACTTCCTATGAACTAGGAGACAAGTGCAGTAAGTTGTTGGCAGGTAAATTGAAAGAGAAAACTTCGAATGTATATATACCCCACATAAAAGGAAGGGAAGGGAAACTTAATTCTCAGCCCAAAGAGATAGCACAGACATTTGGGGATTTTTATACCTCTCTGTATAATTTAGAGTCAGTACCTATAGCACCATCAGTACAGGAAGAATATCTCTCATCGGCGAGACTGCCGAGATTAACTTCTGTAGAGCGGAAGAGATTGGAAGAACCAATCACGAAGGAGGAAATAGAACAGGTATTAAAAACAATGAGGCCGGGAAAGGCGCCCGGCCCGGATGGCTTTACTGTACTTTATTACAAGAAATTTTCCCCACAACTGTGCACACAGATGGCCAAAACTTTTAACGCCCTCGGCCGAGCTGCCACATTCCCTCCAGACTCCCTTTTGGCACACATTACAGTGTTGCCAAAGGAGGGGAAGGACCCTTCGGAATGTGGCAGCTATAGACCTATTTCACTTTTAAATGTGGACTTGAAGTTATATACCAAACTTCTGGCAACCCGGATTCAGCCATTGATGTGCCGGTTGATAGACCGAGATCAGGTAGGTTTTATTCCCACGCGGGAAGCTAGGGACAACACTACTAAAGTTCTAAATCTGGTCCACTATGCTAACAAGTCAGTAATCCCTAGTGTCTTTTTAAGTACCGATGCCGAGAAGGCTTTTGACCGGGTGAGGTGGTCCTTCTTGTTTGACGTATTGAGATCTGTGGGCATGGGAGACCAGATGATTTCGTGGATTAAAAACGCATATATCTGCCCGAGGGCAGAGGTGAAAGTAAACGGAGTATTCTCTAGCCCTTTTAAGATTGCGAACGGTACTAGACAGGGATGCCCCCTCTCTCCTCTGCTATTTTCCTTATCAATAGAACCTCTGCTAAATAAAATCAGGCAAAATAGAGACATCCAGGGTATAGAGATTGGAAATCGAACTTATAAAATCTCCGCTTATGCGGACGACCTGTTGTTCTCCATGTCTGCACCACACATCTCGATCCCCAACCTCATGAAAGAATTTGAACTATATGGTAAATTGTCGAATTTAAAAATAAATTACTCAAAATCTGAAGCAATGGGAGTCGCTCTAAGAAAGGGAGACTGTGAGGTATTCCAACAAAACTTCAGTTTTAGGTGGGTAAGTGAAAAAATGAAATATTTGGGAACGTATATCCCACCAAATATAGGTAAGACATTTGAGGTAAATTTTCCTGGGTTACTGGAATCAGTTAGGAGGCAACTGGACAAATGGCACCAGGATACCCATTCATGGTTCGGCCGATGCAACATCATTAAAATGAACATTCTGCCCAAATTTCTATACCTATTTCAAGCCTTACCAATTGTGATACCAGGAGCCTTTCTTCGCCAAACAGGTTCTTTATTTATAAAATTTATATGGGCGAAGAAACGCCCCAGGATAGCAAGAAGTACCATGATGCTCCCTAGGAGTATTGGTGGGGTAGCGGTCCCAAATATAGTGAGATATTACCATGCAGTTCACCTAGGGAGGGTGGTGGACTGGTGCAGACATGGAGAGCTCAAGACATGGGTGGAATTAGAACAGCAAGTTAGTGAGATACCCTTGCGGAGAGCACCCTGGTGTATTGACAAAATACCAAGGGAAACTATGAAACACCCTACCATAGGGACTACATTACGTATTAGTTCATCTTTATTTCGAGATCCTAGGGTCTCCTCGGAGGATTCACCGCTATTCCCAGTACTGGGAAATCCGGGGTTCCCTCCAGGGACAGAAGTAGGAGCTTTCAAAAATCTAGAAGTCAAAGGCTTATTTCAGGTCTCACACTTTTTGCAAAGAGGGGCCTGGCTTACTATCGCGGTTCTTTCACAAAGGGGGGGTCCCTTTGAGTTAAATATGTGGAGGGCAAGACAGATTAGGAACTTCCTACGGTCCCTGGGAGGAGCGGGAAAATATGATCGCCAACTAACGATATTTGAAAAATACTGCGATGGGCATGAACTGATCCCTCGGTTGATTTCCAAAATGTTTGGAATATTAAATACCCCACGGGAAGATTATGTACCACCCAGCAAGGCCAAGTGGGAAAAGGATCTCAACAGAACTTTTACCAAGGCCCAATGGGGGGATATTATACACATGTCCCAGAATACGTCAATTTGTACACGATTCCAGGAATTAAATTATAAGATAATGACGCAGTGGTATTATACCCCATCCAAACTCCAGAGATTCTACCCTGAAACCTCAGGTCAGTGCTGGAGATGCGGAGGAGAACTGGGAACCCTTTTCCACATACTTTGGACTTGCCCTAAAATTAAGCAGTAATGGGTAGATATAATAAAAAAAAAAATAAAAACAAATAAACCGCGCTAAAAAAATGGAAAAGGTTAAAAAACCCCTAACCTAAAAGGCTGCTGCTAAAAGTGGGATACTCACACACAAGATATATAAATGGATAAAGCTGCGCCAAAATAACAATTAATAACACATAAAAAAGAAGAAAAAGGCACAAATAACCAACGCGAAAAATAGGGGAATAAAGTGCATATACAACGTAACTACAGAAGAATCCACAGAGCATAATAAATATAGTCCGTTGAGAACCACATTAGTCCTGATTATGAGTCTTCTTGACTAAAAAGCCTGGTTTGTGTATAGTAGGCAGACTTGTAGTTTGGTAGCATATAAAACACCGCTGTGACAGGCATGCAAGAATTCTGTGCGATCCCTTCCACCTTTCAAATTTTGCGCTTACCAGATGGCTAATATCAGAAAGCACTGCATATGAAGACTGTAACTTCCCGGGTGGGAGATGGCTGATAGGGTCAGTCAGATCTAGGACACCCATTTAGAAGGAAAGGGAACCTCCACAGACTCCGCTCCACTCAGGGACATCCAACTGGTCAACTCAAATATACAAAGAAAGGGGGGCCGCCCATAGCGTGATACTGATAAGCAATTGTTTATTTAAAAGGATTAAAAGCACTTACATAGATAGGATAAAACGAGCACAATAAACACACCGCCGGCCGGCCAGTGTAAACCCGTCCCCCGTTCACGATCTCCGTGGTGGCGTCACTGCGTGCCTTCCCATACGTCGTTTCGTCACAGATGACGTTATCAATGGGGAACGGGCAACTCAGGAGGAGGTTGGGCTATATATGGGTGGTGCGTTACTGCGTTGCCCGTTCCCCATTGATAACGTCATCTGTGACGAAACGACGTATGGGAAGGCACGCAGTGACGCCACCACTGGGTAGATATACGTAGGATATCCCAAAAATGTACCGAAATAGAAAACCCAGAGGACCCGGCCTTTTTTCTGTTACACTCCTCTCAAATACCAAAACGGACCTATAAAAAATCTATTATATGCCATCTGCTCAATGCTGCCAAGGCAAACATCACTATAAGTTGGAAGGAACCTGATCCACCTTCTATATCAAGGTGGCTAAATAAAGTTAGGGAGATCAGGGCTATGGAGGACCTAGTCTCATTTGGTCAAAACAAAATAGAGAGGTACAATAAAACCTGGGCAGGGTGGAACAGATTCATGGACTCGGAGGAAGGTAGGAGACTAAGGGAACAAGACACCGGAGAAGAGAGCTAGACGGAGGAGAGGAGGTAGGGGAGGTATTCCCAGACCGGAGGGATGAGGTGGAGGGGAGAGGAGATGGGGGAGGACCCCCCATTATTATTTTATTTTTATTTATTTATTTATTTTTTGGGGGGGGAGGGGTGTGGGTGGGAGTTAGGAGGGAGGGTACAACGGAAATGAAGATGGGGGGAAGAGAGACCCAAAAAAGGGGAATGAAAGATCTCGAGGGAAACCATTGGATGGCCATTAAATAAGACCAATAGGCCTGGGAAATAAAAGAAAAGGGCTTCAAAACGAGGAGGCTGATGAGAAGAGATAAATTATGTTTGAAATTAAGAAATTAAGAAACGACGATTGTCTAATAGTATATGTTAATTGTACTTTATTGGTCTAGAACGGCCGGTTAACCTCGTGCACGTGTTTTCTTGTTTTGTTGTTTTTTGTTTTCTCTTTCTTGCCATATTGTATTTACTTTTAATGTTTGAGTGAAAAATCGAATAAAAATTAAAATATAAAAAAAAAAAGAAAAACGGACATACGGTCCGTCCGTGTGAAAGAGCCCTTAAGCTTTAAAAAATTAAAGCTAGAAGCTGATTGGTTACCATGTACAGCTGCTCCAGATTCTGTCTGTTCCACTTTTAGTAAATTCCTCCTGGAGAATATTATCCTACTGGGTCCAGACTGTAGCTGTACCTGCACATTTTGAGCATTTTTGTTGCTCCAGATTTTGCCTGCCCCAGTGTTTTTCCTCAGTCTGTAATTTTTTTGGGAGGCACTATAGGAATCTATAGAAAATTTCTCATTGGGAGGTGCTCAAGGAAACAGAGATGCTTAGAAAGGAAAAAGGGTGGGGTCGAGGAGGGGGTAAGGATCAAGCCTAATTTTAACAGGTAAGCATCAAGTTAGATTTTTTTTTTTTTTCATTTTACTATACAAGTATTAGGAACACTTAACAACATATAGGGTGGGACTTTTAAGGTGTCGACAATACAAAAGCATATATTAATTAAAAAGTTACTTTTTATGTAATATGGAGTTTCCTTCCCAGAAGGCAAACAGTTCATAATCTTGGTATAATTAAGACCACATGGCTCACTGCAAGTATACCTGAGGAAAATATTTATAATATTCTTTGAATTGGGTATGTGGTGCATTTGTGATCTCCCATTAATCTCTCTTTAATGACTGTTGATTTTTAACAGGAAAAGTTTAGCTTTCCTTTTAGCACCAGCTGCCTTGATCATTACATTAGATTTTCAATGAATCTGTTCTTATGCAGTTCTATCATATGCTCGGTTTGCATTGCTCAGGTTTGTGATAGCTTTACCTAAACAATAAAGCCTTTAAATTCAGAAAGCTACAATTAAGTTTAAAATTACTGCTCTTAGTACTGTGATGTGTTTATGCTCCATGTAATTTAGTCATCTTGCAGTATTTTCAACTGGCACACTGCACACTAAACAGTTGAACATTTTCAATACAATTAACGTTGACATGTTTGGACCATCCAGGCATTTGCAAAACTAATTTAGAATATTTGTGACAAAACACGTAAACTCTCCTTATAGTTAGTTTGAAGTATCCCAGACATCAACTGCTATTTGACCTCTTAGCAATAGGAAAGTTCTACTTGGGAATGGGATTAGCTGTTCTTGTAGGCAAGGGAAGTATCTTTTACAAAGTCCTTCTGGAACACTTTATATTCCTTTCTCTGGCTGCTAACCTAATTTTAGATTTCAGCCCAAAATACGTAAGCTCCAATTGATTTTGTTTGTGTGTCTCTGTGGAACAGTGCTTTTCAAGTGTAAAAATCAGATCTGCTGAAGGTTATAATTCATTGCAGAAAGTGAAGTTGGATTAGTTGCTTTATACTGTATATGGTGATGTTCACTAGTTGTTTTTAAAATACTCTTTTCTTTTAAAGACTGTGTTCTTACAGTAGTTCTTCTATTTCAGAACTTCAAAGTCACATAGGTGTCACATATGAGACAGATGTGACAAGGAGTTCATCATTTCAAACTACTTTTGCCTTGAAAATAATTGGTTACCATAATAAAAAGCTTGATGTGTTCAAATATAATTTTCCACTAGAATGGATTGTCCTGGTAGTTTGTGAGGACAGTAGTGTAATCAATTTGTGGATGATATGGTCCTTTCATCAAAAAGATGATATTTTGAACAATAGTATTGTTGTAAGGTTTACGGTCAGCATAAGTCTTCATGTATGTGGACATACAGAGGGAAACAAGGTCTTCTTAAGAGAAGTTGAAGCAACCTAAAGTATAATGCAGCGTACACACGACCGGACTTTTAGACGGACTAGGTCTGACGGTCTTCCCGACGGACTTTCGGCGGTGTTCCGATGGGCTTTCAGAATGAATGGACTTGGCCACACACAATCACACCAAAGTCAGACGGATTCGAACGTGATGAAGTGCGACCGGACTAGAATAAGGAAGTTCATAGCCAGTTGCTAGGGATGAGCCGAACACCCCTGGGTTCGGTTCGCACCAGAACCTTCGAACGGACCGAAAGTTTGTGCGAATTTTCGAACCCTATTCGTTACAATGGACGCGAACGTTCAAAATTAATCAAAAGTGCTAATTATAACGGCCAATATGCATGTTAATGTCATAAAACAGGTTTGGGGACCCGGGTCCTGCCCCAGGGGACATATATCAATGCAAAAAGAACTTTTAAAAACTAACGTTTTTTCGGGAGCAGTCATTTTAATGATGCATAAAGTGAAAAAAAATGTGAAATATTCCTTTAAATATGGTACCTGGGGGGTGTCTAAAGTATGCCTGTGAAGTGGCATGTGTTTCCCGTGTTTAGAACTGTCCCTGCACAAAATTACATTTGTAAAGGAAAAAAAGAAGCCATTTAAAACCACTTGCGGCTTTAATGTCATGTCTTGTCCTGGCCATATGGCTGAAAATCCTTGAGAAAAATGGCATGGCTACCCCATCACCCCCCCCCCCCCACCCCAGCCCCTTTGGGTCTTGTATGGATATTAAGGGGGACCCCGCACCCAAAATAAAACCCTATACCTACAACCCTATATACTCTGAACAGCAGTATACAGGCGGTGCAAACAAGACAGAGACTGTAGGTTTGTTCTTAAGTAGAATCTGAACAGGTACATTTTTAAGTGTAGCTCCATCTAAAAAAAAATCTATTTTTAAGCTTTTTGGAGAACATGGGAGGGGTTATCACCCCTGTAACATTTGCTGTCTTTGCACATCTGTTCAGAACATTTCACCTCACTTTCCGTCCCAATGACAAATGTTTTTGGAAAAGTGGGGTTTTAATTGAAACAAGGATTGGTGATAAAGCATCAGTAGAGAGGAGATACCTTTTTCCCAAATTAAATCTAACAGGATAGAATTTCCCTTCCTAGGGGTAGATTTCGTCTCACTTCCTGTTTTCTCCTTCCGTTTGCAAGTAGGAGTCGTTTGTAAGTTGGATGTTTGAAAGTAGGGGCCTGCCGTATATATACTCTGCAGAAATTTGCCCCATTAGATGTTGGTGTAGCCACAACACTGTAAGCCCTCACAGTTACTCTTGGTGGCACAGGAATTGGCCCTGCTGTGAATTATTAGATCAAGATTTGTAATTGCATGCACCTGTTGAACAGGGCAGAAAAATTGGGCCTTTGGTGGTGGTGGTGGTGGTGGACGGCATTGCCACAAGACTGTAAGCCCTCACAGTTACTCTTGGTGGGCGCAGGAATGGGCCATGCTGTGAACTATTAGATCAAGATTTGTAATTACACGCCCCTGTTAAACAGGGGCTGAAAAATTGTGCCTTAGGCACTGGTGCTGGTGCCACAACACTGCAACCCCTCACAGATACTGTACTTGGAGCACAGCAGTCAGACCTGTTGCGAAGCATTGCTTAAAAAATTGTAATTACACGCCCCTGTTAAACAGGGGCTGAAAAATTGTGCCTTAGGCAACGGTGCCACAACACTGCAACCCCTCACAGATACTGTACTTGGAGCACAGCAGTCAGACCTGTTGCGAAGCATTGCTTAAAAAATTGTAATTACACGCCCCTGTTATACAGGGGCTGAAAAATTGTGCCTTAGGCACTGGTGTGGTGGCACCCAGAAACAAAAATGTTCTTCCAAGCTATCAAGGAATGGATCATTGAGGAGGAGGAAGAGGATAGTCAGTGAACATAACAGGACAGTCACTCGGCATCAGCATAGGCAGTCTTGAAGGGATGTGACATTATAAATTATTCAGTTATATCCGCTTCAGGTGCCTGGTAGCTGGTGGTGATCCAAGACTAATTCATCTTTATGAAGGTCAGTCGATCAACCGAGTCGGTGGACAGACGCACCCTGTGATCGGTGACAAATCCTCCAGCAGCACTGAATGTGCGTTCAGAAAGAACGCTGGATGCAGGACAAGCCAGTAGCTCAATTGCATACTGTGCAAGCTCTGGCCAGTGATCCATCCTCAAGACCCAGTAAGCCAGCCAGACATTTTCGGTGGGAAAGGTGTCCAAGTCTGACCTTGCCCCTAGGTATTCCTGCACCATGTATATCAGACGCTGGCGATGGTTGCTGGAACCGATCATACCTTGGAGCTGCGGACTAAAAAATTGTCTGAACGCATCGGTCAGACGTCCACCTTCCCCACCGCTCCTTCTGCTACTGACCGAAGCCTCAGCAACTCGTCGTCCAGGACCAGGAGTTTGTAACCTCCCAGTTTCTGGGAACGCGTTGCACAGATCTTTCTGCAAGGCCTCCCTGAGATGTCTCATCCTCTGCTCCCTCTGCGATGGCAAGATAAGGTCCGCAACCTTACCCTTGTACCGTGGATCAAGGAGAGTGGCCAGCCAGTAATGGTCCCTCTCCTTGATCCGAAGAATACGAGGATCCTTCCGCAGGCTTTGCAGGATCAGGGAGGCCATGCAACGTAGGTTAGCTGAGGCATTCGGTCCGGAGTCTTCTGGGTCACTGAGGACGACATGATCCGCAGCCACCTCCTCCCAGCCACGTACAAGTCCACTGGTTTGTTGGGACTGTACATCATCCCTAAAAGACTGCTGCTGCTGATGCTGAGTGCCAGGCTCCACCTCCATGCTCACACAATCCTCCTCCTCCTCCTCCTCCTCATCCTCTTCCTGTGTGATGGGTGGGACAGAAGGAACACTGTCTGGATAAAGGGGGCCTTGAGAGGCAAGGAAGTCCTCCTCTTCCTGCCTCTGTTCTGCCTCAAGTGCCCTGTCCATTATCCCACGCAGCATATGCTCCAACAGGTGGACAAGAGGTACAGTGTCACTGATGCATGCACTGTCACTGCTCACCATCCTCGTGGCCTCCTCAAATGGTGACAGGACAGTGCATGCATCCCTGATCATGCTCCACTGGCGTGAGGAAAAAAATCCAAGCTCCCCTGACCCTGTCCTGGTGCCGTAGTCGCACAGGTACTGATTGATGACCCTCTGCTGCGTGTGCAGTCGCTGCAGCATGGCCAACGTTGAGTTCCACCTGGTGGGCATGTCACATATTAGGCGGTTCTTGGGCAGGTTCAACTTCTTTTGCAGCTCAGCCAGCCGAGCACTGGCATTATACGATCGGCGGAAATACACACAGACTTTCCTGGCCTGCCTCAGGACATCCTGTAAGCCTGGGTACCTGCCCAAGAACAGCTGCACCACCAGGTTGAGGACGTGAGCCATACAGGGCACATGGGTGAGCTGCCCCTGTCGCAGGGCGGAGAGGAGGTTGGTGCCATTGTCAGAAACCACCATTCCTGGCTTAAGCTGGCATGGCGTCAACCACCTCTCAGCCTGCCCCTGCAGAGCTGCCAGAACCTCTGCCCCAGTGTGGCTCCTGTCCCCCAAACACACCAGCGCAAGCACGGCATGGCATCTTTTTGCCTGCGTACTCGCGTAGCCCCTTGTACGCCTACGGAGCACCGCTGGTTCCAAGGACAGAGCACTCGAAGAGGCCATGGAGGAAGAAGAAGAGGAGGGGGTGGAGGAGAGAGGTGTGTCACAACCAGTAGTAGCATTTTGGAGGCGTGGTGGCGGAACAACCTCCAACACTACTGCACCTTGTCCTGCATCCCTCCCAGCTGCCAATAGAGTGACCCAATGGGCCGTGAAAGACAGATAACGTCCCTGTCCATGCCTGCTGGACCATGAGTCAGCGGCAATATGCACCTTACCGCTGACCGCCCTGTCCAGCGAGCCATGGACATTGCCTTCCACATGCCGGTATAGAGCCGGAATCACCTTCTGTGAGAAAAAGTAGCGTTTGGGAACCGCACATTGAACAAACTCACGGAAGGGGGTCGAGTCTACCAACCGAAAAGGCAGCAGTTGAAGTGCTAGAAATTTAGCCAAGCTAGCATTCAACCGCTGGGCATGTGGATGGCTGGGAGTAAACTTCTTTCGACGGTCCAGCAGCTGGGGCAGGGAAATTTGCCTGCTACAATCGGACGTCGGTGTACTGCAAGTACTTGGTTGTGACACACCTAATTCTACACCTTCAGTCCTCTCAGAGCAGCTTTCAGAGAGGACTGAAGATATAGTGGGGTTGGAGATAGGGATGGGCCCGGTGTTCGATTCGAACCCATGTTCGAATCGAACACCGGGCATTCGCCCGTTCGGCGAGCCCAGAACTATTTGGGCCGCTCGCATCAAATTCGTGTGATGCGAGCGGCCCGCAATGCATTGCGCCAGTCGCAGTGCAATGCTGGCTGATGATTGGCCAAGCATGCACTGTGACCCCGCATGCTTGGCCAATCACAGCGCCGGCAGCGAGGAGAGCCATAATTGGCTACAGGCAGGATGCCTGTAGCCAATTATAGCTCAGGGGCTTTATTACATGCCCCACGGTATAAGAGGCCGCCACGGCGGCGGCCTCGCATATTGTGTTTCAGTGTCAGCGTGTCAGTGTGTTGCTGACTGCTGACAATATGTACTCTATTTCTGGGGATTTGTGTGTGCGTGCTGTTAGTACAGCATTGCAGTATCACATCTGGGGGGTGTCTATAGGTTGCCTGTGAAGGGGGGCAGGTTTCCTGTGCTTAGAACTGTCCCTGCAAAAAGTGTCATTTTTGCAGGAAAAAAGCTATTTAAAAGCACTCGCGGCTAATGAATTGATGGCTCCCGTAACACAGAGAACTGTCATTCATTGATAAAAAAAAAAAAAAAAAAGCGTGGGGGTCCCCCCAAATTCAATAACCAGGCCCGTCAGGTCTGGGATGGATATTAAGGGGGACCCCAGCCAAAAAAAAAAAAAAAAAATGGCGTAGGGTCCCCCTCAAAATCCATACCAGACCCTTGAGGTCTGGGATGGATTTTAAGGGGAATTCCCAGCCAAAAAAAATGGCGTGGGGTCCCCCTCAAAATCCATACCAGACCCTTATCCGAGCACGCAACCTGGCAGGCCGCAGGAAAAGAGGGGGGGACGAGAGCGCCCCCCCCCTCCCGCCTGAACCGTACCAGGCCACATGCCCTCAACATTGGGAGGATGCTTTGGGGGTCTGAGACCCCCAAAGCACCTTGTCCCCATGTTGATGAGGACAAGGGCCTCGTCCCCACAACCGTGCCCGGTGGTTGTGGGGGTCTGCGGGCGGGGGGCTTATCGGAATCTGGAAGCCCCCTTTAACAAGGGGACCCCCAGATCCCGGCCCCCCCCCCCTGTGTGAAATGGTAAGGGGGTACAAAAGTACCCCTACCATTTCACCAAAAAAGTGTAAAAAATTGTAAAAATGACAGGAGACGGTCTTTGACAATTCCTTTATTAAAATCTTCTTTCTTCTTTCTTCATCCTTCGGTTTCTTCATCTTCTCCTTCCGTCATCTTCTTCCTTCTTCTTCTTCCATTTTCTTCTTCCTCCGATCCGCTTCTTCGTGCGCTGGCCTTCTCGTCCTTCTCGTCCGGCATCTTCTTCCATGGCGTCGGCGTCGGTGTCGGTGTCTCTTCTTGGGCCACTCCTCGCAATGGGAGGCTCCCGCTGTGTGAGGCTTCGCTGCCTCTGACAGGTCTTTTATAATGGAGGGCACCTGGTGACCCCGCCCCCTCTGACGCACAGGGACGTCATGGGGAATTCCCTATGGCTTTCCCCATGACGTCAGAGGGGGGTGGGGTCACCAGGTGCCCTCCGTTATAAAAGACCTGTCAGACGGAGCGAAGCCTCACACAGCGGGAGCCTCCCATTGCGAGGAGCGGCCCGACAGAAGAACAGATGCCGACGCCATGGAAGAAGATGCCGGACGAGAAGGACGAGAAGACCAGCGCAAGAAGAAGCGGATCGGAGGAAGAAGAAAATGAAGAAGAAGATGGAAGAAGATGACGGAAGGAGAAGATGAAGAAACCGAAGGATGAAGAAAGAAGAAAGAAGATTTTAATAAAGGAATTGTCAAAGACCGTCTCCTGTCATTTTTACAATTTTTTACACTTTTTTTGTGAAATGGTAGGGGTACTTTTGTACCCCCTTACCATTTCACACAGGGGGGGGCGGGATCTGGGGGTCCCCTTGTTAAAGGGGGCTTCCAGATTCCGATAAGCCCCCCGCCCGCAGACCCCCACAACCACCGGGCACGGTTGTGGGGACGAGGCCCTTGTCCTCATCAACATGGGGACAAGGTGCTTTGGGGGTCTCAGACCCCCAAAGCATCCTCCCAATGTTGAGGGCATGTGGCCTGGTACGGTTCAGGCGGGAGGGGGGGCCGCTCTCGTCCCCCCCTCTTTTCCTGCGGCCTGCCAGGTTGCGTGCTCGGATAAGGGTCTGGTATGGATTTTGAGGGGGACCCCACGCCATTTTTTTTGGCTGGGATTCCCCTTAAAATCCATCCCAGACCTCAAGGGTCTGGTATGAATTTTGGGGGACCCCTACGCATTTTTTTTTTAAAAAATTTTTATTTTTATTTTTTATCAATGACTTGTTTTTTATGAATGACTTTCAATGAATGACTGTTCTCTGTGTTACGGGAGCCGTCAATTAACATTAGCCGCGAGTGATTTTAAATAGCTTTCTTTCCTGCAAAAATTACACTTTTTGCAGGGACAGTTCTATGCACAGGAAACATGCGCCCCTTTACATGCATACTATAGACACCCCCCAGGTACGAAATTTAAAGGAATATTACACTTTTATTGTTTCAATTTAAGCATTATTAAAATCACTGCTCCTGAAAAAACGGCCGATTTAAAAAAAAAAAATTTGCATTGATACATGTCCCCTGGGGCAGGACCCAGGTCCCCAAACACTTTTTATGACAATAACATGCATATTAGCCTTTAAAATTAGCACTTTTGATTTCGAACGTTCGCATCCATTATAACTAATAGGGTTCGAAAGCTCGCACGGACTTTAGGTCCGTTCGCGTGTTCTGGTGCGAGCCGAATGGGGGGGGGTGTTCTACTCATCCCTAGTTGGAGATCCCAGCTGATGAGGAGCAAGGAGAGGTCCGCTTTGTTCTTTGGTGTGGGTCTTTAATGTGCGCTTGCCAACGAGCTGCATGGCAGGTCGACATATGTCTGGTCATGCTTGTGGTGCCCAAGCGGCTGATGTTTTGGCCACGCGAGATACGCTTGAGACAAATATTGCAAATAGCAGTGGTGCGATCTGATGTACTCGTCTCAAAAAAGGCCCACACCAAAGAACTTTTGTGATAACGTGCAGAGGCAGCGCCCTGCACAGGCGGAGCTCTGCGGTGTGATTCAGTTGGTGTGCTGGCCTCTAGCTGGCCTCCGGAGGGCATCCTGCCTCGTTGGACATGTGCCGCCGCCTCCTCCTCCTCCTCCTCTCTCCCTTCAGGCACCCACGTGGAGTCAGTGACCTCATCATCCCCTCCCTCTTCACCACTGGAGCAAACCTGGCAGTAAGCTGCAGCTGGTGGAACATGACTGCCAGATTGCTGTCCTTCAGCATCCCCTCTCTCTGCTCGCACACTACTGCCTTCCTCAAGCTGGGTATCATCATCCGAGCCTTCAAAACGTTGGGCATCCTCCTGGAGCATGTACCCAACACTGTGCTCAAACAGTTCGGGGGACTCCTCAGGAGGACATGGTGGGTCTAGGAAAGGGGTGCCTGATGATGCCATTGAGTACGCGTTGGCAGCTGCTCTGCCAGTACCCTGAGCCTGGGTGACAGAGGATTAGGAGGATGAGGAGGATGAGGAGAGCTTGGTCATCCATTCTACCAAGCCTTCGGCATGATGCGGCTCAACATGTCCAGCTGCCGAAAACAAGGACAAGCGTGTCCCATGGCCACGTGCTGATGACGATGCATGACCACGTCCACGACCAGCACTGTTGTCTCTAGAAACAGAGCCTGCTTGCCCTGTGTTCTTGCCTCGGGACTGTCTGCCTCTCCTTGGCGGTCTTCGAGGGATTGTAGTGGGTAGTGTATATTGTGCTGGACTCACACAGCACACACACTAACTCCTGCAGATGGATGCCTTAGATGACAGCAACAGGGCCTTATGGCAGATAGAGGCTGCCTTAGATGACAACAACTGGGCTGACACACACACACACTAGCTCCTATGTGTGCTGACACACACACACACTAGCTCCTATGTGTGCTGACACACACACTAGCTTCTATGTGTGCTGACACACACACACTAGCTCCTATGTGTGCTGACACACACACTAGCTCCTATGTGTGCTGACACACACACACTAGCTCCTATGTGCGCTGACACACACACACTAGCTCCTATGTGTGCTGACACACACACACACTAGCTCCTATGTGTGCTGACACACACTAGCTCCTATGTGTGCTGAGACACACACACTAGCTCCTATGTGTGCTGACACACACACACTAGCTCCTATGTGTGCTGACACCCACACACTAGCTCCTATGTGTGCTGACACACACACACACACTAGCTCCTATGTGTGCTGACACACACACACACACTAGCTCCTATGTGTGCTGACACACACACACACACTAGCTCCTATGTGTGCTGAGACACAAACACTAGCTCCTATGTGTGTTGACACACACACACACACACACTAGCTCCTATGTGTGCTGACACACACACACTAGCTCCTATGTGTGCTGACACACACACACTAGCTCCTATGTGTGCTGACACACACTAGCTCCTATGTGTGCTGAGACACACACACTAGCTCCTATGTGTGCTGACACACACTAGCTCCTATGTGTGCTGAGACACACACACTAGCTCCTATGTGTGCTGACACCCACACACTAGCTCCTATGTGTGCTAACACACACACTAGCTCCTATGTGTGCTGACACCCACACACTAGCTCCTATGTGTGCTGACACACACACACACACTAGCTCCTATGTGTGCTGACACACACACACACACATTAGCTCCTATGTGTGCTGACACACACACACAAACTAGCTCCTATGTGTGCTGAGACACACACACTAGCTCCTATGTGTGTTGACACACACACACACACACTAGCTCCTATGTGTGCTGACACACACACACTAGCTCCTATGTGTGCTGACACACACACACACACTAGCTCCTATGTGTGCTGACACACACTAGCTCCTATGTGTGCTGAGACACACACACTAGCTCCTATGTGTGCTGACACACACTAGCTCCTATGTGTGCTGACACACACACTAGCTCCTATGTGTGCTGACACCCACACACTAGCTCCTATGTGTGCTGACACACACACACACACTAGCTCCTATGTGTGCTGACACACCCACACACTAGCTCCTATGTGTGCTGACACCCACACACTAGCTCCTATGTGTGCTGACACACACTAGCTCCTATGTGTGCTGACACACACACACACACTAGCTCCTATGTGTGCTGACACCCACACACTAGCTCCTATGTGTGCTGACACCCACACACTAGCTCCTATGTGTGCTGACACACACTAGCTCCTATGTGTGCTGACACACACACACTAGCTCCTATGTGTGCTGACACACACACACACACTAGCTCCTATGTGTGCTGACACACACACACACACACACACTAGCTCCTATGTGCCTATGTGTGCTGACACACACACACTAGCTCCTATGTGTGTTGACACCCACACACTAGCTCCTATGTGTGCTGACACACACACACACACACTAGCTCCTATGTGTGCTGACACACACACTAGCTCCTATGTGTGTTGACACCCACACACTAGCTCCTATGTGTGCTGACACACACACACACACACACTAGCTCCTATGTGTGCTGACACACACACACACACTAGCTCCTATGTGTGCTGACACACACACACACACACTAGCTCCTATGTGTGCTGACACACACACACACACAAACTAGCTCCTATGTGTGCTGAGACACACACACTAGCTCCTATGTGTGTTGACACACACACACACACACACACTAGCTCCTATGTGTGCTGACACACACACACTAGCTCCTATGTGTGCTGACACACACACACACACTAGCTCCTATGTGTGCTGACACACACTAGCTCCTATGTGTGCTGAGACACACACACTAGCTCCTATGTGTGCTGACACACACTAGCTCCTATGTGTGCTGAGACACACACACTAGCTCCTATGTGTGCTGACACACACACACTAGCTCCTATGTGTGCTGACACCCACACACTAGCTCCTATGTGTGCTGACACACACACACAAGCTCCTATGTGTGCTGACACACACACACTAGCTCCTATGTGTGCTGACACCCACACACTAGCTCCTATGTGTGCTGACACACACACACACACTAGCTCCTATGTGTGCTGACACCCACACACTAGCTCCTATGTGTGCTGACACCCACACACTAGCTCCTATGTGTGCTGACACACACTAGCTCCTATGTGTGCTGACACACACACACTAGCTCCTATGTGTGCTGACACACACACACACTAGCTCCTATGTGTGCTGACACACACACACACTAGCTCCTATGTGCCTATGTGTGCTGACACACACACTAGCTCCTATGTGTGTTGACACCCACACACTAGCTCCTATGTGTGCTGACACACACACACACACACTAGCTCCTATGTGTGCTGACACACACACTAGCTCCTATGTGTGTTGACACCCACACACTAGCTCCTATGTGTGCTGACACACACACACACACACTAGCTCCTATGTGTGCTGACACACACACACACTAGCTCCTATGTGTGCTGAAACACACACACACACTAGCTCCTATGTGTGCTGCGACACACACACTAGCGCCTATGTGTGTTGACACACACACACACACTAGCTCCTATGTGTGCTGACACACACACACTAGCTCCTATGTGTGCTGACACACACACACTAGCTCCTATGTGTGCTGACACACACTAGCTCCTATGTGTGCTGACACACACTAGCTCCTATGTGTGCTGAGACACACACACTAGCTCCTATGTGTGCTGACACACAGTAGCTCCTATGTGTGCTGAGACACACACACTAGCTCCTATGTGTGCTGACACACACACACTAGCTCCTATGTTTGCTGACACCCACACACTAGCGCCTATGTGTGTTGACACACACACACACACACACACACACACACACACACTAGCTCCTATGTGTGCTGACACACACACACTAGCTCCTATGTGTGCTGACACACACACACTAGCTCCTATGTGTGCTGACACACACTAGCTCCTATGTGTGCTGAGACACACACACTAGCTCCTATGTGTGCTGACACACACTAGCTCCTATGTGTGCTGACACCCACACACTAGCTCCTATGTGTGCTGACACCCACACACTAGCTCCTATGTGTGCTGACACACACACACACACACACACTAGCTCCTATGTGTGCTGACACACACACACACACTAGCTCCTATGTGTGCTAACACACACACACACACTAGCTCCTATGTGTGCTGAGACACACACACTGGCTCCTATGTGTCCTGACACACACACACACTAGCTCCTACAAATCCCTGCCTGCCTGGGATGGGACAGAAGGTTGGGACAGAAGGTTGGGACAGAAGGTTGGGACAGAAGGTTATGGTGCAATGCTGTACTAACAGCACTGCAATGGGTGCTACTGCAATGCTGTACTAACAGCACGCACACACCAGACTAATCCCCAGCAGCAGATAATGTCACACTCAGCAGTGCAATCAGCAGAAATGATCAGTATCCACAATGAATCAGCAATGGTTTAGCAATGAATCAGCAGTCTGCCTATTCACTCTATCAAAGCCGGAAAACATGTGCTCTAGGCCGACGGCGCGGCTGCCTTTTATACAGTGGGGCGTGTACTAAAGCCCCTGAGCTTTAATTGGCTACAGGCATCCTGCCTGTAGCCAATTATTGCTCTCCTCACTGCCGGCGCTGTGATTGGCCAAGCATGCGGGGTCACAGTGCATGCTTGGCCAATCATCAGCCAGCAATGCACTGCTCCTGGCGCAATGCATTGCGAGCCGCTCGCATCACACGAATGTGATGCGAACGGCCCAAATAGTTCTGGGCTCGCACCGGGCCTATCCCTACCAGTAGCCAATAGCTGCCCTAGTGTCGGTTTTTGTCCTTCGGACTAGCATACACACAACCTGATTTTTTAGACCGGTCCATCGGAAAAATTTGAAACATGTTCTATTTCTAAAGTCCATGAGATTAATGGACAGCAAAGGTCCGATGGAGCCCACACACGATCGATTTGTCCGACGGATTCGTTCCGTCGGACCTAGTCCGTTGAAAAGTCCGGTCGTGTGTACACGGCATAAGACAGGCCCAACACTTTTCACACAGTTCTACCTGTACCTGTTCTGATGGTGACTCCAACAGAACTCTTCAGACCTTTTTTCAGCAGCACAAACAGTCTGTATGCTATCAATAATCCTACAATAACTGATTTGCTATGTGGCCATATTTATTTGTACATTTGACCATCACACCTATAGGAGGTACTGAAACCCGCATTTCAAAATCCATAGGACCATTTCTGTAATGAACAATCGCAAAAGTAACTTACTGGATGACATATGAGTATAAAAATAGAGGAACCGCTCCTGAGCTCACCCATTAAAATGTCAGTAAACCCCCCCCCCCCCCCCAATAAACATAAAAAAGCTTTTTAAATGTCTTTGTGCCCTTTGTTTTCCTACACAAACTTTCCTCATATGTTAGGCATCTTACATTTCCTTGTCATTGGATAACGGTCTGCAACTCATGGAGCTTCTGCAGTGTTGCAACCACACTGTGCATGCTCCCGTATTCAGTACTATCTGCTCATGGCTTACCAAGCCAGTTGCGTACCTACAGGGGGCTGTCTGCCCCGGGTGTTACACATTGGGGGGTTGTCAGGCCGGCTATCAGAGCCGGGACAAAGCAGTGGAGGGTGCAAGAGGTGCTTTCTGCTCTCTGCTCTGTAGCTGTGCTGGCTCTCTGTGTTTTGTGCGAGTCGGCTGATCTGTCATTGAGCTCACATTGCAAGCGCTATACTGCCACCTCTGGCTGCTTCATGTATGTGCGCCCCTCATGTTACTGCCTGTACTGTATGAGGGGGCTAAGGGCGTACAGGTGTGTGGGTGGGCTGAGTGTGTACAGGTATGAGGGGGCTGAGTGTGTACAGGTATGTGGGTGGGCTGAGTGCGTACAGGTGGTGTGTGGGTGGGATGAGTGCATACAGGTATACAGTGGGGATCGAAAGTTTGGGCACCCAAGGTAAAAATGTGTATTAATGTGCATAACGAAGCCAAGGAAAGATGGAAAAATCTCCAAATGGCATCAAATTACAGATTAGACATTCTTATAATATGTCAAAAAAGTTAGATTTTATTTCCATCATTTACACTTTCAAAATTACAGAAAACAAAAAAATGGCGTCTGCAAAAGTTTGGGCACCCTGCAGAATTTATAGCATGCACTGCCCCCTTTGCAAATCTGAGACCTGCCAGTGTCATGGATTGTTCTCAATCATCGTCTGGGAAGACCAGGTGATGTCAATCTCAAAGGTTTTAAATGGCCAGACTCATCTGACCTTGCCCCACCAATCAACACCATGGGTTCTTCTAAGCGGTTGTCTAGAAAACTGAAACTGAAAATAGTTGACGCTCACAAAGCTGGAGAAGGCTATAAGAAGATAGCAAAGCGTTTTCAGATGTCAATATCCTCTGTTCGGAATGTAATTAAGAAATGGCAGTCATCAGGAACAGTGGACGTTAAAGCAAGATCTGGAAGACCAAGAAAAATATCAGACAGAACAGCTCGCAGGATTGTGAGAAAAGCAATTCAAAACCCACGTTTGACTGCACGATCACTCCAGAAAGATCTGGCAGACACTGGAGTTGTGCTACACTATTCCACTATAAAGAGATACAAATATGGTCTTCATGGAAGAGTCATCAGAAGAAAACCTCTTCTACGTCCTCACCACAAAAATCAGCGTTTGAACTTTGCAAATGAACATATAGACAAGCCTGAGGCATTTTGGAAACAAGTTCTGTGGACCGATGAGGTTAAAATAGAACTTTTTGGCCGGAATGAGCAAAGGTACATTTGGAGAAGAAAGGGCACAGAATTTAACCACTTACCCACTGGGCAGTTAAACCCCCTTCCTAACCAGACCATTTTTCAGCTTTCGGTGCTCTCACACTTTGAATGACAATTACTCAGTCATACAACACTGTACCCAAATGAATTTTTTGTCCTTTTTTTCCCACAAATAGAGCTTTCTTTTGGTGGTATTTAATCACCGCTGGGTTTTTTATTTTTTGCGCTATAAATCAAAACATACTGAAAATACAGTAAAAAAAATAAAATAAAATTCTTTGTTTCTATTAAAAATTATTGCAGAGTATTGGCGAGCATTGGCAGAGTATTGGCGAGTATTAGGGATGGGCCCGGTGTTCGATTCGAACCCACGTTCGCCCGCTCGGCGAGCCCAGAACTATTTGGGCCGTTCGCATCACATTCGTGTGATGCGAGCGGCATGCAATGCATTGCGCCAGGCGCAGTGCATTGCTGGCTGATGATTGGCCAAGCATGCACTGTCACAGTGCATGCTTGGCCAATCACAGCGCCGGCAGCGAGGAGAGCAATAATTGGCTACAGGCAGGACGCCTGTAGCCAATTATAGCTCAGGGGCTTTAGTACACGCCCCACTGTATAAAAGGCCGCCGCGCCGTCGGCCTAGTGCACATGTGTTCCGGCTTTGATTCTGAATAGGCAGACTGCTGATGCTGATGCTGATTCATTATCATTACTACTGAAGTGAATACTGATCATTAGAGAATATATATTCATTCTGCTGATTGCACTGCTGCTGAGTGGTGACATTATCTGCTGCTGAGTCTAACTGCTTTGATTCTGGGGATTAGTCTGGTGTGTGCGTGCTGTTAGTACAGCATTGCAGTAGCACCCTCTGTCCTATGCTGTTAGTACAGCATTGCAGTATAACCTTCTGTCCTATTGTGATCTAAGGCAGGCAGGGATTTATAGGAGCTAGTGTGTGTGTCAGCACACATAAAACCACCTCAGTCACTCTATCTGCTATAAGGCCCAGTTGTTGTCATCGAAGGCAGCCAGGCATCTCCAGAAGCTAGCTAGCTTGTGTGTGTGCTCTGTTAGTACATCACACATAAAACCACCTCAGCCTCTGTATCTGCTCTAAGGCCCAGTTGTTGTCATATAAGGCAGTCTCTATCTGCCGTAAGGCCCAGTTGTTGTCATCGAAGGCAGCCAGGCATCTCCAGGAGCTAGCTAGCTTGTGTGTGTGTGCTCTGTTAGTACATCACACATAAAACCACCTCAGCCTCTGTATCTGCTCTAAGGCCCAGGTGTTGTCATATAAGGCAGTCTCTATCTGCCGTAAGGGCCAGTTGTTGTCATTGAAGGCAGCCAGGCATCTCCAGGAGCTAGCTAGCTTGTGTGTGTGTGTGCTCTGTTAGTACATCACACATAAAACCACCCCAGCCTCTGTATCTGCTCTAAGGCCCAGTTGTTGTCATATAAGGCAGTCTCTATCTGCCGTAAGGCCCAGTTGTTGTCATCGAAGGCAGCCAGGCATCTCCAGGAGCTAGCTAGCTTGTGTGTGTGTGTGTGCTCTGTTAGTGAATCACACATAAAACCACCTCAGCCTCTGTATCTGCTCTAAGGCCCAGTTGTTGTCATATAAGGCAGTCTCTATCTGCCGTAAGGCCCAGTTGTTGTCATCGAAGGCAGCCAGGCATCTCCAGGAGCTAGCTAGCTTGTGTGTGCTCTGTTAGTACATCACACATAAAACCACCTCAGCCTCTGTATCTGCTCTAAGGCCCAGTTGTTGTCATATAAGGCAGTCTCTATCTGCCGTAAGGCAAAGTTGTTGTCATCAAAGGCAGCCAGGCATCTCCAGGAGCTAGCTAGCTTGTGTGTGTAATAATTGGTAATACTGGGGTCAGGCGCTACCTATATTATGAGTAAGAAACTTAAAAGTAGGAGTAAGGTGCGTCACCTAATTCCAGTTAATAGTGCCAAGAGTGCCAAGCATAAGTTAAATGGTAAACTGCTATAATGGCCACCAATATAAAAGTAGTGCGTCACCTAATTAAGCTTAATATTACGTCACCTAATTAAGCCTAATAGTGACAATAGTGCCAAACATCGAATAAATTATAAACTGCTATAATAGTCAGCAATATATGAAAAAAGTCAATCAGTATTGGAAAAGTGATATATAGCCCATAGACAAGAGGCTGGCCTAATATGATTTAGCTCAGTAGTAATCACTTGGGCCAACAACGAAAAAGCACACCTATTATATATATCTCGAATATATAAACCATATAAATGTTTGTGCTACCATCAGCTGCACAAAAAATGCCAATGTGATTAGCACAGTGCTGGGTGACATGCACATTTAATAGCAAAATGTTAAGTGTACGGTGATATTACATAAGTGATTCACCATGTGTAAGGGGTGAAGCCCCCTAAGTTGTACGTGATAAATAAAAATGTGTCCTGTGATTGAACAAGTAGATATACTAGATGCTCATATCATAAAAAATATATATATATCTGAAAAAGTAAAATAAACCCATAGAAAAATTATACCACACCTCATCAAAGTGATTTGGTGTAACCATAAAACGCCTAGGCAAGATATGCTGTTATGCTAGGTAAGCTGTTATGATACATTTTAGATATATTATGGAGAAACCGGTATTATAATTAATAGTGGTACCAGGGGTCATATCATTATACTCCACATCAGATTGTATCAACAAAGTGTGAAGAGTGCACTATAAAGACAAATCGCAATTAAACAGTATATACTATGAAAAGTCCAACACATGCATTAATGAGGTTTGAAAAGTCCAAACTTAATAACTTCCAAGAAAAAGGAGATTATTTGGTGACTGGGTTGTGCTCATAATAATTCTTCAGGTGACTTCGGTGCTCCCCCTTCGGGTTAAAGGCATCTCCAGGAGCTAGCTAGCTTGTGTGTGTGTGCTCTGTTAGTACATCACAAATAAAACCACCTCAGCCTCTGTATCTGCTCTAAGGCCCAGGTGTTGTCATATAAGGCAGTCTCTATCTGCCGTAAGGCCCAGTTGTTGTCATCGAAGGCAGCCAGGCATCTCCAGGAGCTAGCTAGCTTGTGTGTGCTCTGTTAGTAAATCACACATAAAACCACCTCAGCCTCTGTATCTGCTCTAAGGCCCAGTTGTTGTCATATAAGGCAGTCTCTATCTGCCGTAAGGCTCAGTTGTTGTCATCAAAGGCAGCCAGGCATCTCCAGGAGCTAGCTAGCTTGTGTGTGTGTGTGCTCTGTTAGTACATCACACATAAAACCACCTCAGCCTCTGTATCTGCTCTAAGGCCCAGTTGTTGTCATATAAGGCAGTCTCTATCTGCCGTAAGGCCCAGTTGTTGTCATCGAAGGCAGCCAGGCATCTCCAGGAGCTAGCTAGTTTGTGTGTGTGTGCTCTGTTAGTAAATCACACATAAAACCACCTCAGCCTCTGTATCTGCTCTAAGGCCCAGTTGTTGTCATATAAGGCAGTCTCTATCTGCCGTAAGGCCCAGTTGTTGTCATCGAAGGCAGCCAGGCATCTCCAGGAGCTAGCTAGCTTGTGTGTGCTCTGTTGGTACATCACACATAAAACCACCTCAGCCTCTGTATCTGCTCTAAGGCCCAGTTGTTGTCATATAAGGCAGTCTCTAATTGCCGTAAGGCCCAGTTGTTGTCATCTAAGGCAGCCTCTATCTGCCGTAAAGCCCAGTTGTTGTCATCTAAGGCAGCCTCTATCTGCCGTAAGGCCATGTTGCTGTCATCTAAGGCAGCCATCTGCAGGAGTAAGTGTGTGTGCTGTGTGACTCCAGCACAATATACACTACCCACTACAATGCCTGGAAGACCGCCAAGGAGAGGCAGACAGTCCCGAGGCAAGAACACAGGGCAAGCAGGCTCTGTTTCTAAAGACAACAGTGCTGGTCGTGGACGTGGACGTGGTCGTGCATCGTCATCAGCACGTGGCCATGGGACACGCTTGTCCTTGTTTTCGGCAGCTGGACATTTTGAGCCGCATCATGCCGAAGGCTTGGTAGAATGGATGACCAAGCCCTCCTCATCCTCCTCATCCTCTCTCACCCAGGCTCAGGGTACTGGCAGAGCAGCTGCCAACGCATACTCAATGGCATCATCAGTCACCCCTTCCCTAGACCCACCATGTCCTCCTGAGGAGTCCCCCGAACTGTTTGAGCACAGTGTTGGGTACATGCTCCAGGAGGATGCCCAACATTTTGAAGGCTCGGATGATGATACCTAGCTAGAGGAAGGCAGTAGCGTGCGCGCAGAGAGAGGGAATGCTGAAGGACAGCAATCTGGCAGTCATGTTCCACCAGCTGCAGCTTACTGCCAGGTTTGCTCCAGTGGTGAAGAGGGAGGGGATGATGAGGTCACTGACTCCACGTGGGTGCCTGAAGGGAGAGAAGGAGGAGAGGAGGAGGAGGAGGCGGCGGCACATGTCCAACGAGGCAGGATGCCCTCCGGAGGCCAGCTAGAGGCCAGCACACCAAGTGAATCACACCGCAGAGCTCCGCCTGTGCAGGGCGCTGCCTCTGCACGTTATCACAAAAGTTCGTTGGTGTGGGCCTTTTTTGAGACGAGTGCATCAGATCGCACCACTGCTATTTGCAACATATGTCTCAAGCGTATCTCGCGTGGCCAAAACATCAGCCGCTTGGGCACCACAAGCATGACCAGACATATGTCGACCTGCCATGCAGCTCGTTAGCAACCGCACATTAAAGACCCACACTAAAGAACAAAGCGGACCTCTCCTTGCTCCTCATCAGCTGGGATCTCCAACCCCACTATATCTTCAGTCCTCTCTGAAAGCTGCTCTGAGAGGAATGAAGGTGTAGAATTAGGTGTGTCACAGCCAAGTACTTGCAGTACACTGACGTCAGATTCTACCAGGTGAATTTCCCTGCCCCAGCTGCTGGACCGTCGAAAGAAGTTTACTCCCAGCCATCCACATGCCCAGCGGTTGAATGCTAGCTTGGCTAAATTGCTAGCACTTCAACTGCTGCCTTTTCAGTTGGTAGACTCTGCCCCCTTCCGTGAGTTTGTTCAATGTGAGGTTCCTCAGTGGCAGGTTCCCAAACGCCACTTTTTCTCACGGAAGGCGATTCCGGCTCTCTACCGGCATGTGGAAGGCAATGTCCATGCCTCGCTGGACAGGGCGGTCAGCGGTAAGGTGCATATTACCGCTGACTCATGGTCCAGCAGGCATGGACCGGGACGTTACCTGTCTTTCACGGCCCATTAAGTCACTCTATTGGCAGCTGGGAGGGATGCAGGACAAGGTGCAGTAGTGTTGGAGGTTGTTCCGCCACCACGCCTCCAAAATGCTACTACTGGTTGTGACACACCTCTCTCCTCCACCCCCTCCTCTTCTTCTTCCTCCATGGCCTCTTTGAGTGCTCTGTCCTCGGAACCAGCGGTGCTCCGTAGGCGTACAAGGGGCTACGCGAGTACGCAGGCAAAAAGATGCCATGCCGTGCTTGCGCTGGTGTGTTTGGGGGACAGGAGCCACACTGGGGCAGAGGTTCTGGCAGCTCTGCAGGGGCAGGCCGAGAGGTGGTTGAAGCCACGCCAGCTTAAGCCAGGAATAGTGGTTTCTGACAATGGCACCAACCTCCTTTCTGCCCTGCGACAGGGGCAGCTGACCCATGTGCCCTGTATGGCTCACGTCCTCAACCTGGTGGTGCAGCGGTTCTTGGGCAGGTACCCAGGCTTACAGGATGTCCTGAGGCAGGCCAGGAAAGTCTGTGTGCATTTCCGCCGGTCGTATAATGCCAGTACTCGGCTGGCTGAGCTGCAAAAGGAGTTGAACCCGCCCAAGAACCGCCTTATATGTGACATGCCCACCAGGTGGAACTCAACGTTGGCCATGTTGCAGCGACTGCACACGCAGCAGAGGACCATCAATGAGTACCTGTGCGACTACGGCACCAGGATAGGGTCAGGGGAGCTTGGATTTTTTTCCCCACGCCAGTGGAGCATGATCAGGGATGCATGCACTGTCCTGTCACCATTTGAGGAGGCCACGAGGATGGTGAGCAGTGACAGTGCATGCATCAGTGACACTGTACCTCTTGTCCACCTGTTGGAGCATATGCTGCGTGGGATAATGGACAGGGCACTTGAGGCAGAACAGAGGCAGGAAGAGGAGGACTTCCTTGCCTCTCAAGGCCCCCTTTATCCAGACAGTGTTCCTTCACATCACACAGGAAGAGGATGAGGAGGAGGAGGATTGTTTGAGCATGGAGGTGGAGCCTGGCACTCAGCATCAGCAGCAGCAGTCTTTTAGGGATGATGTACAGTCCCAACAAACCAGTGGACTTGTACGTGGCTGGGAGGAGGTGGCTGGCGATCATGTCGTCCTCAGTGACCCAGAAGACTCCGGACCGAATGCCTCAGCTAACCTACGTTGCATGGCCTCCCTGATCCTGCAAAGCCTGCGGAAGGATCCTCTGGCCACTCTCCTTGATCCACGGTACAAGGGTAAGGTTAGAAATCAAAAAGAAGAACTCCGGACAGCCGCACACCGGGAAAATAAAATCCAAAGGGTTTATTTAAAAGCAAAAAGACACTGCAATCCAAACACGGCAAAAAGGGGGGTACAGAGCTGACGCTTACTGAAATACAGTGCGAAACGCGTCAGTCTGTACCCCCTTTTTGCCGTGTTTGGATTGCAGTGTCTTTTTGCTTTTAAATAAACCCTTTGGATTTTATTTTCCCGGTGTGCGGCTGTCCGGAGTTCTTCTTTTTGATTTCTAATCACTGTGCTATTAGCCAGCACCTGGGGCTCCCACACAGGAGCAAGGTTGCGGACCTTATCTTGCCGTCGCAGAGGGAGCAGAGGATGAGACATCTCAGGGAGGCCTTGCAGAAAGGTCTGTGCAACGCGTTCCCAGAGACTGGGAGGTTACAAACTCCTGGTCCTGGACGACGAGTTGCTGAGGCTTCGGTCAGTAGCAGAAGGAGCGGTGGGGAAGGTGGACGTCTGACCGATGCGTTCAGACAATTTTTTAGTCCGCAGCCCCAAGGTATGATCGGTTCCAGCAACCATCGCCAGCGTCTGATATACATGGTGCAGGAATACCTAGGGGCAAGGTCAGACTTGGACACCTTTCCCACCGAAAATCCTCTGGCTTACTGGGTCTTGAGGATGGATCACTGGCCAGAGCTTGCACAGTATGCAATTGAGCTACTGGCCTGTCCTGCATCCAGCGTTCATTCCGAACGCACATTCAGTGCTGCTGGACGATTTGTCACCGATCACAGGGTGCGCCTGTCCACCGACTCGGTTGATCGACTGACCTTCATAAAGATGAATCAGTCTTGGATCACCACCAGCTACCAGGCACCTGAAGCGGATATAACTGAATAATTTATAATGTCGCATCCCTTCAAGACTGCCTATGCTGATGCTGAGTGACTGTCCTGTTATGTTCACTGACTATCCTCTTCCTCCTCCTCAATGATCCATTCCTTGATAGCTTGGAAGAACATTTTTGTTTCTGGGTACCACCACACCAGTGCCTAAGGCACAATTTTTCAGCCCCTGTTTAACAGGGGCGTGTAATTACAATTTTTTATGCAATGCTTTGCAACAGGTCTCATTGCTGTGCTCCAAGTACAGTATCTGTGAGGGGTTGCAGTGTTGTGGCACCAGCACCAGTGGCTAAGGCACAATTTTTCAGCCCCTGTTTAACAGGGGCGTGTAATTACAATTTTTTAAGCAATGTTTCGCAACAGGTCTGACTGCTGTGCTCCAAGGACAGTATCTGTGAGGGGTTGCACTGTTGTGGCACCAGCACCAGTGCCTAAGGCACAGTTTTTCAGCCCCTGTTTAACAGGGGCGTGTAATTACAATTTTTTAAGCAAAGCTTCGCAACAGGTCTGACTGCTGTGCTCCAAGTACAGTATCTGTGAGGGGTTGCAGTGTTGTGGCACCAGCACCAGTGCCTAAGGCACAATTTTTCAGCCCCTGTTTAACAGGGGCGTGTAATTACAAATCTTGATCTAATAATTCACAGCAGGGCCCATTCCTGCGCCCACCAAGAGTAACTGTGAGGGCTTACAGTCTTGTGGCAACACCGTCCACCACCACCACCAAAGGCCCAATTTTTCTGCCCTGTTCAACAGGTGCATGCAATTACAAATCTTGATCTAATAATTCACAGCAGGGCCCATTCCTGCGCCCACCAAGAGTAACTGTGAGGGCTTACAGTCTTGTGGCAACACCGTCCACCACCACCACCAAAGGCCCAATTTTTCTGCCCTGTTCAACAGGTGCATGCAATTGAAAATCTTGATCTAATAATTCACAGCAGGGCCAATTCCTGTGCCCACCAAGAGTAACTGTGAGGGCTTACAGTGTTGTGGCTACACCAACATCTAATGGGGCAAATTTCGGCAGAGTATATACGGCAGGCCCCTACTTTCAAACATCCAACTTACAAACGACTCCTACTTGCAAACAGAAGGAGAAAACAGAAAGTGAGAGGAAATCTACCCCTAGGAAGGGAAATTCTATCCTGTTAGATTTAATTTGGGAAAAAGGTATCTCCTCTCTACTGATGCTTTATCACCAATCCTTGTTTCAATAAAAACCCCACTTTTCCAAAAGCATTTGTCATTGGGACGGAAAGTGAGGTGAAATGTTCTGAACAGGTGCACAGACAGCAAAACAAATGTTACAGGGGTGATAACCCCTCCCTATGTTCTCCAAAAAGCTTAAAAATAGATTTTTTTTGGATGGAGCTACACTTAAAAATGTACCTGTTCAGATTCTACTTAAGAACAAACCTACAGTCCCTGTCTTGTTTGCACCGCCTGTATACTGCTGTTCAGAGTATATAGGGTTGTAGGTATAGGGTTTTATTTTGGGTGCGGGGTTCCCCTTAATATCCATACAAGACCCAAAGGGGCTGGGTGGGGGGGGGGGGGTGATGGGGTAGCCATGCCATTTTTCTCAAGGATTTTCAGCCATATTGCCAGGACAAGACATGACATTAAAGCCGCAAGCGGTTTTAAATGGCTTCTTTTTTTCCTTTACAAATGTCATTTTGTGCAGGGACAGTTCTAAACACGGGAAACACATGCCACTTCACAGGCATACTTTAGACACCCCCCAGGTACCATATTTAAAGGAATATTTCACTTTTTTTTTTCACTTTATGCATCATTAAAATGACTGCTCCCGAAAAAACGTTAGTTTTTAAAACTTCTTTTTGCATTGATATATGTCCCCTGGGGCAGGACCCGGGTCCCCAAACCTGTATTTATGACATTAACATGCATATTGGCCGGTGTATGGTGTGAACCGAACCCGGGGGTGTTCGGCTCATCCCTAGCGAGTATTGGCAGAGTATTGGCAAGTATTGGCAGAGTATTGCAGTGTTGCACAGTATTGGTAGAGTATTGGTGAGTATTGCACAGTGGTGGCAACATTGCACAGTGGTGGCAGAGCATTGAACAGTGGTTGCAGAGCATTGCACAGTGGTTGCAGAGTATTGCACGAATATTGCACAGTGGTGGCAGAGCATTGCACAGTGGTGGCAGAGTATTCGCAGAGCAATGCACAGTGGTGGCACAGTGGTTGCAGAGCATTGCACTTTCGGTCCGTTCGAAGGTTCTGGTGCGAACCGAACCAGTGGGGGGTGCAGTGGTGGCAGAGCATTGCAGTGGTTGCAGAGCATTGCACAGTGGTTGCAGAGTATTGCACAGTGGTGGCAGAGCATTGCACAGTGGTTGCAGAGTATTGCACAGTGGTGGCAGAGTATTGCAGGCACTGACCAGCGCTGTGGGCACTACACATACAGCCCACAGCGCTGGTCCCGTCTCTCCCCCTTTTCGCTTTTCCCCTCTCACTGTACCGATCGGTACAGAGAGGGGAGGGAGGAACCGGCGTCATGACGTGACGCCGGTTTGTGTACATGTGATCACTCCGTCATTTGACGGAGCGATCACGTGGTAAACGGCCGCTATCAGCGGCTGTTTACCGTGATCCGTGATGGGCCGGGTCCTCGGGCGCCCAGGGGGCACGTGGGAGCAAGTTTCTGGGAGGACGTCCGTAGGACGTCCACTTAGAACAAGTCGACCGCGCTGTAGACGTCTTTCGGCTATGGCGCGGTCGGCATGTGGTTAATGAAAAGAACCTCTGTCCAACTGTTAAGCATGGGGGTGGATCAATCATTGTTTGGGGTTGTATTGCAGCCAGTGGCACAGGGAACATTTCACGAGTAGAAGGAAAAATGGATTCAATAAAATTTCAGCAAATTTTGTATGGTAACTTGATGCCATCTGTGAAAAAGCTGAAGTTAAAGAGAGGATGGCTTCTACAAATGGATAATGATCCTAAACACACCTCAAAATCCACGGGGGATTACATCAAGAGGCGTAAACTTAAAGTTTTGCCATGGCCTTCACAATCTCCTGACCTCAACATTATTGAAAATCTATGGATAGACCTTAAAAGAGCAGTGCGTGACAGACAGCCCAGAAATCTCGAAGAACTGGAAGACTTTTGTAAGGAAGAATGGGCAAAGATACCTCAAACAAGAATTGAAAGACTCTTGGCTGGCTACAAAAAGCGTTTACAAGCTGTGATACTTGCCAAAGGGGGCAGTACAAGATATTATCTCTGCAGCGTGCCCAAACTTTTGCAGACGCCATTTTTTTGTTTTCTGTAATTTTGAAAGTGTAAATGATGGAAATAAAATCTAACCTTTTTTGACATATTATAAGAATGTCTAATCTGTAATTTGATGCCATTTGGAGATTTTTCCATCTTTCCTTGGCTTCGTTATGCACATTAAGGCCGGGTTCAGACTGCTGCGATGCGGGAACGCTGCAAATCTACTGCGGGTTCCTGCATCGCATGTCTCCCACTGGCAGTTCATACTGCCCTATGCGAGCTGCTGGGAGTGTCAGTGAAATGTTAATGACACCCCCATATCAGTTTGCATATCACAGTGCGATCTGCAAACTCGGACAGGAATCGGATTGCATGGTGAGAACACCCATGCGATCCGATTCTGCTGCGGACCAAAAAAAGGGTCCTGTGCGAGTTTGGGCCGAATGCGATGCGAATTCAGCCATACTATCTGTATGGCTGAAATCGCATCGCACAGAGATCGCATATGATTTGCACTGCAGTGTGGTGCGAATCATATCCGATCTCCCGCATCGCAGCAGTCTGAACCCGGACTTATACACATTTTTACCTGGGGTGTCCAAACTTTCGATCCCCACTGTAAGTGGGCTGAGTGCGTACAGATGTGTGGATGGGCTGAGTGCATACAGGTATGAGGGGGCTGAGTGTGTACAGGTGTGTGGATGGGCTAAGTGCATTCAGGTTTGAGGGGGCTGAGTGTGTACAAGTATGAGGGAACTGAGTGCGTACAGGTGTGTGGGTGGGCTGAGTGCATACAGGTATGAGGGGGCTGAGTTCGTACGGGTGTGTGGGTGGGCTGACTGCATAAAGGCATGAGGGGGCTGAGTGCGTACAGGTAAGAGGGGGCTGAGTGCGTACAGGTGTGTGGGTGGGATGAGTGCATACAGGTATGAGGGGGCTGAGTTCATACAGGTGTGTGGGTGGGCTGAGTGCATACAGGTATGAGGGGGCTGAGTTCATACAGGTGTATGGGTGGGCTGAGTGCATACAGGTATGAGGGGGTTGAGTTAATACAGGTATGAGGTGGCTGAGTGCATACAGGTGTGTGTGTGGGCTGAGTGCGTACAAGTGATCGGTTCCGGCGCTCTTAAAGTGTCCGACGTACAGGAAAGGCGATCCACCCAGGAGAGCCAACCTGCCGCAGCTGGTCCTTAAGAGGTTAACGTGTTTAGATTTAAAATCATCTGCTTGTGATCAGGGCTTTTTTCCACTGAGAATAGGTGCCCCTTATCTCTGCCCTTTACCCTCCTCCCAGTTTCGCCCCTTTTAGAGACTACACAACCAAGAATCATTTTGGTGCTAAGTAGTTGTATGTAATTTGTTAATAAAAAGCAGTACAATAGGTTACCTGCAGCCAGCAACAAAAGCCCTCCCCCCCACAGCAAGCAACAATAGATCCCCCAGCAACATTAGACCTCCTCAGAAACAATAGATCTCCCTATCAACAATACATCCCTCCCAGCAACTATAGACCCCCCTCCCAGCAACAATAGAATCCCCACCAGCAAAAACAGAACCCTCCCAGCAACTATAAACCTCCTCAGCAACAATAGATCTTCTTATAAACAGTAGACCCCTCCCAGCAACTATAGCCCCCCCCCGCAACAATAGATCCCCATCAGCAACAATAGACTCTCCAGCAGCCAGCACCAATAGACCCCTTTTTCAACAGTAGATCCTCCCCCAGCAACAATAGATCCCCCACCAGCAGCAATAGTCCTCTCTAGTAACAATAGATCCCCCAGTGACAATAGATCCCCCCAGCAGCCAGCATCAGTAGACCCTCCAGCACCCCTTGACATTTTATCCATTCAGTGCTGGAGGTGCCCGAACTGCGTTCCCCCGCGTCCACGCTGGAAAAAAGCCCTGCTTGTGCTGTGTCCAATATGGAAGATATGGGAAATCTATCTGGGCTTAGAATCACTTTAATACTCTATACTGTAGATAGTAGTATTTGAAATATTAATTAAAGGGATGAATAATAATTATAGGGTAATTTCAGTTAAGTGGGCATTCATTTTATATCAGGATAACTTTAGTATTGGGCAGACTCCTCAGAAACTACAGATGGCAGATGGACTTTAGGTACTCAGTTTATCTCTAAAGCCCCATACACACGGTCGGATTATCCGAGGACCAGGTCCGTCGGATCATGTCCGTCGTACTTTGTCCGATGTTGGTTTTGCGTACACACGGTCGGACAAAGTTGTCGGAAAATCCGATCATTCTGAACGTGGTGACGTTTGTTGCCTACGACGGGACTACGTAGAGGCTAGTAGCCAATAGCTTTGGTCTTGTAATGTGATCTGAGCATGCGTAGCACTTTGTCCGTCGGACAACTGTACACACGATCGGATTTGGTGTGATCGGACCGTGTTGTCGGCAAATCTATCCAGCAGGAGATAGGACTTTGTCCGTCGGACAATCCGACGTACACTGTCCGATGGTGCATACACACGGTCGGATTTTTCGACAACATTGTCCAATCGGACAGAATCCATGTGAAAATCCGACCGTGTGTATGGGGCTTTAGGCTGCTTTCACACTAAAAATAGCGCCTGCAAACCGACCCGAAACAGCTGCTGCTGTGTCTCAGCCCCGGACCATTTGGCAGCCAAAGGACCAGAGGTCTTTTTTCAATTTTGCACTGCACTGCTTTAACTGGTAATTGCGCGGTCATGCAATGTTGTAACCAAACAAAATTTGCGTCCTTTTCTTCCCACAAATAGAGCTTTCTTTTGATGGTATTTGATTGCCTCTGTGATTTTTATTTTTTGCGCTATAAACGGAAAAAGACCGCAAATTTTGAAAAAAAAAGATATTTTCTACTTTTTGTTATAAGAAAAATCCAATAAACTCAATTTTAGTCAAACATTTGGGCCAAAATGTATTCAGCCACATGTCTTTAGTAAAAAAAATGCCAATAAGCGTATATTTATTGGTTTGCGCAAAAGTTATAGCGTCTACAAACTAGAGTACATTTTCTGGCATTTACACCGCTTTTAATTTATGACTGCCTATCTCATTTCTTGAGGTGCTAAAATGGCAGGGAAGTACAAAACCCCCCCAAATGACCCCATTTTGGAAAGTAGACACCCCAAGCTATTTGCTGAGAGGCATGTTGAGCCCATTGAATATTTTTTTTTTTAGTCCCAAGTGATTGAATAAAGAAAAAAAAAAAAAAAAAATAAAAAATTTTCATAAAGTTGTCACTAAATGATATATTGCTCACACATGCCATGGTTATATGTGGAGATGCACCCCAAAATACATTTTGCTGCTTCTCCCGAGTATGGGGATACCACATGTGTGGGACTTTTTGGGAGCCTAGCCGCGCACGGGGCCCCGAAACCCAATCAACGCCTTCAGGGTTTCTAAGGGTGCAAATTTTTGATTTCACTCCTCACTACCTATCACAGTTTCGAAGGCCATAAAATGCCAAAATAGCACAAAACCCCCCCCCAAATGACCCCATTTTGGAAAGTAGACACCCCAAGCTATTTGCTGAGAGGCATGTTGAGTACATGGAATATTTTATATTTTGCCACAAGTTGCGGGAATATTACAAACTTTTTTTTTTTTGCCCAAAGTTGTCACTAAATGATATATTGCCCACACATGCCATGGGCATATGTGGAATTACACCCCAAAATACATTCTGCTGCTTCTCCTGAGTATGGGGATACCACATGTGTGGGACTTTTTGGGAGCCTATCCGCATACGGGACCCCGAAAACCAAGCACCGCCTTCAGGATTTCTAAGGGCATAAATTTTTGATTTCACTCCTCACTACCTATCACTACCTATCACAGTTTTGAAGGCCATAAAATGCCAAGATGGCACAAAACCCCCCCAAATGACCCCATTTTGGAAAGTAGACACCCCAAGCTATTTGCTGAGAGGCATGTTGAGCCCATTGAATATTTTTTTTTTTAGTCCCAAGTGATTGAAAAAACAAAAAAAAAAAAAAAAAAAATGTATTCAAAAAGTTGTCACTAAATGATATATTGCTCACACATGCCATGGTTATATGTGGAATTGCACCCCAAAATACATTTTGCTGCTTCTCCTGAGTATGGGGATACCACATGTGTGGGACTTTTTGGGAGCCTAGCCGCGTACGGGGCCCCGAAACCCAAGCACCGCCTTCAGCATTTCTAAGGGTGCAAATTTTTGATTTCACTCCTCACTACCTATCACAGTTTCGAAGGCCATAAAATGCCAAAATAGCACAAAAACCCCCCAAATGACCCCATTTTGGAAAGTAGACACCCCAAGCTTTTTGCTGAGAGGCATGTTGAGTACATGGAATATTTTATATTTTGCCACAAGTTGCGGGAATATTACAAACTTTTTTTTTTTTTTTCCCCAAAGTTGTCACTAAATGATATATTGCCCACACATGCCATGGGCATATGTGGAATTACACCCCAAAATACATTCTGCTGCTTCTCCTGAGTACGGGGATACCACATGTGTGGGACTTTTTGGGAGCCTATCCGCATACGGGACCCCGAAAACCAAGCACCGCTTTCAGGATTTCTAAGGGCATAAATTTTTGATTTCACTCCTCACTACCTATCACTACCTATCACAGTTTTGAAGACCATAAAATGCCAAGATGGCACAAAACCCCCCCAAATTACCCCATTTTGGAAAGTAGACACCCCAAGCTATTTGCTGAGAGGCATGTTGAGCCCATTGAATATTTTTTTTTTTAGTCCCAAGTGATTGAATAAAGACAAAAAAAATAAATAAAAAAAATTTATTCAAAAAGTTGTCACTAAATGATATATTGCTCACACATGCCATGGTTATATGTGGAATTGCACCCCAAAATACATTTTGCTGCTTCTCCTGAGTATGGGGATACCACATGTGTGGGACTTTTTGGGAGCCTAGCCGCGTACGGGGCCCCGAAACCCAAGCACCGCCTTCAGCATTTCTAAGGGTGCAAATTTTTGATTTCATTTCACTACCTATCACTACCTATCACAGTTTCGAAGGCCATAAAATGCCAAAATAGCACAAAACCCCCCCAAATGACCCCATTTTGGAAAGTAGACACCCCAAGCTATTTGTTGAGAGGCATGGTGAGTATTTTACAGCTCTCATGTGTTTTTGAAAATGAAGAAAGTAAAGAAAAAAACAATTTTTTTTTTCTTTTTTCAATTTTCAAAACTTTGTGACAAAAAGCGAGATCTGCAAAATACTCACCATACCTCTCAGCAAATAGCTTGGGGTGTCTACTTTCCAAAATGGGGTCATTTGGGGGTGGTTTGTGCCATCTGGGCATTCCATGGCCTCCGAAACTGTGATTGGCAGTGAGGAGTGAAATAAAAAAATTACACCCTTAGAAAGCCTGAAGGCGGTGCTTGGATTTTGGGGTCCCGTACGCGGCTAGGCTCCCAAAAAGTCCCACACATGTGGTATCCCCGTACTCAGGAGAAGCAACAGAATGTATTTTGGGGTGTATTTCCACATATGCCCATGGCATGTTTGAGCAATATATCATTTAGTGACAACTTTTTGTAAAAAAAAAAAAAATATTATTTTTTTTTTTTTTCATTATTCAATCTCTTGGGACCAAAAAAAAAAAATATTTAATGGGCTCAACATTGCTCTCAGCAAATAGCTTGGGGTGTCTACTTTCCAAAATGGGGGGGGGGGGGGGGTTTGAACTGTCCTGGCATTTTATGCACAACATTTAGAAGCCTATGTCACACGTCACCCACTCTTCTAACCACTTGAAGATAAAGCCCTTTCTGACACTTTTTGTTTACATGAAAACATTTTTTTTTTTTTGCAAGAAAATTACGTTGAACCCCCAAACACTATATATATTGTTAAAGCAAAGGCCCTACAGATTAAAATGGTGGGTGTTGCATTTTTTTTTCCACACAGTATTTGCGCAGCGATTTTTCAAACGCATTTTTTGTGGAAAAAATACACTTTTTTTTATTTTAATGCACTAAAACACACTATATTGCTCAAATTTTTGATGAAATAAAAAATATGATCTTAGGCCGAGTACATGGATACCAAACATGACATGCTTTAAAATTGCGCACAAACACGCAGTGGCGACAAACTACATACATTTTTAAAAGCCTTTAAAAGCCTTTACAGGTTACCACATTAGATTCACGGAGGAGGTCTACTGCTAAAATTACTGCCCTCGATCTGACCTTCGCGGTGATACCTCACATGCATGGTGCAATTGCTGTTTACATATGACGCCAGACCAACGCTTGTGTTCGCCTTTGCGCAAGAGAAGGGGGGGCAGGGGTGCTTTTTTTTATTTTTTTTTTATTTTTTCTTTTTATTTAGCTTTTTTATTTTATTTTTAAACTGTTCCTTGCATTTTTTTTTTCTTAGTTATCATTTTTATTGTTATCGCAGGGAATGTAAATATCCCCTATGATAGCAATAGGCAGTGACAGGTACTCTTTTTTTGAAAAAAAGGGTCTATTAGACCCTAGATCTTTCCTCTGCCCTCAAAGCATCTGACCACACCAAGATCGGTGTGATAAAATGCTTTCCCAATGGTGCGGTGGGTATGCCCACCATTAGAATACCTCCCTTCATCCACCCACTTCTAATGATGGGCATACATGCACCATTTATATATGCCGAAGCATGGGGGCATCCTCCCGCAAAAAAGTTATGCCACGTACACATGGTCGGACTTTTTTCGACCATATGTACGTGGCATTAGGAGCAAAATCGCTCCTCCGCCCTCTGCTGCCCCCATGCTTCGGCATATATGCTCTTTTTTTTTTTAACTGTGGTGGTGAAATCACCTCCTACAGCGTTGGAGTCGCGGCTTTATGTATCGTGGGAGCAAACGCTGTTGCTGTCAAGATAAATAAATCCACGCTGCAACTGAATGGCGTACCTGCTAAGCAAATAATGGTTAACATTAAAACAAAGTAACATTACAGTATAACAGTAAGACCTTACCATACCATACCTGCAAAGAAAATACCAAAAAAAAAAACATAGTAAAAAATAAAACATTTTGTTAACGCAAACGGTGCCTAAAATATATATATGCCGAAGCATGGGGGCATCCTCCCGCAAAAAAGTTATGCCACGTACACATGGTCGGACTTTTTTCGACCATATGTACGTGGCATTAGGAGCAAAATCGCTCCTCCGCCCTCTGCTGCCCCCATGCTTCGGCATATATGCTCTTTTTTTTAACTGTGGTGGTGAAATCACCTCCTACAGCGTTGGAGTCGCGGCTTTATGTATCGTGGGAGCAAACGCTGTTGCTGTCAAGATAAATAAATCCACGCTGCAACTGAATGGCGTACCTGCTAAGCAAATAATGGTTAACATTAAAACAAAGTAACATAACAGTATAACAGTAAGACCTTACCATACCATACCTGCAAAGCAAATACCAAAAAAAAAAACATAATAAAAAATAAAACATTTTGTTAACGCAACCGGTGCCTAAAATATATATATGCCGAAGCATGGGGGCATCCTCCCGCAAAAAAGTTATGCCACGTACACATGGTCGGACTTTTTTCGACCGTATGTACGTGGCATTAGGAGCAAAATCGCTCCTCCGCCCTCTGCTGCCCCCATGCTTCGGCATATATGCTCTTTTTTTTTTTAACTGTGGTGGTGAAATCACCTCCTACAGCGTTGGAGTCGTGGCTTTATGTATCGTGGGAGCAAACGCTGTTGCTGTCAAGATAAATAAATCCGCGCTGCAACTGAATGGCGCACCTGAAAACAAAAAAATGGTTAACAATAAAACACAGTAAACAAAATTACATACCTGAAAAGCAAGCATGATAAAACATAATAAAACATTGCAGAATAGAATAGAGTAAAAAAGAGCAACAAGAGAGAGAGAGAGATAGAGAGAGAGAGAGAGAGAGAGAGAACAATAAAACGACAACTATTTTTGGTTTTTTTATTTTATATTTTTTTTGGGGTTTTTTTTTTTTTTTTTTTTTTGTTTTTTTTTTTATTTTTTACACTTTTTTTTTTTAAACTATAACTATAATTTTAACTGTAACGGTCGGGTCTCAAAATGCGATGGCATTCTTGAGACCCTGTAACTATAATTTTAACTAACGGTCTGGTCTCAAAATGCGATGGCATTCTTGAGACCCTGTGAAAGTGTATCCTAGCCTGTGAAATGCTGTACCCTACGCTAAAACCTCACTAGTGAGTGGTAGCGTTCAAAACATTCACCAATGCAGAGACCAGGATTGTCAGGACAGCGTGGAGAATAATAACGGGTGTCACGCCTACATCCGCGCTTGGTACAGACACGACATCTTTTTTGGGGGGCTCGTTAGGTAGGGGTACTCGGGAGGACATAAGGGTAATGCCTCTCATACAGCCGGCTAACTGCATTTGGTTCGGAATGGTGAGGTGCAGAACCGTCTGGAAACAGAAGGTCTGTGAGAACCTCTTCCAGGAATTCAAGGAAGGGTAACCTCCCGCCTGAAGCTCCGTATAGCACATGAGCATTCAGAAAAGCCAATTGGAACAAATAAATAGACACTTTTTTGTACCAGCGTCTAGCCTTACGGACAACTAGGTACGGCGCCAACAACTGGTCATTGAGGTCCACCCCCCCCATATTAAGGTTGTATTCGTGGACACAGAGGGGTTTCGTCACAACACCAGCCGCCGTACGAATTTGGACTGTCGTGTCTGCATGAAGGGAGGTAAGAACGAAAACATTCCTATTATCCCTCCACTTCACAGCGAGCAAATTATTATACTTCAAGCAGGCTCTCTCCCCCAGCCTAAGAGGGGAATCTACAAGCCGCTGGGGAAAGCCCCGGCGATTAGGTCGCACGGTGCCACATGCTCCAATCTGATGATCAAACAAGTGACTAAACAGTGGCACGCTCGTGTAATAATTGTCCACGTACAAGTGGTACCCCTTTCCGAATAAGGGTGACACCAAGTTCCACACTATCTTGCCAGCGCTCCCTATGTAATCTGGACAGTTCTCCGGCTCTACGTGACTATCTTTTCCCTCATAAACCGAAAAGCTCCACGTATAGCCTGTTGCCCTGTCACAGAGCTTGTAGAGCTTGACCCCGTATCTGGCACGCTTGCTGGGAAGGAACTGTTTGAAAGACAAGCGGCCAGAAAACTTAATCAGGGACTCGTCAACGCAGACAACTTGATTGGGATTAAACAAGGCTGCAAAACGTTGGTTGAAGTGGTTTATGAGGGGCCGAATTTTGTAGAGCCGATCAAATTCAGGGTCTCCACGAGGACGACAGAGTTCATTGTCACTGAAGTGCATGAACCGCAAGATCTGTTCGTATCGTGCCCTGGACATGGAGCGAGAGAACACGGGCATATGGTGGAGCGCGAGGGTGGACCAATAAGACCTCAGCGTCGGGAATTTATGCATGCCCATGTTGATGGAAAGGCCCAGAAAGGACTTAAATTCGGAAACCGTAATTGGTTTCCAATCTCTGGCAAGGGAAGGCACTTGGGGATTAGCGGCGATGTATTGACCAGCGTATATATTACTTTGGTCCACAATAGATCTATAGAGATCTTCCGTGAAAAACAGCGATAAAAAATCGGATGGCTTAAAATCAGCTGTTTCCACCTGAATACCGGGTTGGCCAGTGAATGGGGGAAGTACGGGTCCTGCAGAAGTGGTGGGCACCCAATCAGGATTGGCGAATTCTGCAGGAAGGACACTATGTGATCGACGGGCCTGCCTTTGTCTTCTTCTTGGTGGCAGCGGGACACTACTTGTGCTTGCCACCTCGCCAGCTTGAACTGCACTTATGGGACTCGCCACGTCACCAAGTGTTACTGCAGTGCTGGTTTGACTACGTCCAGGGTGTACTAGGCCGCTGGTGCTTGCCAGTTCACCAGAAGGAATAGCGGCGCTAGTACTTCTCTGCTCCATACGAGAGACCTGCGGTTCCTGCACCTCAACAACAGCAGAAGATCGGGATCGGGTACGCCTGACCTTAGCAGGGACCTCACCTCCGTCGCCAGAGCTATCTGTCATGGAGCCGCTGTCGTCTACTGGGTCGTATTCTGAGCCTGATTCTGACAGATGAGTGACCTCCTCTTCACTATCTGACATACTCAGAAACAAGTAGGCCTGTTCACTAGTGTACTTGCGATTTGCCATTTTGGGCTCTAAATTTAGTAGTACACTAGTGAGATTCACAGGAAAAAAAGCTCCTAGGCTGCTGGCGACTGAATCAAAACGCTACCAAAAAAACTGTTAGCGATCGCAGGGATCAGGCCTGACTCTGCGAACGCTGCAGTTATGTGTGCTTAGTGTTTTGTAAGTGACAGTGATCGATCGATACTGCACTTGGGTGGGCTGGGCTGGGCTGGGCGGAGGGGGAAAACGCAGGTGCTAGCAGGTATCTGGGCTGATCCCGCTAACAATGCGTTTTTTTGGAACCCTAAACTGCTGGGACGCTAGTATAGATCTGATCAGATCAGATATTGATCTGTTCAGATACTATACCACTAAGGGAGGTGTATGCTTTGCGCGTGGGTGTTTGCGGTGCTGGCACTAACCTGGGGCGACGCAGACCTTATTTGTACCTAAAACCTAATTGATATCACCCGCCGGGCGATCAGGGGGTTAAACCGTTATTGGGTAATAAATGGCGGGTGCCCTGACAGTATAAAAAACAAACTATCTAACCAGCGTCACCCGTAACAGTAATACGGTGATCACTGGTGAAAGGGTTAACTAGGGGCAATCAGGGGGTTAAAACCTTTATTAGGTAATATATGGGGGTACCTGACGCTATATAAAAACCTGACGGGGAACCTAAATAACTAAATAACTAACTGGCTAACCAGCGTCACCAGTGACACTTATACTGTGATCACTGGTGAAAGAGTTAACTCTAGGGGCAATCAAGGGGTTAAAACCTTTATTTAGGTTGTAATATGGGGGTACCTGACCTATAAACCTATTTATAATCCTATATAAACCTGGCGGTTACCTAAAAAAAAAAACTGGCTACCTAGCGGCACCAGTGACACTAATAGAGCGATCAAAAAAACGATCGCTTAGTGACACTGGCAAAAGGGGGTGAAAGGGTTACCTAGGGGGCAATCAAGGGGTTAAACCTTTATTGGGGGGGGGGGGGGGGTAGGGGGCTACCTAGACCTAAAGGGGCCTAAAACTAACTGCCCTGACAGTTATTACAGTCACACTGACACTAAATGCAGTGATCAGTAAATAAATGATCACTGCAATCAGTGACACTGTGACAGGGGGGGCAGGGGGTGATCTGGGGGGTGATCTGGGGGTGACAGGGGGGTGGATTGTGTGCCTAAGTGTCCTGGTGTCAGTGTACTGTTGTGCACTTACTTGCTGTGTCTTCACCGCTCGGCGTCCCGGTCAGAAAGACCGACACGAGGAGCGTGACGTCACTTCCCCTTGCCTGTGTTTACAATTACACAGGCAAGGGAGAATGTGATTCGCCAGGAGCGATCGGGAGGGGGTGGCCAGAAACCACTGGCCGTCCCCTCTTCCCGCATCGCTCCTGACACGATCCCGACCGTCCCCGCCGGCGGAGGGGGGTCCGATCGGACCCCCCAACCGCCTGAAGAATGGCACGTACAGGTACGTCCTTTTGCCTGTACGTGCCATTCTGTTGACGTATATGTACATGGGGCGGTCGGGAAGTGGTTAAACAAGCCCGGAAGGAAACCCTCCAGCTCCACATGGCGGAAAGATAAACCGCCCAAAGAAATTATAAAATTATGGATTGTTCTATTTAGCCGTCTCCTAACCTTATCAAGATAAAATAGGCCTCCACTGGGAGACCAAAGAAGACAGGGGACCATCTCAGAGAATGCCAGAATAGCATTTGGAAATGATAATTTAATATCATAAAAATCCTGTTTTATCTCGCAGAGGAGGTCCCAGGTATGAACCTTACCGATATCGTTGGCACCCAAGTGGAGGACTAAAATATCAGGAGACGGCCAAACAGATGCCAAATAGGCTAAATGACTTCTTAAATCTCGCCAGCGAAGGCCCCGGACACCTGACCATAAAACATAAAATTCCTGAAAGTCCAAACCCAAATTACTAGAATAACTCCTAGATGCAGCCTGCTTACCAGCCCAGTAGATATAGGAGTGGCCTACAATCCAAACTGTATATTTAGCTGGATCTGCAACAAAAAATTATCAGATAAGTAATTCAGGACGGACATAAATTTTATATCTGTTACTAGCCCATCTACCAACCCTCTTTTGGCCTTCCGGATCAAAACCCAGTAGATTAGCAGTTGTGGCTGCCCCGATACGGAAAGAGTGCGAAGAGAATTTAAAACCAGATAGGTTAAGACTTTCCAGGCAGGATGAGAGAACCGCCGAAAATTGATATCTGGTTAATGGGGTCTGGTCCTGGTGGATAAAAAAGGAACCTTCACAAAAAGGACGAATAGACAAGAAATTCTTAACATTAAACACCGGGCAAATTTTGGGGTTAGGGGACCTGGACAAAACCACCCATTGCCCGTTACCGATCCCAAAAGTCTTAGATCTACATATAAACAAACGTAAACAATCCTGTTCTAAAACTACATGACCCAACCGAAGGAAAGAGGAAGTTGTCCTGTTTGGGGACACCACTTCTCCCATCCTTAAGGCGCCAAAAAATATGACCGAAAAAACTGCTCTAAATAAGAGCATTTCGAACGTGGAGCTGCAAACGGTCTCCAAAACCACCAGCAGCTTGATCAATAAGTCCACTGAAATGGGACGCCTGCCATCCTTAGCGGGGACAGACTTACGAAAACCTTTAAGTACCTGACAAACTTGAAAAAAGGAATTCAGAGCTGGGCGGCCTGCAAATTTTAGAAAAAATGATACCCCTGACAAAACTTTACTGACCGAAGCAGGACGTAATTGTGACTCAATCAAAAAGGATACAAATGCTAAGGAAACAAAAGCATTCACCTCCAGCGTGTCAATATTTTCCCTAACACAAAAGGAGCACCACTTGGCCCAGGCCAACTCGTATTCGCGCCAAGTCTTCCGTGCGACAGAATTATGGAGGTAAGTTGATATCAATCCCATATCAAGCCCCAGAGGAAGTCTGGGCAAGCAGTGCCGTGTAGATCCGCCAATGGAGCCAAAATCCGGAATCTTTCGAACTGCAGGCGAGACAAAGCGTCAGCTATGTTATTCTCCAAACCAGCTATATGTCGAGCTCTTAACCAAATATTGCAACGTAAACAATGTAAGACTAAGAAGCGCAGTAGTTTGAGGACAACTTCAGACTTGGAAGAGAGCATATTAATAGCAAAGAGGACACCTTTGTTATCGGTATGCACTATCACCCTGCGATTAATAAACTGATCTTCCCAAATAACAATCGAGACTACCACTGGGAATAATTCAAGCAACACTATATTGTGCAGAATATCCTGATGAAGCCAGCTGGGGTGCCATTTAGCAGCACACCAACGGCCATCCAGAAAAGCCCCAAAGCCGGAAGCACCTGCGGCATCCGTAAAAAAGTTTAGTTGTAAACTATCTATAAAGTCATGTTGCCATACCGAAGAACCATTAAAATGGACAAGGAAAGTATCCCAAATTCTTAGATCTTCCTTAATTCTAGCCGAAATGCGCACATGTGCGTATGGGTTCTTCAAGCCTTTGGTAGCCAAAGCAAAGCTTCTAGAGAAAACTCGAGCTATGGGGATAACCCTGGCTGCAAAAGCGAATAAACCCAACAAGCACTGTACCTCCTTCAACCAAACCTTCCGTTTGGTTAAAAAGAGGGAAATCATGACACGCATTCGGTGCAATTTCTCCTCCGGCAATCTGAATTCCATTGATGACGAATCAATGGTAATACCTAAAAATTCTATTATTTGCGAAGGCAGAACCGTTTTCTCATTAGCAATAGGCACCCCAAATGACTCACAGATCGTCAAAAATGTATTCAAGAAACTAAGGCAAACCTGGGAGTCAGCGGGGCCAATGAATAAGAAATCGTCTAAATAATGCAAAGAACCTCCTTCCGGGAAACACTGGGACAGTACCCAATGTAAAAACTTCGAAAAGGCCTCAAAATAAAAACATGATAAGGAAAACCCCATGGGCAGGCATTTGTTAAAATAAAATTTACCTTGAAAATGCAAACCCAGGGAATTAAAGCCTTGAGGATGCACTGGTAGCAAGCGAAAGGCTGACTTAATATCTGCCTTTGACAACAAAGCCCCCCGCCCGAACCGTCTCAATACTGCCAATGCTTCATCAAAAGAGGAATATGAAACCGGGGCCACCACATCAGACACTTCGTCATTAAGCGAAGAATCCGCTGGATATGACAAATGGTGGATAAGCCTAAAGCTTCCTCGCTCCTTCTTTGGTACAATGCCCAAAGGAGAAACTCGGAAATTTGAAAAGGGTGGATGGTCAAAAGGCCCAGCAACCCTGCCCTCCAACACTTCCTTATCAATTTTCTCTTGTACAATATTCGGATGCATTCTGGCTGAAAGCAAGTTTTTAACCATAACGCATCCATTCCCAGAAAAACCCGGAACCAAGAACCCTTCCTGAAAGCCATCAATTAGTAACTGAGCCATCGTGCGGTCTGGGTATTGGTCTAGCCAAGGCCGCATTTTTGGCAAGCTCACCGGGGTCATGGCTTTTCCCAGTAGAATCGCGGGGCAATGGGGTGGCCGATAATGCTGTGGTTTTGCGAAAACACCTGCTCGCGGGGTGATTACCGTTGCAGTAAGAGCACTCGTGCCTATATCTGCAGCTGGAAAAGAATTTGCATTGCCCTTCATTGAAGGCGAAGCAGAAGCCTTTGCGAAAGGCCTGCTGAGGATTAACTGACCGAGCAACAAACTGAGGCTTTTGCGGCAGCATGAGGTTCACGCCAATTTCTGTCTGAAATTCTCGTCATAAGTGAACCATGCCGTGCCGCCAAAGTGGCGAAAAGCTTCAGCAATGATGTCCACATGCTGGAACAAACCTGAACACTTCTCTGGGAAATGTTCACCCAATACGGCTGCATATATGCAGAAAGCCTGCAGCCAATTTTGAAATGTCCTAGGGATAGATTTCCGTTTATCGTCATCAGCCCTATCCTCTAATCTCTTATCCATTTTAACCACAAATTCTTTGGAAGAAGGCAGCAATGACAGCAAATCAATAAACTCTCCTTTCCAAATTTTTTCTTTAACTGAGTCCGCTAGGTGGAAACCCAGTGGTGAGATGTCACATGGCATGGGTAGCTTAAAGGAGGATTCTACCACCGTGCGGGGAGAAATAACAGGCTTCATCGCCTGCTTCCTAAAACTGCTGTCCGCAACGTTCGCATTAGCTGGTAATTCAGACACATTGCGCCAGACATGACTGACATCATCCATATTTTGCTGTGTCATATTGTCACTTATTGGAAAAACACTATGCAACCGTGCTTCCCTGTTAATAGCAGGGATACCCAAATTATCTTGAAAAGCACCAGAACACTGTGCCACCTCAGTTTCTTTTAAACCACCACATGCACCAGAGTGTAATAACGCACCAGCAAGCTGTGCCCCTGAATTATAGTTAGATTGAATATCATGTATAGCACCAGAATACTGTGCCCCCTCATTTAATTTAAAACTATTATTAGAATCTTGCAAAGCACCAGAATACTGTGCCCCCTCATATCTATTTACATTAGCGCCAATAGTATGCGCCCCTTTAAGGTCATTAACAATGTTAGATAATGACAATAGAAAAGCATTCAATTCAGGTACAGAAAGAGAGCATGTCTCACCACTAGGTGAACTCCTGTCATGCACGCTGCTGGCAGCTGCTGGCTGTGATGTCCTCTCCTGGCTTGGGGATGACACTGCTGCTGGAATGCTGCTGGCTCTCTCCTCACTTCGCTTAGGAGAAGCTGGGGACTTAAGTCTCTTCTTCCCTCTCTTAGGCTGGCGGCGCGGACTGCGCATGCACTCCTCGGACTCCTCCATTTTCTCTGACGAAGGGCCAGGCGGAGCCTCTGACTGACCGGCCCCCAGGCATAAACGAAGCCACTCCTCGCCACCGGCGCCCTCCGCCTTCTCAATGAGGCGGCGTAACAGGCTCTCTCTGCCCTCAGGTGCGCGCTGCATGTCCGACGGTCCTGTGGGAGTCCCGGTCCTGAGGTACTGTGTCCTTCCCGCGGCCGGACGGCTTCTTTTATCACCTCTGTCCTGCGGAACTTTGCTCCCGCCGAAACACCACCAATCAGCTACTGTTGCTGCCCTGGCTCCAGCCAATAGCCACCTGTAACACACAACTGCATTCCCCTTATGCTGTCCCATGTCGGCCCTGCACATTGCAAGGACCTGTCAAAGTTTTCAAAGTTTATAACAAATGTACAGTATATGAAAGGTAAACATACACCAATAAATGGGTTACGTTATGCTTTCTAATGTTTTTCCTGTGATTGTGTTTGGTTATAAAACTATTACTATAGAACTTTTTTTCAGATTAATAGGGCCGTACTCCTACATAATTAGTGTATACATTAACAGGAATATTCGTTACATGCATAGAGTCAAAACACATAAATCCACAAACATAATAACCATTTCACACCCTTCTTAAAAGTATAAACAGGCCCGGTTAGTTCTTAATAAACTGTGTAATTGTTGCAAGTATAAATATAATTATCACTGGGAGGAACATTTGTCACAATAAAACGTTAATTATATTGACTTTATCTTTCTTCAACCATGTGGCCTGCCCAGGTGGGTGTGGTGACATAGTCCTACTAATTTTTATTTAGAATATGTGTATGTCCATCAAATCTTAAAAGATCCTTGACCGTGACATTGGTCCTAATGCATTAAGTTGTACCAACACATACCACATATATAAAGTGTAATTTCAAGCACTATTATCACATAATACACATACTCACACATGAAAAAAATGTTTCAGCCAATAATAACAAAATCAACGTTTAGGTGCTATTACTACTTTTCAGATTGTTTGGCCAGGTAAAAAGGTTAGTGCAGGTTTATGTCATAGTCTGCTGTAGCAGCACCTTTCATAATCTGCCACAGCAGGACTGTCATGCTACTGTCATGTTCCAGTCACTGTACTGGAGTTCGGGTTTTAAATACTATTGTTAATGTTCTGTTTTCAAACATGTGCCCCTTTCCTCAAGACCTACTAACACAGCACACAAAAGTGGTAAGAAACCTTTCAGAAACCGCCTGTGTTAGCCAAACGAAACGTTCCTCATCTGTCATGTACCTGAAAGGGACCAAAATAATAAGGGTGGTCTCTGTTGTATCTTCATTCCAGGCACCTTTGGGGGGTGAGAGAGTCAGAGCTGAGGTGTAGGAGGAACATGAGTGCCAGAAGAAGTTGCGTGTCAAACATTGGTTTGGTAAAGGCAGCTGGAAAGGACCAGAAAGAAGCTCGGACAGAGATCACAGGTGATGAGCACTAGGTGAGACAATATGCAGGGACCACCAATAGGGGTTATGGAAGAACTCCAGCACTAAAGCAGGTCTGAAATTGCAGAGGGAGCCACAAAGAGGACAGCAGGCAGGTCATGGCATAGGCAACGGAAAACTTCCTTGCGAATAAGTAAGTACCAAATCAAATCAGAGGCCAAGTTGCAGAGCAGGCCAGAGTCAGTAACCATGAAGCACACAAACACAGAAGTGACACAATGACTCTACATGCAAAACCACATGTCAGGACACATGCATGAACAGGAGCCCCAGATAGATAGCTAACAGATATTCCGTGATATCACCTCTTTTGCATACTGACATTTAGTAAGGCTGTGCTTAAATGTGATGATTAGTTGTCTTTAATGACAGTATTTCCTATTGGCTGTGTTTTTAAACTTACCTGTGCTGTGGTAAGTAACACTAGCACACAGAACATTAATATAGAATATTTGTGACCATTACAAGAGCAAATTATCTGTCTGCTGTTATACTAGCAAATCATGCCAAGTATATGCATTGGTATCTCAGTGGCTAGAGGCCACAAGCACGTGACCCCATCATTATTCTGGTTCCAGCTCATAGGTCATTAAAGTATGTCTAAAGGAAAATGCTTTATTTTCATCTTAGATAGAGAAGCGGAAGGTAAAACTGCAATAATTGTTTCTGCCATCTGTCTCTAAAAAATGTAATCTCTCATCACTGCCTGTCCTGTAGATTCAACAGGAAGTGAGTGGATTTTTTCCAATATGAGGGAAATCCTTTCTTATGCCGCGTACACAGGAGCGGATTTTCCGTCAGAAAAATCTTGGATGGTTTTTCCGACAGAATTCTGCTCAAGCTTGGCTTGCATACACACGGTCACACAAAAGTTTGCTGAATTTTCGACTGTCAAGAACGCAGCGACGTACAACACTACGACGAGCCGAGAAAATAAAGTTCAATACTTCCGAGCATGCGTCGAATTGTTTCCGAGCATGCGTAGGAATTTTGCATGTCGGAATTGCTATAAACGGTCGGAATTTCCGATCAGAACTTTTTCAGACCGAAAAATTGAGAACATGCTCTCAATCTTTTGCTGGCGGAAATTTGGCCAGCAAAAGTCCGATGGAGCATACACGCGGTCGCATTTTCCAACCAAAAGCTCTCATCTGTCTTTTGCTGCCCGAATTTACGATTGTGTGTACGCTCTATTAGACAGTTGTAACAGGAACAGTTATTCATTCTGGAATATGTGCCCTCTATTCATGTTCTAGTCTAAATTTTGGATTTAGCCTCATTTTCTTTCCTGGTGGAGTTGGTGACCAGGACAATTAGAGAGAGTGAATCTCCTTAACAGGGACACAGACAACAATATAGGAATTGACAGTGGTTTCTAACTCCTCACCACTCTATCCAAATCTAAAAAAGGTTTTAATTATAGGTATATTTTAAATAAAAGCTGTCATGAGAGAAATGTGGGGACTTCCATTTCTCTCCTGAAAATGCTAGCTGCTGTCAGTAATGTTGACCCACTGGCTTCAATATTGACCCACTGGCTTCAATATTTTCAGAGTTACTGACCAGAGAAATGTAGGCAGATCAGAAAAGATGTTCAGTTGTCTCAAGTTAGTAACACAAAGTGTTGAAACAAAGGGTTGTTCTCCATGTTTTTATTTCTTGCTGTCACCCTTCTTGGTTATCTCCAACAGTCGACTTGGTTGTCCTACTTGACTGGGGTCTTGGTTTTACAAGTGTATGTGCCTTCATATATGTTATCCATGTATTAATTAACCCGAATTACTGTTCATCTTCTGAAGATTATTGCATTTACTGTGTAGAGTGGCATATTGCTAACTATTTATGATTTATTTTGAAATTATGTTAATAAACATTATTTTCCGGAAACAAAAGGGTGTGACGGCTAGGCAGGTAACATTTTGAGGAGAGGTCAGCAATAACAGCTTCTATATTTCTCTTAAAACATGTTTCCTTGAGGTTCATTTGAGAGGGGTCCGTAAGAGAGGAAGCACAGCCTCAAACCACCGGATGAAGCCATTTTCCTTGTCACCTCCATTGAAAGGAGGAGGTGACAATACTGAGTTTATTTGCAAATTACATGTCTTTTGGTATAGACAGGCGAGATCCCTGGCCTGCAAACTTGATAAATTGCCCCTTAAAAGAAAAGAAACAAACAAACAAACATGCAGTACATGAGCCTCCATATTTCACTTTTACATATTACAAAATTTAAATTGTCTTGTATTTGTTTTTGGTTTTGTAAAAAAAAAATATTTTGGGCTGGCCTTGGGGGCAGAATGGTTTTCTGACTTTATATTCTATTTTGCTTACAATAACATTAAAATCCTAGTTAAAGTGGATGCAAAGTTTCACACTTTTTATAATTACACAGGATGTGCCTGTCTTAGGCTAGTGCATGAGATATGTAAATCACCTGTCACTCACAGCAAGGGGGCGTTTTTGACAAAGTTTTCAGCACTTTGTCAAGATATTTCTAACTGAACAATAAAAGAGGATTTCTCAGGGCTGGAGTAAATCTGTGTGGCAAGACTGGGCTCAAATGAAAGGAAATCTTATTCTCTACATTATGACATCACTTTACACTTTAACTTAGGACGACAATGACAGAATAGAAACTCACCTTAGGTTTGCACAGTATTCATTAGGCCTGAACTACTGTAGTTGCAGTTACTCTCTGGTCTGGCTTTACAGGCCAGGGCAAATTATAATCCCTAAAGTTAAAAAACACAAAAACAGAAAATGTGAAACAACAGTTTACCAACCCTTATAAATAATGACTACATTCGTTTTTTTAGATCTTTTTATTCTCACCTGGTATTCCAGCCAGTAAGACTTGTGTGTAGTATAAATAAATGCATTGATTGTGAATATTCCTTTCTTGTACCAATTAATACAAAGTGAAAACTAGCATGCCAAGTGATATTACACGTGGGAATGCCACTGAGTTTAAGGGCATTTGATGCATCACGCCCATTGGCTTTTACTCTGCCATTAACCTTAAACATTGAGGCAGCATCATACAAGGTCAGGATTTTCCCAGACGGATTAAGTAAATTGCACTGTTTTATCCAACTCAGATTAATTTAAACCGCTTTCCTAAATCTTCTTTTCTAAGAAATGTAAAAGGACCATCTAGCAGAATTAGTGAATAAAGCATCCATTGTTTTTTTCAGCTATGTGGTGGGTATTTCTTAGGTCTTTTTTTCTTCAGTGTAAATTGGACTGTTGTCTTTTCTTCTAAAGCCATGTTTCAGTGTAAATTAACTTAGTTTTAATGTTCCCTCTATTATCTGGTCTGACATAGAAAGACAGAAAGTCATGACAAGAGGCCTCTCATGCAGTGAAAGGTTTCTTTTTTTCTACATGATACTGTAGCATCTTTCAAGAGTAGGTTCCAAAAAATGTAATATTTGTTAAGCACTGGTGATTTAAATACTGCATTTCGATATTTTTATTAGCAATTAAAAAAAAAATGTAAAGTCAATGTTTTACATTTTCATGGCTTGCAGGTACCCTTCTTAATAATTTTTCCTAGCATCTTGCCGATTGGTTTGAATCTCAGAAGCCAGAGAAAAATCTATGATAGTCTTTATTGTGGGCTGGCTATAGATATGTCACTGACAACAACAGGCTATGAGTGTTCTATTTGATTCACTTGCTTCTTTGGATGGATGGAACCTGACACAGCTGACTTGTACATGTGGTGCAAAAGAGGTGAAAGGCCCATCTTATTTTAGATATTAACCACTTAAGCCCCGGACCAATTTGCAGCCAAAGGACCAGGCCCCTTTTTGTGATTCGGCACTGCATCGCTTTAACTGACAATTGCGCGGTCGTGCGACGTGGCTCCCAAACAAAATTGGCGCCCTTTTTTCCCCACAAATATAGCTTTCTTTTGGTGGAATTTGATTGCCTATGCGGTTTTTATTTTTTGCGCTATAAACAAAAATAGAGCGACAATTTTGAAAAAAATTCAATATTTTTTACTTTTTGCTATAATAAATATCCCCCAAAAATATATAAAAAAAACATATTTTTTTCCTCAGTTTAGGCCGATACGTATTCTTCTACATATTTTTGGTTAAAAAAATCGCAATTAGCGATTATTGATTGGTTTGCGCAAAAGTTATAGCGTTTACAAAATAGGGGATAGTTTTATAGCATTTTTTATTAATATTTTTTTTTTACTAGTAATGGCGGCGATCAGCGATTTTTATTGTGACTGCGACATTATGGCGGACACATTGGACATTTTTGACACATTTTTGGGACCATTGTCATTTATACAGAAATCAGTGCTATTTAAATGCACTGATTCCTATGTAAATGACACTGGCAGTGAAGGAGTTAACCACTAGGGGGCGGGGAGGGGTTACGTCAGTGTGTGTGTGTTTTTTTTTACAGTAGGGGGCGTGGCTTTATGTCTGACGTCACTAATCGGCTTTCCCGATGACAGGGAACAGCCGATCAGTGACAGGCAGTGAAGGAAGCACGGGGAGAGGTTTGTTTACACAGACCTCTCCTCGTTCTTCAGCTCTGTGACCCGATCGCGGGACACCAGCGGCGATCGGGTCCGCTGGTCCCGCGGTCACGGAGCTCAGGACCGGATCGCGAGCGCGCCGCCGGCGGCATGCCCTCGACCCACGGCTGGGCACTTAAAGGAGGACGTACCAGTACGTGCTTCTGCCCAGCCGTGCCATTCTGTTGATGTAAATCTACAGGAGGCGGTCCTTAAGCGGTTAAAGAACAATATTTACCATTTGGGTACATAGATAGTTTGCAACATCTACAACAATAAAATTATATTGGATTTTACTGGTATCAGAGAGGAGCAACCACACAGAACTATAAAAAATATAAATGTTTATTACAAAATTATTAAAATTATTAATAAAACCAGAAGAGAGACAATCTTATATGCCATGTTGACCATATCAATAACTGTAACAAATTATCTTTGCTATATGATCCCAGAAGTCAACGCATTTCACATCTACCAGCTTCCTTAGGACCTCCTTATCTCGGCAGCAAATAAAATGTGCCTGCCCAAGAAAAAAAAAAGGTACAATAACCAGCATATCATACATAACACAGAATATTGATATGAGCAACATACTATGCTTGCTGTGTGAACTTACGCATCGCTTTTAGGAGTATAGTCTAACGATGGTGTTAGCATGTGCAGTGTAGACAAAACACTTGCGTGGTCTAGTGGTTCAGCAGATAGACAATAATGTTATGGAGGATATGACATACAAACCTACCGTATATATACATGGCAAAAAAAAAAAAATTGTAAAAAAAAAATTACTGGATTTAAAAAAAATATATATACATGGCATAAATTAATAAATATCTGACCAGAAATTTGTTGATCAGTTAAAAAAGTTCCAATCAGGAGCATCCTACTTACTTAAGTGCAAAGCACCTGCAAACTTCACTCTATCTGACAGGATATATAGTGCAGTCCTCTATCCACAGCCAAGAGCGACAATAGGTAGCAGCCAGGACCAACACAGCAGCCTAATGGTTAGAAACCATCTGGTGTAATTAGAAGCTGTATAAACACTAAGCCAACATGTAGATATACAGTATCTCACAAAAGTGAGTACGCTCCTCACATTTTTGTAAATATTTTATTATATCTTTTCATGTTTACACTTTGCTACAATGTAAAGTAGTGAGTGTACAGTTTGTATAACAGTGTAAACTTGCTGTCCCCTCAAAATAACTCAACACATAGATATTAATGTCTAAACCGCTGGAAACAAAAGTGAGTACACCTCTAAGTGAAAATGTCCAAATTGGGCCCAAAGTATCAATATTTTGTGTAGCCACCATTATTTTCCAGCACTGCATTAACCCTCTTGGACATGGAGTTCACCAGAGCTTCACAGATTGATTGCAACTGGAGCCCTCTCCCACCCCTTTATGACAACACCACGGAGCTGAGGATGTTAGAGACCTTGCGCTCCTCCACCTTCCGTTTGAGAATGCCCCACAAGATACTCAATAGGGTTTAGGTCTGGAGACATGCTTGGCCAGTCCATCACCTTTACCCTCAGCTTCTTTAGCAAGGCAGTGGTTGTCTTGGAGGTGTGTTTTGGGTCGTTATCATGTTGCAAACTGCCCTGTGGCCCAGTCCCTGAAGGGAGGGGATCATGCTCTGCTTCAGTATGTCACAGTTCATGTTGGCGCTCATGGTTCCCTCAATGAACTCCCCATTGCCGGCAGCACTCATGCAGCCCCAGACCATGACACGCCCACCACAATGTTTGACTGTAGGCAACACACTTGTCTTTGTACTCCCCACCTGGTTGCCACCACATACACTTGACACCATCTGAACCAAGTAAGTTTATCTTGGTCTCATTAGACCACAGGACATGGTTCCAGTAATCCATGTCCTTAGTCTGTGTGTCTTCAGCAAATTGTTTGCGGGCTTTCTTGTGCATCATCTTTAGAAGAGACTTCCTTTTCGTACAACAGCCATGCAGACCAATTTGATGCACTGACAGGTTGACCCCACACCCCTTTAACCTCTACAGCAATGCTGGCAGCACTCATACATCATATTTCCCAAAGACAACCTCTGGATATGATGCTGAGCACGTGCACTCAACTTCTTTGGTCAACCATGGTGAGGCCTGTTCTGAGTGGAACATGTCCTGTTAAACCGCTGTATGGTGTGGGCCACCATGCTGCAGCTCATTTTCAGGGTCTTGGCAATCTTCTTATAGCCTAATCCTGCATACACACGGTCGGAATTTCCAATGGAAGCAGTCCGATGGGAGCTTTTCATCAGATTTTCCATCGGATTGTATGCCCATCGGTGTTTTTCTGTCGGAATTTCCGACAGAGTTTGGATTGAGAACCTCTTCCTAATTTTTCCGACGGAAAACCTTTCTATCGGATTTTCCGATCGTGTGTATGCAATTCCAACACGCAAAATTCCGACGCATGCTCGGAAACAATTTGACGCATGCTCAGAAGCATTAAACTTCCCTTTTATAGTGCAGTCAAACGTTTTTTAAGGCGTGGTGTTATTGACCATCGGAATTTGGTGTGACTGTGTGTAGGTAAGACAGTTTGAGCGAAATTCCGTCGGAATTCCGACGGGAAAACCATCAGAGCTTTTTCCGACGAGAATTCCGACCGTGTGTACGCGGCATAAGGCATCTTTATGTAGAGCAACAATTCTTTTTTTCAGATCCTCAGAGAGTTCTTTGCCATGAGGTGCCATGTTGAACTTCCAGTGACCAGTATGAGAGAGTGAGAGTCCTAACACCAAATGTAACATACCTGCTCCCCATTTACACCTGAGACCTTGTAACACTGAGTCACATGACACCAGGGAGGGAAAATGGCTAATTGGTCCCAATTTGGACATTTTCACTTAGGGGCGTATTCACTTTTGTTGCCAGCGGTTTAGACATTAATGGCTGTGTGTTGAGTTATTTTTAGGAGACAGCAAATTGACACTGTTAGGGCTCTTTCACACGGGGCGGATCAGTGCAGATCCGCCCCGTGGATAGCCGCTTGCTCAGCGGGGATCGCCGTAGCGATCTCCGCTGAGCAGAAGATGACAGGTCCGTCCCTGCACTCCGTGCAGGGACGGACCTGTCAGAGCGCCGCTCTCCCCTATGGGAGATCGGGTGACGACGGACCGTAGAGTCCGTCGTCACCCGATCCGCTCTGCAGACGGATGAAAAAATGGGGTTTTCCTCCGTCTGCAGAAACGGAGCATGGCGGGCACGGACGAGAGCGGGTGTCAGCGGATGCTCATCCGCTGACACCCGCTATCCCATAGGGATACCTGTATGTCCGTTTTTCATCCGAAAACGGAAGGGTGAAAAACGGACATATGGTCCGTCCGTGTGAAAGAGCCCTTATACAAGCTGTACACTCACTACATTGTAGCAAAGTGTAATTTCTTCAGTTTTGTCACATAAAAAGATAGAATAAAATATTTACAAAAATGTGAGGGGTGCACTCACTTTTGTGAGATACTGTATATAGCACAATTACCTGAAAATGCAGCATAAACTTAATTCCTCTTCTAGGAAACATTCCTCCCAAACTACCTACAAAACACAATATACCAGATCCCCTCAAAAGAAAGAAAGAAATTATCTCCTGTATACCAATCTCAATCACGCTTACCTTAAACCAACTGACACCTGCATCCCGCCATCTACAGGCAACAAGCAGCCACCTATCTCCTTATAAAGCTGATTTTGGCACCAAAAGACATGAAATGATTAGCTAAAAGAAGACTTTGGTCTAGGGTGATGTCATAAACTTGTACCATACGCCAAATATCTGCTACAACCAATCGTAGTGTTTGCCAACTAAGGTGAAGGAATCCATATAAAAACATTGGCACCGGTCGACCCCATTATGAGGAAATATCCACAATTAACCTGTAAGAAAGCTATATTGCTTAGGGAACGGCTGGTCAAAAATAAATTTCTAATATGGTTCTTGGATAGAGTAGAACACAAATGGCATGTATAAATGTGGGTCGTGTGAATATTGTGAGTGGATTCTGGAGGGACTGTCCTATGTTTCTTGCCGAACGAATGTACACACACATTGAAGCAATATGTGGACTGCCAGACTCAAGGCGTCAATATATCATGTTCTGTATATTCAGGGATTTTATGTCGCTGCTGTATACTGCTTTACTTAAACGCCATCGCCCAACATACAGTAGTAAATTAAGTGTATTGCTGAATTATACAAAAAAAAAAATCTTTATTTTCTAAATTGACGACTCTAAATGTGTAAAAAAAACAAAAAAGAACTCTTTAAAAATGCAGGAATATTTTAAAAGCAGCCTTCATAAGAGGAGCAAAAGGAAGTCTGGATGGCCGCACTTCAAAAAGGCTTCTTTATTAATAATAGGTAAAATCCAAGAGATACAGTTACATCATCAACGATACAGCAAACAGCATGGATAGCTAACGCGTTTCACGCCTCAAAGGCGCTTAATCATAGCTATGAACACTTTTGTTTATAATGAACTATGGCATGGCTGTTTTGGGCATCTTAGGAGAATGCTAAATGCTAATGACGAATCTTGTTTCATCACTTGCAAATGTTAGTCCAACAATAAGGCCAAATACAAAACATCTGTAGGGGCTCAGCTGCACTTGAGGTCCGAATCACTTTTGAGCATGAGGTTTAAACCATTGTTGATGATTGCTTCATTTGCAATACATTCATTTAAAGTAAGGTAATATCAACAAAGGATTGCATCTCTTGCTCAGCACAAAGTAATTAAAATCTGACACATGGTTAAACATGTAGGGAAACAGTCGCCCTTTTACTGGTTGCTTATAAATATATATGTTAAATATATACAATCGCATTTTATATATATATATATATATATATATATATATATATATTATATATATATATATATATATTGCATTATAAATATACTCTATCTATCTATCTATCTATCTATCTATCTAGATAGATACAGTGTGTATATATATATATATGTATGTATATATATATATATATATATATATATATATATATAAAATACAATCAGCCTAATGTAAATAAAGTGTTAAGCCTCAAACCAGTTGTGCGCTTGTGAATAATATACATAGGGGAACATTGATGTGTGTTCTGTTCATTGTGCAGACTCTGTTTTCTGTTTAGTAAAAGTACTGTACAATGGTTGTGCTATACTTCTACAGTTCTCTTCTCTGTCATGATAAATTGTTCAGAGAGTGAGTGAAATACATAGGCAGAAGTTTAGGTCCCAAGGATCTTTCCCAGCTATTGCACCTGCAGAAAGCACAGTCACAGTCACTCTCTTGGCTCAGTTATCAGTCTAGGGGTATGCTTTTTTGATGCTTTACTGCAGAATTTCAACTTGGGTGGAAGTAGGGTAACATTGAGATACTCTAGCAACTTTAAGCAGCGACATAAGGACTCTAATCTTCATCTTAAGAATCAGTCTTCAGCAGAATAGGCCCCCCAGTTAACCTAGATGGGACTTTGATGAACAGCCGACACGTGACAGGCCTCCCCAAAAGCAATGGCATCACTAGGGGGTGGCTATTGGGGCTAAAGCCCCGAATCTGGGGCCCATAGCCCCGAGTCTCTCCCCGGGTGCAGTGGTGCCATCAGTGGCGGACGTGGGCCCCATGCAGCTAACCAACACCTAAGCCCATTTTACTTTGTTCTGCCACTGCACACTGATTGCTAGAACCAGCCAGTGTCTAGCAACCAGTGATGTCACGTCACCTGAGTGACACAGCGTGAGCCCGAGGCACAAGCATTCAGAGCCAAGCTCCGTGCAGAGTGGTTTAGCTCCACCCACCTCCTCTATCTTCTTGGGCACAACGGGCGGCATGCTCAAATAGAAGGAAAAAAGAACCAAGGACTTGAGAGCACTTGTCTGGTATGAGGTGAGGCTGACTGAGCACCGGGGATGTATCATGTGTGTCATAAGGGAGCTGGGCACTGCAGAGAGACCCATACAAAGAGGAGGGGTTTATTCTGGGACTTGTAGTCCTTAGCTTTTGGGGGATGTGTTGCCTTCCCAAAAGTGAAGGACTACAGGTCCCAACACGAACCCTTCTGAGCTCAGGATGTGTTACACTGTTTTCCTGAGGGGGGGTCTGTACTGATGAAGGGGGGTGGTCTGTACTGGGGGGTCTGTACTAAGGGGGGTCTGTACTGATGGAGGGGGTGGTCTGTACTGAGGGGGGTCTGTACTGATGGAGGGGGTGGTCTGTACTGAGGAGGGTCTGTACTGATGGAGGGGGTGGTCCGTACTGAGGAGGGTCTGTACTGATGGAAGGGGGTGGTCTGTACTGAGGGGGGTCTGTACTGAGGGAGGGGATAGTCTTTACCATGCCCGCAGCCTCTGACATCTCCTGTACCATGTCCGCAGCCTCTGCATCTCCTCCTGTACCATGTCCATGCCTCTGCATCTCCTGTACCATGTCCGCACAGCCTTTGCATCTCCTGTACCATGTCCGCACAGTCTCTGCATCTCCTGTTCCATACCCGCAGCCTCTGCATCGCCTCCTGTACCATACCCGCAGCCTCTGCATCGCCTTCTGTACCATATATATATATATATATAAATATATATACACGCATTTATATTATATACATGTGTATGCCTGCCCAAGTGTATGATTTTCTTTACTTCGCTGCTATGGGCTCTAGCCCCAGATCTTTTGTAGACCTAGCTACGCCCCTGCCCAAAAAGATGGGACCTCTTCCTCTAGGACAATAAGTATTTATGCTCTCTCACAGCCACAATCTGGGCACCTCTTCCCAGGGAATGGCCAAGACTGCATAAATATTTAACTGCAGATTTGACTCTCTCAGCCCTCTATCTTCCAGAACCTTTCCAGACAGACAGGAGGAAGTAGTCAACCCTGCAACCAGTGAAACACAGAGCAGACCAAAATAATCACATGCAGCTTAACTGATTACAGTGGGCCAGTAACTAAATTTGCCTAACCTAACACCTATCTAGAAGGGTACTATACTAATATTAGTCGTGATACCGTAGTATTGCTTTTATTATTATTATTTTTATGTCGCCATGGTTACCCGTTACGTGAGCCCATTTAGTATAGCATGTGTGGATATAATAACCCCATTCAAAGATGGCCACCAGTGAAGCCTGAGGAAGGAGCATGCATGCCCACCCGCAGACCTGACCCCTTTTTTCCTTTGGCCTGCCCCCTCCCCCATCTCCCCCTCCCCTACCCTACTCCTTTTTTCTCACCTTCTTTTACTGACTCTGGCTTTAAAACCTTTTCCTCTCCATGAGGAATATTTAAACTACTGTATTTGCTGGCGTATAAGACTACCTTTTACACCAAGATTACACAGCCAAAAAGCGGGGGTCGTCTTATACGCCGGGTGAAGAAGCCACCAGATGGATATCAGTCCGCCGGCCACTCTGTAAAATTGTAATATGTATACAGTATGCGCCGCTCAGCCAATCCCGGCGGGCGATGCACTCTGATGAATACAGAGCCTGCTAAGCCTGCTTGGATTGGGTAACAACCTCTGCCAATCCGAGCAGGCTACATGAGTCAGAGCGGCGCGGGCTGATGTCACAGCCTCTGCCAATCCGAGCAGGCTTTGTATCCATCAACAGATTAGTAAAATATAATGCCTGCCGTGATTGGATCAGCGGTGCACACTGTCTGCACACTGTGTTCTGAAGTGTACCTGGCGCTACTGTACTAACACAGCATCATATACTGTGTGTACTTGGTGCTCTACATATTAACAAAGCATCCTGTACTGCACATCCAGCTCCATATCTCCCCTAAAATACAGGTATGATTTATGGTGCTTTGGAGGAGAGGATTCATTGTTGCTGCCTACCAATTGTGGGATCTCTGGGACTTGTAGTTCACCAGTTTCCTTTTTCTGATGTTAAGTCTGATGTTTTTTGTTTCTGATGTTTTTTTGTAAATGGTGTTGCCTCGGAAAGGGGGGTAGTCTTATATGGCAAGTATAGCCCCAAACCTAAGTTTTCACTGGAAAAATAGGGGGTCGTCTTATACACCCAGTCGTCTTATACGCCGGCAAATACGGTATCTCTTTTTACATTCCATGCTTACTGATCTATCTGTAAATCTTTTATCCATAGCCTGTTCCTACTGCCCCCGTGTCCGCCCCCAGGGGGTCACCCTATTATAGGGTGTCTCAATCGTTGCCGCTATTTACTACAGGGTTTCCTTTGCTGGTGAGTCATGCAGGACTTTATGTAAATACTCCAAGTTTGATGCATTATCAATTGTTTAAGTCATTATTATAGGATGATGTAATTAAAAGATTATATTCTTCTATAGATGTTATGGGTGACGCCTCTTGAGGAAGTGGCACAAGCTGCAAAACCGGTCGAGGATCACGTCCAACCCCACATCATCGTGTCTCCACATACCTGTGGGGCTCATTGTAAACCTGTAAACCCTAATATTTTGTTTATAAGATCATTGCTGAACAATTACTGAAATGTTTTGTTGTGTATTCTGTATTGTCCAAAAATTTGTGTAAATAAATGTTATACTTTTTATTACTTCTTTTGTTATACTTGGGTACGGCATTAGTCCCCACCATCTTTGATGTTCAAGGGTACCTTTTGGAGTAGCCCCTGATTTATCTCCCCCCCTGCTTTATTATACAACTATGGGATGATGGTACCTACCCCTACTTATGATATTGATTTATTGAGGCAACATCGTATAAACAATATCTAAGCCAGTGACGCCAGCATTCAACCGGAAGTCAGTGCGGATGAACTATATTCCATGCCTGAACATACTACTCTTTTGTGAGTGTATTCATATCTATTGTTTACAATTAAAACTGTTTACCTGCTGCACTTAGAGGGCCCTGCTCTTTGTCCTTCTTATATTCCAGAGTTTTTTCCTTCCTAAACTTCTGAACTGGCAGCCTCCTGAGGACAGCAAAAAAGCTATCCTTACATGGACATAATTTAATGGACTTGTCTTATTGCCCCTTTTTAATCCACCCCGTATCCATTTATATGTAAGAACACTGTCATATCCAGAGTGCGCAATATTACCCCACTGTCTGGGTGGGGGTCAAAGCTGCTAACTTGGTTTTGGCCCTACTCTACTTTAATCCATCTCTGCATGTGGTAGAAACATGATGAGCAGATCTTTCAAATGACATGCTTTTGTATTGATACTCTCACCCATCAAAAGTGGCCTTAGACATGAAATGATCATTGCGTAACTTTGTCTTAGACAGCCATTAATATATATTTTTTTTCATTCAACCAGCGTGTCCACTCAGGAATACTTTCTGCTGGACTTCTGTTTCCTGACAGTGGGGAGACTTCCCTGCCGCCAAAATACACTGATCAGTGTTGCCGGCTACAGCCAGCGGCACTAATCACTCAGGAAAAGTCCACTGAACCGGGTAAATCTTGATCCATGTTTGGCTATCTGAAAGAGGTGAAGTAATCATTGCCTGACTTTGTCATCAATGGGAATTGATCATTGCTTGACTGCCTTAGACGTGAAATAAGGATTGCCTGACTTTGTCTTCAATGTCAAATGATCGTTGCCTGACTTTGAGTGCCTGACTTGGCTAGATTGTGTATTGTGTAAGCATCATTTAGCAGATGAGTACTAGAATTTTGCATTAGACTCTCCTGTTGACTGATGGTCTATAAATTATTGATTGGCCATTTTAGTTTCAGTGTGTAAGAGGGCTTCTGATTGTCCACCTGTTGGCGCCAAATTACTCAAGCTCCCACCCTGCTTCTTCTAGCCTAGGGCCTCAACTCAATGCTATAGCTAAAAGTGTCCACCATATTGTGCCCACTTTTTGCCATTGGCCTCCCCATGACTGAGATTAATAAGGTGCCTTCTGTAGTATACCAGTCTCTCTTTCTATGTCCTACTCCATAGCCCTACTTTAGCCGGTTTTGCTCCCAGATGTTAGTACTAATGACCCTGGGGCGCTGATTTTCCCATTAGGCTTTATGCATCCAGCTCATGATTCCCTTCATGTCGTTTCAGAGACAGGACTGCTGCAGATGTACCTCTAGATTCTGTACACTTCTCTCAGGATCTCCAGGTGGATTGGCACTCACGACAGAGAAGAACACGTAGCCTGGCCTAAAAAGCATCTGCTTACAAGCGGATCACTATTATTTTTTCACTAGATAAGTCATCCTAGATACTTTCAGTGAATCACTATTATTTATCCTCTAGATCACAGGTGTCAACCTGGCGGCCCTCCAGCTGTTTCAAAACTACAAGTCCCATGAGGCATTGCAAGGCTGACAGTTAAAAGCATGACTCCCACAGGCAAAAGCATGATGGGTCTTGTAGTTTTGCAACAGCTGAAGGGCTGCCAGTTTGACACCCCTGCTCTAGATGAATCATTTTAGATACTTTCAAGGGGTTACTATTATTTACCTTCTACATGAGTCATCTTTAATACTTTTAGTGGCCCACTATAATTTTTCCTCTAGATGAGTTCTCTCTTATATTTTCAGCGACCCACTATTATTACTATAAATCACCTTTGGTACTCTCAGTGAATCATTATTATTTTTCCACTAGATAAGTCATCTTAGATACTTTCAGTGGATCACTGTTGTATATCCTCTAGATCACGGGTCTCCAAACTTTCTAAACAAAGGGCCAGGTTACTGTCCTACAGACTTTAGGGGGGTCGGACTGTACCCATTGCGAGTAGAAATTGTCCTAGCATCAGTGGGAGTAAACAATGCATCTTTGGTGTCCATGGGAGCAGTACTGTCTATCATTGGTATCAGTGGATGGGACAGTGCCCCACCTTTGGTGTCAGGAGAAGGAATAGTGCCCAACATTTGTATTAGTGAAAAGAAAATTGCCCCACCATCATTGGTGCCAGTGGGAGGAATAGTGACTCATTATTGGTACTAGTGGGAGGAATAGTGCTCGATTATTGGTTATCAGTGCACGGAACAGTGTTGGGGTCAATGGGAGAAATAGTGCGCCATTGTTGGTGTCAATGGGAGAAATAGTTCCCCTGTTGTTGATGTCAGTAGGAAGAATTATGCCCCATTGTTGGTGTCAGTGGAAGGAATAGTGTCTTGTATCAGTGGGAATAAAAGTGCTCCAAAGGCCAGATAATGGCGAGCAAAGGGCCACAGATTGGAGACCACTGCTCTAGATGTATAATTTTAGATACTTTCAGTGGATAACTATTATTTATTCTCTAGATGAATCATCTTAGATACTTTCAGTGGATCACTATTATTTATCCTCTAGATTAGTCAGCACTTAAGGTGTTAGACTGCACTTCCCTTGACATCTGCCCCTGGATAAAAATACTGTAGATACTTGGGTAACCTGAGCATGCACACATACAGCCCCTGACAGCCTGAAGAATATTTTTCACTGGTTAAATAAATAATTCTTCAAATACCATCTAATGTTCATGATTTCTTTTTTATTATTTATTGCAGAAGTGATAGATAATTTAATAATGTAAAATGGGTATATACTACGAAAATGATTTATACACTTGACTGTTTACTATTGTCACCAGTTTCCTTTTGTTAGAAAGCTTGTTATCACGTGCACTTGATTAAAGGTTCAGAATAGACCAGGTTTTATTTATCTCCACCTGCTGTGCAGCCATGGCTGTGAGCCCAGCACGTTCAACTTTGAACTGATGAAGCTGTTTGTCTGACACATTTCCTTGCATGTGCCTCTGTCTCTTCATGTGATCCTGGCGTTATAATCGAGACCCCCTTCCTTCCTGTCTCACTTAAGCCCTATGAGGAAATGGGATACCATTCTGAGGGCTCCTATGAATCATCGGGGAAACAGAAGGCTAAGCATGCAATTACATATATTGTATATTCACCATAGAAACCTTATCAAACACACTAGAAAACTGTTAGTACTCACACAAGTGATGAAAGATGATTTGCTAAGTTAGGAACAAAGGATGATAAAGGGCTGGTGTTGGGATGACAAAAGATACACGGCCATGGGTAGATCAGCTATAGAATTTCTGTGCCAAATTTTTATTGTACAGGAGAAGATCCAATTACTTATGTTCCAATTATTGTCTAAAATCTGCAGCTCGGTGGATGAAATCCCTGCGGATTCAATCAGACAGATCTCCAGCAGATGAGATTTTTTAAACTTTTTTTTACAGCTTTATACACTTGTACCTGTCAGCAGTGTATGGTTGGCCTAATTCTGGTTCTAAAACCATTAGGAGTAAATGCGGTATGAATAAAACATCAATTTCTCTATACAGTTTGCTTTTTAGTCTCTCAGTGAAGTGATTCCATTGCTGCCTTCTTTCCTATTTCTAGTCATAAATTTTATAGAGATTTTAGCAATTTGATTGCTGCATATGGCCTCAAAGGATTCATGTCTGGCAGTGTTTTAAAATGGTTTCAAAACTTCTCTCCCCTCCTTAAGCTGAACTCCAGGCAAACAGTCAAATACACAAATGGAATAAATATATGGGAGCAGTTTGATCTGCCAATAAATTGGTATTTCTGTCAATCCAGTCCCAAGATTAACTCAGCTCATGCGAACATTTACGGCCTCGGCTGCCCCCAATCTGTGCCCCGGTGATGTAACTCCTGCGTGCATGCGCGAGAGTGGCGTCATCACGGCCTGGCCTATCAAGTGGCCGAAGGCACGGGACCCAAAAGGAAGACCGGGCAAAGATGGAGGCGCCTGGGGCTCGCCAGATCGGTCCCAGCACTGGGAGGACACCATATGACAGGTAAGTCTGCCATAATGTACTAATATGCTGTGCATACTAGTACATAATGGTATAACCACAGAAGACTTTACTTCCGCTTAAAATCTTTTACTTTTTTTAATTTTGCAGTCTCCCGACAGCAAGCTTGTTCAGCTGTGAGACTTGTGGTTCCAGCTGTAGTACAAATATCACAGGGGGTTGGTCACTTGGCAGCTCCTCCGTGCAGAAAAAGCTTTCTGTGATTGGGGGAGGGGAGATCGTATCAATCAGCTACACCTCATTTCACAGAGCGCCTTGCATTCTGTGAAAAGAATGCAATGCTTTTTCTGAATGGAGGAGATGCAGAGTGACCAACACCCTGTACTATGGCCAGAACTACAAGTCTCAGAGCCAGGCGTTTGGCGCTGACAAGAGATTATGGAAAATAATGGAAAAGATTTAGCAAATGCTGCAGCAGACAGAGAATAGTGCATACTTCATTAGAGGTAACTTATTTGTACCATGCAAATGTACAGGAATAGTTTTTGGTCATACTTCAGCTTTCAATAAAATATCAGATCTTCTCCCTGCCTCCCCAGCCTATGACTGGACAGTAAAAGCTCATATCTCTGTCTCTCTGTTCTCTCCTTTAATCAGGATGCTCTCTGCACGGCAACACAGCTGTTGGCTTTATATGCTGCTTCTCCCTCCCCCAGACTGAGCTTTGCAGTACAGGAATTGCAAAAGGCTGATGCCATGTGTGGGGAGGTTCAGTGCGGCAGTAAATACACAGAGTCTTGTTGCAGAGAAAGGAACTTGTATTAATGCAGAATCCAGTAATTCACAAAAACCCTGGCAGGAAGGCACCCAACCGGGAACACTCACAGCATGTAACAGCAATGTGTAGCGGAGCAGCATCTGTCTTGAGGGGCGGAATGCGGCCTGGCAAGTCCGTACCCAAATAGGGAGGTCTCCTACTCTTCTGGAACCTCCTCCTGCTGTTAATCACTGTCCCTGTCAGACGAGTGACCTGTCCATACACTACCCACATACAAACTGCATGCCAAGCCTGGGATCCAGGGCCTTAAATAGGCTCTGTCTGACCCCAAATGGCTGCCAGAGTCACATGGGGCAGCAGCATCCAATCGGATATCTTCCCCAGTGACCCAGGAATCTATAGAGGAACCATGTTCCTCTTGACTTGAGCCACCTGCAGTGGAGAAAGTAGACTGCACCTGCCTACACATGCAAAATTCAGGTACTTACATGTCTTGCATTTCAAAAATACATTTAGGGTTGTAGTAATAAATAAATAATTGTATGTATGTATTTTAAATGTGTCTGAGATTCAGCTTTAAGTCATTAATAGGCATTAGAGAGATATAAAGGCACAATCTGCCCAGCGCTAGGCAATTATGCTGGCCAGAAATACTTAATGCAATCCATTAACAATGTTTACACAAATTTGTAGTTGCCTGACATATTCTGCTCAGTTATAACATCAACATAACTGTCAGTTAGTCATCACAGAAATTAATATCATATATCTTAGCTACATTACTTAGCTGACATATTTATTTCATGCCAGCTGATAAAGCCATGCATCATAAGAGGTAATAAGAGCAGTGATTCAGCAGTTTTCTATCCTTCTAGTCCGTAATGTAAACGCATAGCAGGAGCCAGTGGCTTAACTAGAACCCTCAGGGCCCCGATGCAATAAACCATGGAGGCCCCCCCCCCCCGACCTCCAGACACACACACTATATATATATATATATATATATATATATATATATATATATATATATATATATATGTATATATATATATATATATATATATATATATATATATACATGCTTATATAAACCAGTGACAGCTGGTGCTCAAAATTTTTAGGGGGCGCAAGCAAACTGAAAAATTCAGAAATAAAAACATCAATTGCAGCCACTGTACCATCAAACGCCACCACTGTACCATCAAATGTCGCCACTGTGCCCATCAATTGCAGCCACTGTACCATCAAACGCCACCACTGTACCATCAAATGTCGCCACTGTGCCCATCAAATGCTGCCACTGTGCCCATCTAACGCCACCACTGTAGCATCAAATGTCGCCACTGTGCCCATCAAATGCTGCCACCGTGCCCATCAAACTCTGCCGCTGTGCCATCAAATGCTGCCAGTGTGCCCATCAAATGCTGCCACTGTGCCATCAAATGCCACCACTGTGCCCATCAAATGCTGCCGGTGTGCCCATTAAATGCTGCCGGTGTGCCAAATGCTGCCACTGTGAATCCCCACCGCCCGCTCGCACACCCACACATGCATGCACACCCACACACATATGCATGCACACCCACACACACGCATGCACACCCACACACATATGCATGCACACCCCCCCCCACACACACACATGCATGCATCCCCCCCACACACACACATGCATGCACCCCCCCACACACACACATGCATGCACCCCCCCCCACACACATGCATGCACCCCCCCCACACACATGCATGCACCCCCCACACACACATGCATGCACCCCCCCACACACACACACACATGCATGCACCCCCCCCACACACACATGCATGCATGCATGCACACCCCCACACACACATACACACATGCATGCACACCCCCACACACACATGCATGCACCCCCCCCCACCACACACACACACATGCATGCACCCACACACACACACTTGCATGCACCCTCCCACACACACATGCATGCACCCCCCACACACACATGCATGCACCCCCCACACACCCACACACACATGCACCCCCCACACACACACATGCATGCATGCATGCACACCCCCACACACACATGCATGCACATGCATATAAACAGACATATAGTAGATAGTCTTGTAAAAAAAAACGTCAGACATTTACAGTACGTTCTTCCTGCCGGGTACTGCACTGTAGGGGGAGACAAAGAGCACAGCACAGCACACACTGCTTTCACTTTAGGTATGTGAGGACGCGCTCCCTGCAAAGTGCTATTACAGTTCGGCTGACGATCGGTGAGCTCCTCTCAGCCTCCCCTCCTATGAAAGAGTACAGGGGGCTCTCAAGGGCCCCCTGCAGCAAGGAGCCCGGTCTCCATGGCGATCTCGACGACCCCTATAATTTCGCCACTGGCAGGAGCTCTGGGAAGGAGGGGACAGGGTGAGTGGAGCAGGTTAAGACTACCACTTCAGTTCCTCTACTGTGAACTTCCCATGGTATTCATACCTGAGAAGAGTGATTTTCAGGTATTTTAATTGGAGTGTTTTTGTGCTTATACATGAGCGATTTAGATGCGCTAGGGGAGGAGAACAGTCCGTACAAAAAACCTGAAAAAAAGCACTCTAAATCCCTTGATTTGAGCTTCAACAGGTATTGCCATTAAAGTCTGAAGGACCAAAAGAACCTAGACCGGCCTCATGTAGCTTTTGAAGCATCAGGCATTAAGCTGGGAATTTTTGTTTGTTGTTTTTTGACATGCATCTCCCTTCCATGTGCTCCTTGCTGCAAAGGCCAGTTATAGGTTGGGGTGGTTAGGACTGCAGTACACTGGGGTGGCGTGATGTGGCCACTGCAGCTTACACATGTATTTGCAAATGTGCAAAGGTTGGAGTGGATGCCATTTGTTTGTACTGTTGGTGAAGTGATGAGGGGACACACTGGATACCCACACTGCCATTTTATTGCTGGGTGTCCAGTATTATTCTGTACTTTTAAAGAGGGGTGGGCTCCCTCCAGGCATAGATGCCACTTGCTCCCATCTATAGCAGTAAGAAGCATTGGAAGGCTAACAACAGGTACAAACAAAGCCAAGGATAAATCCAAGGAAAAAAAACAAGCTTAACTTACCGACCAGCTCGCAGACAACCAATTAAACCTGTCTAACAGTATGCTTCTTACTGCTATAGCCAGCTATAGATGGGAGCAAGTGGCCTCTTTTTTGTATCATTGTCATGTTTTTTGGTCAGGCAACGCACTGACACCTTTACAGCCATTGTGCTATATGCTGGGTGTTCAGTGTGCTCCTGTACCTTTAAGAAGGGATGGCTCCCCTTGAGTCCACCTGCTCTAACCTATGAATCAGAATGCATGTGCCTCCACTGTGGGGACACTTATAAGTTAGTGTTAGGTACCTCAGATACCAGGGTGCCTTGACGAGGCTCTGTGGCTTACACATGCATTTGCAAATGTGTGCAGACTAAACCCCTGCTTTTAAAGCATACTGTTAGACAGGTTTAATTGGTTGTCTGTGAGCTGGTTGGTAAGTTAAGCTGTGTTTTTCCCTTTTATATTTTTGATTTATCCTTGGCCTTGTTTGTCACTCCAGACATACTTGCCCTTAATCTATCCATTATTATATACAGTAAGTAATCCAACTCATGAGACTCTCAATATTATAGAGTTAGGACTGAAGTACACTAGGGTGCCATGACTTAGCCACTGCAGCCTATGCATGTATTTGCAAATGTGTGCAAACTAAACCCCTTGGTTTTAACGTGAACTGTTAGACAAAGTTAATTCGGTTTGTTGCAGGCTGGCTGGTAAGTGAGCAGGGAATTTTTGTTTGACATTTTTGTGACATTGAGCTACAGGTGCCTGGATGCTTTTAAGTGAACAGCCTCCGTTTAATTACATGGTATTTTGTTTATTGAGAGTTTTGGAGCTGTGAGCTTGAAACTACTCAGGTGTGAATGGGACTTTAAAGATTACTTGCTCCACAGTGCTTACAACTACAAAGGTTGGGCTTGTTAAAGCTCAACTCCAAGCTCAGGATCTCTCTATTTGTTTTAGTTTCCCTCCCATTTGAGCACCACGACCTCCCAAAAAAATCAATATACCTTTTTTCCAGGTGTCCGGTCCGTTAACATCTCAGGTCATTTTCACCCTCGTTCTTTCTCCTTCTCATGTGAGCCCAGGGTAGGTTCCTAACTCTATAGGATTACAGAGCAGAGATACAACCGCTATCAGTTTTGTTTTATATTGTAAACAGAGGTTTGCCTTCACTTTTTTGTCTATCTGTAAAAATCTCCAAAGCATAAATGGAGATACCAATAAAAACTGGACAAAGGCTCAAACTCTTCCAAATTCTATCCAAACCAAAAAAATAAATAAACACATATAAAATGTAATTTCACTTTAGGCTCTCTACATGCCAGCATAGACAGATTTCTCTGAGCTCTTTGTGTGTGGTGTGGCTCTGTTTCTTGTAGTGTGTCAAAGTCCAGTAAAAAAATAAAAATACAAAAAACATTCTAATAAGGTAAAGTGACAAAAGATTTTTAAGCAATATTCACCTTCAATCTTGAGATTTCCTAAGTTGAACTTTTTACTGTCTATAAAGTCCTTAATTAGATGGCCAGCATATATCAACCCAATTCCTCTGAGCCTAGGTTATCTTGCACCCACCCCTACAGGACAATTCCGCTCCATCTGAAAGGGGCCTAAGGCTCATCCACAGGAATATTAGGCCTGTGGTGCATATGTGAGGACCCGCTGGGTCTTTGCAAAGGCTTTATAACACCAGGCAGGGCTGCACAGTGAAGATTGCTGAAAAGCATAGGAAGGTGAGTATGCAACCATGAAGGCAGCACTCAGAGGGGTGCGATTAATTAAAGGACAACTGTACTAAAGAACCATCATTGTACTGATACTTTCACCAGGCTTTCACAGACACAGTAAGGAGTAAGTTTGGTAATAGAGATGGGCCGAACGACCCCCTGTTCGGTTCGCGCCAGAACTCTCGAACATCCATAAAAGTTCAGAGCCAAATAATGAGCCCCATTGAAGTCTATGGGACCGGAACTAATATTTTTTTAAAGTGCTCATTTTGAGGGCTTAGATGCAAGTTATTGGGCATACAAAGGGTATGGGGGTCCAGGTACTGCCCTGGGGGACATGTATCAATAAAAAAATGTTAGTAAAAAACATAATTTTGAAATGAGCAGTGATTAACTGATGCTTGTGAAATAATAAAAATAAAAAATGTCTTTAAATATAGTGCCTGGGGGGTCCCCTTGGTCTGCCTGTAAAGTGGTGCATCTGTACTGTGTATAGAACCTGCTGCAGCAAAAATTACATTTATGAAGCCAATAAAATTACATTTTCCCTGCAAGCTTTCTTTATTTTATAAACAATGACAAGAGGAGCACGTCTGTATGATGAGGCCACAATTTAGTTTATTCGTAACAAGATTAGAGATTTTTTGGATAAATTCTGGTGTCTGTTTCGCAGACTTTAGATAGAAGTAACAGGTGCTGAAAAATTGGGCTTTGGGTGTCGGTGGTCCCTTCACACCTAACCCTATAGAGGTACTCTTGATGAAAGCAAGAATTGGACTTGCTGTCAAAAATTTAAATTATATGCCCTGGTCAAACAGTGGTGGAAAAATTGGGCTTTGGGGTTTGGTGGTGCCTTCACACCGTAACCCCATAGAGGTATTCTTGATGAAAGCAAGAATTGGCCTTGCTGTCAAAAATGTAAATGTTATGCACCTGTCAAACAGGTGCGTAAAAATTGGTCCTTGGGTGTTAGTTGTGCCCATGAAACCTATACCAAAATGTTTTATAAAATTTAAATTAACACCCACAAAGCTAGGCAGCCTAGACAGTCTTGCACAGATTCCACATCCCAAAAACACTTAATCGGCAACATCGACATCAGGGGCTTGATTGCTGCTGCTAATCCAGGAATGATTAATTTTGATAAATGTCAGCCAGTCAACGGAGTCTGTGGACAGACACGCTCTTTTATCTGGCACAAAAACTCTGGCAGCACTGAATGCTTGTTCGGAAAGAATGCTGGATGGCACCCCGGCAGCTCAATTGCATACTGGGCAAGTTCTGGGCAGTGGTCTATTCTCATGACCCAGTAACCCAGTAGTTCGTCAACTGGAAAGCTCTCCATGTCTGTTTTCGCCCCTAGATAATCTCCCACCACATGATGCAGATGCTGCCGATGGGATGTGGAAGCTGACAGCCCTGAGTGTCGAGGACTAAACCAATTTTGAAATGCATCACTGAGGCGGCCCCCTTCTCCACGCTCCTCTCTTGACCAACAGAAGTCTCAAAACTAGCATTTCCATGAGACTGTAACCTTGCAGAGTCTGGAAAGGCATTTACATGAACTCCTCTTTAAGGTGTCCTCAAGATATTTCATCCTCTGCTCCCTCTGTGAGGACAGGATGAGTTCTGAGACTTTTGTAACAGTGGTTAAGGAGGGTTGCCAACCAATAACGATCCTTCTCCTTGATGCCACAAATGTATGTCTTTCTCTGCTTCAATGCCTTCAAAACTGCCATAATTCTCCTGCTCCTCTTCTTGTGTGTTCTATGGCATTGCAAGAATGGTGTCTGCATAAAGCAGGCCTTCGAACCCTATTAATTACAATGGACGCAAGCGTTCAAAATCAAAAGTGCTAATTTTAAAGGCTAATATGGTGCCCCCCTCCCTCCTGAACTGTACCAGGCCACATGCCCTCAACATTGGGAGGGTGCTTTGGGGGTCTGTGACCCCTCAAAGCACCTTGTCCCCTTGAGAGGAAAGGAAGTCATCTTCTTCTTCTCCTTCATCCTTCAGTTTCTTCATCTTCTCCTTCCGGCATCTTCTTCCTCCCACTGCTCTGCCACGAGTGCCCTGTCCATAATGCCACGCAGAGTCTGCTCCAGCAGGAACACAACAAGGATTGTGTCACCAAGGAGGCTCACCATCCTTGTCACCTCCTCAAATGGTGACATTACAGTGCATTCATTCTTTATCAGCAGCCATTGGTGTGGGGAAAAAAAGCCTGAGCCTGTCGTTGTGCCATACTGAGACAGGTACTTGTTGACGACCCTGTGCTGCATGTGCAGCCACTGCAGCATTGCCAAATTTGAGTTCTACCTGGTATGCATGTCACAAATCTGGCGGTTTACGAGCAGGTGGAATTTCCACTGAATTTCAGCCAACTGAGCACTGGTGCTTCATAGGACAATTCAGCAGAGGAGGGCATGGAGGAGGGGGAAGAGGAGGGGATGGAGCTGACAAATCTTGCATCATTGCCACCAGTTGTATGGAGAGACCCTACAGATTTAAATCGATCATTGCAATATTTTATGTCACACTGTATTTGCGGAGCGGTCTTTCAAATGCAATTTTTTTTGAAAAAAGGCACTTTCATGAATTAAAAAAAACGAAACAGTAAAGTTAGCCCAATTTTTTTTATATAATGTGAAAGAGATGATGTTACGCCGAGTAAATAGATACCCAACATGTCATGCTCTGAAATTGCGCACACTCGTGGAATGGCGACAAACTACGGTACCTAAAAATCTCCATAAGCAGTGTTTTTAAAAAAAATAAGGGTTACCAGGTTAGAGTTACAGAGGAGGTCTAGTGCTAGAATTATTGCTCTTGCTCTGACGATTGCAGTGATACCCCCCATGTGTGATTTGAACACCGTTTACATATGCGAGCCTGACTTAGGTGTGCGTTTTCTTTCCTGCGCAAGCTCGTGGGGACGGGGGGCTTTAGAAAAATAGTTTTTTTTTTCTTATTTATTTTGTTTTATATGTCACTTAAAAAAAAAAAAAATGTGATCACTTTTATTGCTATCACAAGGAATGTAAACATCCCTTTTGACAGTAATAAGTGGTGACAGGTACTCTTTATGGAGGGATCAGGGGCTTCGTCCCAGTCTTCCTCTAGCCGGTGGAAGTGCCGGATCGTGTCTCGGGTCTCCCAGTGAGACAGGAGGCCCGGGAAGAGCGGTGGAAGGCGGTCGGAGGGGGGGGTCCCCTCTCGCTCCTCCAGGATAACAGCCGAAGGCTGTCCAATGTTAGTTAATTTTTTCTATAAACGTAAACTAACACTTTAAATAAGCTACAATTAATGCTTAATCCTGCTACTGAAAATTCAAGTAATTGAATCTCAAGGTGTAACAAATGATCGCTAAACAAATGGAACAAACAGTTCCCTTAGAAGCAGGCTACACAAGTAGCATGCAGAAGCATCTTGTAGCGTGAATCACACATGAATAGAGCATTGTGCGATCCTGTGAAATTGAATGCAACTACATGCTACATGCGACATAGCTTACTCTATAGGGAACCATTTGCCCCACTTGAATAGGAATAATTTGGAACATCTAGTGATTAAATTGCTTGCAAATTTAGTAGTTGGATTAAGCAACTAAAAACCCTTACAGTATGTGTTGTTATAACTTACTAAGGTGATTGCCCTCAAATAGTTGAATCTCCTACATGTATCCCTAGGCTATTGCATATTTCTCTATTACTGCAAACCTTCACACAGCTAGCGGGGACAGAAGCCTGTTGGATGCAGTTATTCTAAAACTGGAAGATCCATCCAGCCTGGCTGATAACCAAGAGGGATATCAAGTGGACCTGGAAGTGATTTTCATCACTAATATGCCAAGTGACTGTCCTGTAGATCAGCAATTTTAAATATTGCATTAAGATGGAAAAAAATCAGTCACTTTGAGTACTGAATATAATTTAAGGTAATTAAAAAAAAAAGTATACCTTAATCTTACATATACTGTAAATTTTGTTTAGTTTATACGGTTTTCATTAGCAGCTTAATTATATTCTTTCACCAGCACTAAATCAATATGAAAGAAAGCAGGTAATCTTGAACTCGGGAAGTTCACAGGCAATGATAAATAACTTTATTATCTCCTGTGAAAAACAATTAGGTTTATTAGTAAGACATAAAAGATATATGTAAGCATTTGCTAAGCTTATTGAGGTTTCTGCTGTGGCTCATTTAGTTAGTCAGCCACCAGAAACTATTACAGGGGGTCCCCGAGTTACGAACTCATTAGGGACTGCCCGCCTGTTATTAAGTCGGAAATGTTCGTAAGTTGGCCGCGCATGCGCAGACTGACAAATACGGACATTTCCGGACATTTCCGATGTTCCGTCTAATGCCGTTCTGCGCATGCGCGGAAAATTACGGACATGTCCGAAGTTTGCCGGCATTTTCCGAGGCTCCGTATAGCCGCGCATGTGCAGAACGGCCGGAATACGGCGGAAAATGGCAGAGGGTCAGTGCCCCGTTCGTAAGTAGCAGATGTTCGTAGGTCGGGCGTTCGTAAGTCGGGGACCCCCTGTAATTTAGTTTTCTGTGGGGTGATGGGGGCAGCTTGTTGGTAAAGCAATACTCTGTATTTTTGCAGCTCTGCTAATTTGATCTATAACATCGATTTTTTTTCTGCATAATCCAACAAAGAAAATCACACTGCCACAGGTTGAATCACTGTTGAATGAACCAGAAGAAAGTCCCTATGATTAAATTAAACCCAAAAGCAAACATGTATTATATTGCCGCTTACCATTTCCTAGATGTAATGGTCGCATTAATTTTCTTTTTTTGGGATTTCTTTCTTCTATTTTCATCTGGTGATCCAGCTAGTAAGTCTGTTATTTTTCAAAAGCACAAGCTCTTCAGCAGAATGTATCAGTTTACATGGATGAGATAAACCATTTAACAATGACAGGAGAGCTTAAAATGATCAACTTTTATTTATTCATGTAAAACCTTAATCCCAACCAAAAGGAAAAAAACTATTTGCTGTAACTGATTATAAAGTGAGCTGGAGTTTGGCTTCAGTTTGTTAGTGTATTTAAATCTGCTAGTACATTTCACACTACCCCCTAGACTGACAAGGCTGCTGTCTGCTATGCTTTTTGTGCTCTATCGTCCAGCGGTGTGTCTCGCTAATACCGGAGGTGTGATACTGGCCAGATCACCAGGGGAAAACAGAGGGGAAAAACAGAGGGGAAGCTAAAAAAAAGCTATATAAAAGAAAATGGATGCAGCCACCACATCTAATGATTGGTAAGCTGCAATATGTTTCATTTTTGATTTAATTACCACTTTAATACTTTAAATAATAGTGTCAAAGAGGTGAACTCAGTTGGGTGAGGGAGGCCTTTTCAACAAATAAAGTAAGTCAGCCAGTGTGGCTTCAAACTGTTGAATTTGGCATTGACTTAACCTAGCACTGGCAGCTACAACAGAGGCCTGGAGTGGTGCTCAAGGGTATTGCACAGAATGGCCCTAAACCTCCTCTTCTGGGGTCCCCAAACGCCACCCACAGCTCCACCTCTTTTCGTGTGCCACCATAGGAAGCTGCTTGCTATGGTAGCTCACATGCGGGCTCACTCTCAAGCCAGGCTGTGTGCATCCACGCCTCCGCTCCCTGCTTCCTCTGAACAGGTTTTGACTAACAGCAGGAGCCAGTGGATCCTGCTGCTCTCAGCAAAACCTGTAAGAGAGGGGAGAGAAGACAGCGCTGGATCAATACAGGACTCAGATAAGTATTTAGGGAGGGCAGAGGAAGGAACTGCTACTAAATGTTTTTTTTTTTTACCTTAAGATCACTTTAACACTGGGTAGACTCCAATTAGATCAGAAAAGGATTTGTCCACTAATCCCCTACTGATCAGAGCAGAGTGGGCGGATGATAGGTCTGTCTCTGCTCAGTTTATTCACAACAGACATGGACAAAGTCCGCTCTGCTCTATGGACCGGTGGGTGTTGACTGACTGCCTTCTGGTCCAATCTGCCTAGATGGTGTGGGTCGGATCCCCTTCCTTTTTTTTTTTTTTTTTAGTGAACCAGATTGGCTTGGAGGTAGGCAGGTGTAAATAGACACAAGTCAGTTTGCATACTGATCCATAGGGGTGAATGGAGGGTCTGATCAGGTCCACCTGAAAGACTGACAGGCAGACAGACCTGATCGAGCCCTTCATGTGAAAGGGGTCTTATGCATAGAATGCTATAAATTAAAAAACTTTTTTTGACTTTACTTGTTGTCCAGTGAAGTTTTAGGCTGGGTTCATACTGGGGTGCTGCGTTTTTGGCTGCAGCGCAGGCGCATGCATGGTTTACATGTATTTTACATGCATTTTTAGCTGCCGTCCTATTGGCTTCTATTAGGTTGCATGTTTCTGAAGTGTTTTCTGAAAGCCACCAAAGATGAGGCATGCAGGACTTTTGGTGCGCTTTCAGAAGACTTCAGAGAAGAAGGTATTTTATCCAAAGATGCATGCAAGGTGAGAACCTTGATGAATGTACCATATTTACAAATCATACTCCATTCAGTATACTAGAGCTAATTCATGGCGCTGTCAGCATTACTCAGCACAAATCACTTTGCTAAGTGCATATTTGTACTTGCTTGTAGCTTAAATAATAAAATTTGCACTTAAAAGTGTAATTTTTTACTTTTGGAAATGTCAGTAAAACCTTGGCTATGCCAGTAAATTTTAGGTTGTTGTGTCAGTGAATTTCAATATAGTAGGTTGCCAATACTGGGAACTGAATGTGGTCAGATTATCAGCTGCTGGAGGACCTATGGTATTTTGAAGCATCTTTAATAAAGCAGAAAATATGACCTTCCTCAAACACGAACTGGTGGTGAATCAAATACTGTAATTTAAAACACGTGCACCTGGCAGATTTACCCTTAATCCTCAAACTCAACCTGTCCAAAACTGAGCTCATAATATTTCCTCCCCCACATGCCTCTTCCCCTATCTTCTCTGTCAAAAGCAATGGCACAACCATCAACCCGTCCCCCCATGCCAGGGTGCTAGGTGTTATCCTGGACTCTAAACTCTGCTCGGCCCCACATCCAATCACTTTCCAAAGCTTGCCGCTTCAACCTCCACAACATCTCCAAAATATGCCCCTTCCTAACCAGTGATGCCACAAAGATCCTAATTCTCTCCCTGGTTATCTCTAGCCTCAACTACTGCCACTCGCTCCTCATTGGCTTACCTTTACATAGGTTATCCACTATTCAGTCCATCATGAATGCTGCTGCCAGACTCATTCACCTTACAAACCACTCAGCGTCTGCTACCCCTCTCTGCGAAACCCTTCATTGGCTGCCACTCACCCAACTAATTACAATCAAAATACTAACAATAATGCCATCCACAACTTGGCCCTCAGCTACATCACTAGCCTAGTCTCAAAATACCAACTTAATCATTCTCTACATTCCTCCCAAGACCTCGTGCTCTTTAGCTCTGTCACCTCCTCCCATACTCATCTCCAGGACTTCTCTCCCATCCTTTGGAATTCCCTATACCAATCTGTCTGACTAGCTCAAACTCTATCCACTTTTAAGTGATCCCTGAAAACTTTTCTCTTCAGAGAAGCCTATCCTGCCTGCCTCCACGCAAAAGCAGTACTTCCATTTTCTCTATCAGCTCATTTCCCACAGCTATTACCTTGTGTATCATTTGACCCTCCCTTTTAGATTGTAAGCTCTAACAAGCAGGGCTCTCTGATTCTTCCTGTATTGAATTATTTTGTAACTGTACTGTTTCCCCTTACGTTGTAAAGCACTGTGCAAACTGCTGGCACTATATAAATCCTAAATAATAATAATAATGTTTAGTGGATGCCAGATTCACTGCTTTTTAAATATGCCCCCTGATGCCGCAGATTAAATACAACAGTAATCTCTATTTATTGCTCCTGTATGCACATAGCAGAAGTAACCAATTATTTTGGAAAACACAGGAACAACATACCTGAAGGTCTTCTTAGTAATTCTAAATATAATAAGGTCAACAATGACTGTGGAACACCAGCCAGCATGATATGTTTTCTATTGTATATAAATCTCAGCCCAGACCAGAAATGGAGGGGAGTGGAAAAAGAATATTAATTCTATGAGCATTACCATGATTATTGGGCTTGACTCTTACCTACTTATAATTATTTTTTGTTCTTTTACACTGGTGAAGGGCACTGCAGTACAATTGGACTTTGTAGCAGCTGTTCAAGCTGAAGATTCAGGAGAACATGCAGAATATACAAGAACTAACTTACCCCCTGGCACAAAGCCTTTTGCTTGTAAGAGCAGAAGACATATGTCATCATCCCCTGGCTTATGATGTCTCATCCAAATATACAACAGTATCAGGTGTTACACAGTAAATATTTGTTGCTGTTCTTGATGCAATGTCTATATTGTTATGCAATTTTTGTTATATTTTGCATTAGTCTTGGTTTAAACTAGCATTATTTTCTACCAGCTCAAAATAGGGCCAATGTGTCTATAAACAAATGCTGGACAGTTGTTATATAAGGCTTGAAAATGTATAATAAATAGTTAAAAAAGAGCGAAGCCCACCATAAATCTGGTTCAGAAAAGGATTCATTGGACTATATAATTGCATGACTCAAAGGGGGATTTACTAAAACTGGTGCACACAGAATCTGGGGCAGCTGTGCATAGTAACCAATCCGCTTCTAAGTTCAGCTTGTTCAATTAAGCTTTTCCAATAAGGCCGGGTTCACACTTGTACGACAAACGCTCAGACACTGGGAGTTCATGTCGCAGGACGTGTGCAAATCAACGGTTCCTATCAGAGCAGTCTTAACTGGTCCGACACAAGTCGGTTCGACTTTGAAAAAGGTTCCTCAACTACTTTCGTCTGACTTTGATCCTACTTCAGCCCATTCAATATCACTGAGGTTGGATCAAAATCGGATCATTATCTTAACTGATCCGACTTTGGCATGCGACTTGTGCTCTGAGGCCCTTCGGTCTGGTATGGTTTTTAAGGGGAACCCCCATGCCAAAAAAATGGCATGGAGTCCCCCCAAAATCCATACCAGACTCTTATCTGAGCACGCAGCCCGGCAGGTCAGGAAAGGGTCTGGGAACGAGCAAGCTCCCCCCCCTCCTTAACCATACCAGGCCACATGCCCTCAACATGGGGGTATGGGTTCTCTGGGGCAGAGGGGCCCTGCGCCCCCCACCCCAAAGCCCATTATCTCCATGTTGATGGGGACAAGGGCCTCTTCCTGACAAACCTGGTCGGAGGTTGTCTGGGTCTGCGGGCGGGGGGCTTATCGGAATCTGGAAGCCCCCTTTAACAAGGAGGCCCCCAGATCCTGGCTCCCCAACCCTATGTGAATGAGTATGGGGTACATACCCATTCACCTAAAAAAATTGTCAAAAATAAAAACAGTACACAGGTATTTGACAAAGTAATTTATGAAATCAGCTTTGGCGTCTCTTCCGATTTCTTCTCCCAGCTCCGGCTCTTCTCCCTCCTCCTTAAAGGTCTTCTCCCTTTGCCGGTTCTTCTTCCCTCTCCGGTTCTTCCCCTCTCTGCGCTAGCTTCTCCCTCTTCTGCTGATTCTCCTCTCTCCGCTGATGTCTTCTGCCTCTGCCAGGTCTCCTCTCTGCGCTGTCTTCTCCCTCTGTTCTTCTTCCGAACTTTTCGCGACATCGGGACAAGGTGCTTTGGGGTGGGGGGTGCAGTCCAGAGCACCCACACCCCCCATGTTGATGGCACGTGGCCTGGTATGGTTCAGGAGGGGGGCACTCGCTCGTCCCCACCCCCTTTCCTGACCTGCCGGGCTGCATGCTTGGATAAGGGTCTGGTATGGATTTTTGGGGGGACCGCACGCTGTTTTTTTGGCGTGGGGGTTCCCCTTAAAATCCATACCAGACTGAGGGGCCTGATATGGTCTTGGAGAAGAAACCTCATGCCGTTTTTATTTAATTTGGCGTGGAGTTTCCCCTAAAGATTCATACGAGACACAAAGTGCCTGGTATTGTTGGGATCAAAGTCGGATCCCCATTCATTGAAGTTGGATGGATGTCGGACTTCAAGTCGCAGGTCAAAGTGGTATGACTGTCGTGTTGTACCAGTGTGAGCCTAAACCTAGAAGCTGATTGGTTGCTATGCACAGCTGTATCAGAATATGTGTGCATCAGTTGTAGTCAATCTCTCCCACTAATGCCCCGTACACACGCTCCGACCACAAAATCCATCGGATTTTTTCCGACTGATTTTGTCCGACACTGGTGTTGCATACACACGGTCGGACAAAGTTGTCGGGAAATCCGATCATTCTGAACGTGGTGACGTTTGTTGCCTACGACGGGACTACGTAGAGGCTAGTAGCCAATAGCTTTGGTCTTGTAATGTGATCAGAGCATGCGTGGCACTTTGTCCGTCGGAATTTGCTACACACGATCGGAAAAAGTCCGATAGGACTTTGTTGTCGGAAAATTTGAGAGCAGGAGATAAAACTTTGTCCGTCGGAAAATCCGACGGAAAAAGTCAGATGGACCCTACACACGGTCGGAATTTCCGACAACATTGTCCGATAGGACATTTTCCGTCGAAAAATCCGACCGTGTGTATGGGGCATAAGTCCCCAAAATAGCAGCATGTTTATAAATAGAACTGATATCTCATCATTGTCTGTCTCACCATTTTTGATGTTTACCATGCTTACCATGTCAAACTTTTATAAGCGTGAAAAAAATGCATTAACATTAAAGGTAAAATAGAGTGATGGAAGCAAAATTGAAAAAATATTTCCTATGTTTATGGATATCTCTTAAGGCCAAACTCCAGCCTTACCTTCAGTCTTAGACAAATGAACATTTTACCTTCCTGTACTAAAATTGCTTTGGCTGATTTCACTGCACACTCTCAGCTTTTTCAATTGTTCATTAGAAGATGCAGCAAGTCAGATAGAGCCCTCCACAGTTGCTCACTGGAGGACATTGTACATCATCTAGGCCTTTTCTCCCTAGTCTTACTGTCCCTGGCTCATCCCTTTTAGTCATGGAGGCAGTAGCGAGACAGGTTAGTACAGCACAATGATGTGGAACTGCTTTTAATGCAACCCATAAAATGGGTATACTGCCTGGGCCCAGTCTTTGCCCCCTTGCCTTGCTGACCATGGTTGACATGGAGTGTCCACTGCACATGCATGGCCAATTGCTTTTTCTTTAGCTAGAAGGTAGTTGCGCATGCATGGTGTGTTTTTAGAGTTGCCACCTCATCCCTTTAAACCCGAACACATATGATTTATACAGGTTCTGAGGCTAATTAAATGCAGATAAGGCACCAAGTGAGTTTAATTACCACCTTAATCAGCCACAGAACCTGTGTAATTAATATGTGTTCGGGTTTAAAGGGATGAGGTGGCAACTCTATGTGTTTTTCATGTGATCTGTGGGCAGATGGGGTGGAGCCTGGGTTTGTTGGAGAAGAGTGTGATAGCCATTGCTGTAAGAGTAGAAATTAAGCTGTAGCCCGCTGGTTGCTAGCGACTGATTTGAAGCACATGCCCATAATGTTTCTCCATCTCCTGCTCACCCCTTGTCCTTGCATGGAGACTCAGCATCACATACGGGAGTTACCTAAGGCAGTCTGTATGCAAATGAAGCCTGCCTAGGGATGCCCGCTCCTCCAGACTGACATCCACCCACAGAGGCATGTTATATTTGCACAAATCCTTCCAAGAGCCATCCCACTGCTTACACCGAGCTGAAGACTCCTGAGAGGAGGACTGAGTCAGGGTGCTGTGGTGTTTTCAGGATGTCCAGCACCCTGCCAGACTCTCCCACCAGTCATGATCTGCCTGCTTTGCATTGTGAAGCACACAGTTGTGATGTCACTGGGACTAAAATAGGGCCAGTTAGAAAACAGAAAGGTTTTATTAAAACATTTAATGAGCATGTTAATAAGGAACCAGGAAAGGCAAGATATAAACAGATTAAATATCAGCTGGATTGCACATCATAATACATTCTGCATTATAAATAATCTATACTTTGCAGACCTTGAATCACAGCTGTAAAATTAGTCTGTTTTTTTTTATATATTATTTCTATTTAATGTACCTTTGCTTTTGAAACTTTGAAATACAACAAGGAACACAAAAAATAAAAAATCACAAAGGATTTAAATAAAAAATTTTGCCCACTGCGCACTCTTTTTTCTGTAAACAGAAGCTTTAGACCCTGTTCACACAGGGGCGACTTGTCAGGCGACCTAGCCTATGTGTACTATGGAACCGTTCTAATAGGAGTGACTCAAGTCGCTCCGACTTATAAAAAGGTTCCTGTACTACTTGGGGACGACTTGAGGCGACTTGCATTGACTTCTATACAGAAGTCATTTTGCAAGCCGCTGCTGAAGTCGTGTGCAGGTCGCCTTACAGTGTCGCGCTGCAAGTCGTGCTGCCCCTGTGTGAACCGGCTCTTATTTATTTATTTATTTGTTTTATTTATGTATTACTTTTTTATTTTTTTTATTTTTAGTAAAACGCAGAACATGCAATACAGTACAGTTTTTATAAGTGTCCTTAGTAAGCCTCAGTTACAATATAGCTGGCAACATAAACGTTTGTGAAGGAAAAACAGTTATGTTAAAGCGGACCTTTATCCAAAAGTGGAAGTTCTCCTCTTCCTCCTCCTCTCAACCTCCTCTACCATATATGGAATCTTTTTTTGGGACGAGCGGGTACCTAGTTTTGGCAGGTACCCTCCCCCGAATTCCGCATGGATCACCTAGGCAATCTGAGCAGAAGTTCGACCCCCCCGACCTCCGCCCACAACCTTCTGGGTCACATCATGAGTCCCAGGAGGCTGTGGGACTATTCACAGAGCCCAGTGTATCTCATGCATGCGCAGTGGGAAACCAGCTGTGAAGCCACAGGGAGTCACAGCTGGATTCCCATAGTTAACATTCCGGCACAGAGGACTCTAATGCCCCGTACACACGGTCGGAAATTCCGACCACAAAATCCGTCAGATTTTTTCCGTCGGATTTTGTCTGACACTGGTGTTGCATACACACGGTCAGACAAAGTTGTCGGAAAATCCGATCATTCTGAACGTTGTGACGTTCGTTGCATACGACGGAACTACGTATTAATAGCTTTGGTCTCATAATTTGATCTGAGCATGCGTGGGAGGATCTCAAATTTTTTCCGTCTGAAAAAAAAGTCAGATGGAGCCCACACACGGGAGGATTTTCCGACAACATGGTCCGATCAGACATTCTCCGTCGGAATTTCCGACCGTGTGTACGGGGCATTAGACCGGCAAAGAACCAGCCTGGGTGAGGACAACGCTGGATCCCTGGACAGGTGAGTGTCTGTTTATTACACGTCGGAAGCTACAGTTTTTGTAGCTGTTGGCTTTTATTTTTTTAGAACCTTGCTGAAGTTCCTTATTAAGATTATTCTGTTCAAATTGTTAATGTAATCGGGGGTATTCATAGGTAGAGTCCGATTTGTAAAAGATTAACGCCTGCCATTAGCATTCCCGTAGCAATTCAATAGATGTCATTACACATTGCCTATGATATATGATATGACATCTTGCAGTGTTAGAAAAATGTTCCATGCCACCACACTGTCTCCTACCAACCCTTCAAATAGTCATAAAGTTCTAAAAGTAAGAACCATAAACAGCAGACTTTCATACTACTTTGTCTGCAGTCAAGAAGTTCTTCTTGTTAATAGATTATGGCGAATAACTTCCTCTTTCAGGTTGCCTTCTTGTCACCTTCATGATTGATAAACTGGTCCTTCCCACAGCATCAAATATCCGATAATAAGATAACAGCAGAAGTACTGAGTTGTCATTTACAGACACTTCTCACTTAACAACGTACCTGTTTATTGGCCGTTCAGACATAAGCCTGGTATATACTACCTGCCGGGTTGCACGAAAAAAAACTGGCAGCTCCGATCGGGAGACGCTGTACTAACCATGCAAGGTTAGTTCAGTGATCTCCCCTGCTGAGCTGTTCTGATAGGGGGACGGCTCCCCCGCCAGTTGGGAGTTGGTTGGCTGCAGGATTTCCAGCATGCACGTCCAATAGACGTTTGGCCGGCTTCTGTCAGACAGACCGACATACACACAGGCAGAATGTATTTCTCCCAACATTCTGCCTGTGTGTACAGGGCTTCATGACTAGCTCACGACCACTTGGTATCGTATGCTGTACGAGAACTTTGGTTGTGGAAACAGCAGTACACAGTACACTAATGTATGAACGTTTATAAATATACAAAATATGGTTCTAAATGGTGCAAAGGTGACATTAAAATAATATCTAAAGATTGTTGAAACAAGCCCTCTACCAGTTCAGTATGCTTGAAATGTTGGTAAGGGGTTGCTCCTCACTTAGTGACCAATTCACTTAATGGCCTGATCATAGGAATAGAACTTGGTTGTTAAGTGAGGAGTGTCTGTGTTATAATCTTACTCAATCCAACCTCAAAACTTTCAAGAGATGCCTTCAAAGTTGTCATCACTATCACCAATACCGCCTTCAAACCGGTTAATATGATCATCACCACCACCACAATGGACAACAGTTATCTTTTTTAATATTACATAAAATAACAGTGTAAAGGTGCAAATTAAATAATATCTGGTGACTCCAAGCAATGTACACTGTGACCTGAGAAATCTAAGGAATATGATTCCCAAAAATAAGATAATGCAGAGCTTAATTTGTATTATCTGCCTATGTCTTGTCATGACACACCCAAGGAGGAGGAACAGGTTGTCTCCCCGATTTGTGTTTGTCCTCTCACTTAACACGCTTGGCAGTAAAACTACAAAAAAAAGAAATGTAGACTAAAAAATTCCTGATTGTGGATGCATCAGTGATGAAAGGGTAAGACAAAAACAAGCTTCGTAAAACTGTATTTCCAGGTTAGTAGATTGTTTGCATGCATACATAGTTGTTCATTCACCATCTGAAACCACAAAGAATGGCTCACTCCAACATGACCACGAAAAAATAAAGAGAATTCATGTATTCACTGATAATGTTCAATTTGATGGTTGCAGCTGTGGTATAGTGTTTCACTCCTAATGAACTATAAATAAAGCATATATTGGTGCTTTGCTGACTGTGAAAGCTGTAGATAAACTAAATTCATAAAACGGTCTGTATCTGTCAGTAAATGTATTGGAATTACAGGTATGTGTTGATTAACTAGAGGGGAAAGTCAAATACTCAAGCAGAGTGTCAAAAAAAAATTTCCACTGTTCTATATGTTTATGCATGGGTATGCATAGATTACCCTGCTTACTTTAGTGTTAAATCCTTGGGAAAGGACACCACTATACCTAAAGCTGTTGTGCAACAACAAGAACAAAGCATAAACGTAAATACACCATATATTTTTTAACTGCTTGCAAGCACTAACAACATATTGGCTGCTTAAATTAGACATTGAAACCGAAAGTATACCCAAATCCACAACTCCGCTCAAGACTTGCACCTGCTGTACATGGACAATTTGGGTGCTGTCCCCTGTAGTCCATCTCCACTCCCCATCAGAAATATTATTATTATTATTATACAGGATTTATATATGAGAAAAAATGTATCAGAATCACTTCATGCTTTCCACTTGGGAACCAACCTTACTTGATGCTTTTCAACACTCCTGGCTTGCTCACAAGGATAGGGAAAGTTGTTGTTAACTAATAAATATGGCAAGAGGAGCCAAGAGTGGACTGCGGCTGATACATTGTTTCCTTATATTTCTAATGAAACCAAAAACACTCAGAGACCAATTTTTGTCATTGCAAGTGTAAAGTTGAAATATATACTGTATGTCTTTTATAAGTATTGACGTAATTGCCAGCCCACTGATGAAGTCGTGTGCTTCACCTTGCACAAGCATTGTTTAACACTAAGGTGACTGTTTATGAAGCAGTGAACAGCGGTGATCCTGAGGATCGCCACTGATCGCAGTCCATAAACGGTTTATGAAACAGAGATAATTGGGGGAGAACGTGTTTGGACATGTTCTCCCCCTGATGATCTCCGCACGCTGGAAATCCTCATTGACTGACACAGAAACGGCCAGTTTATGAAGCTGCAATCTCAGCGCTTCACTGGCAATCTGAGTCAGAATTCATACTCCCCGATTCACCATCTCAGAGGTGGAGAATCTGAGAGTAAGGAGAGAATCCCGGGGGACCTGAGAAGGAAAGAGGAAGATTATCAACTTCTTTATACCTCTATCAGACCCCCCAAGACAGTAACCATGTCCTCCTGTCATATTTATGTGTATATAAATATATATATATAACTTGTGTATGTATATATATATATATATATATTATATATAATGTATATAATATAATTATATATAATGTGTGTGTATATATATGTATATATAACATGTGTATATATATATATATATATATATATATATATATATATATATATATATATATATATATTATGTAGGGGGTCTCTTTTATTAGCATTATTCATGTACTGAGAAGTGATAATTTATCACTGCTTAATAAACTGACATCTCTGTGTTTTTGTGAATTTCTGGTACTGTAATCTCATAAAGTTTCACAAGATTCCAGTATCAGGAGCCATTCTCTACTGTTTGAAGCGTTTGTAGATCACTTCACTCCTCAGAAGGAGAAGTGATCTACAAAGCTTCATAAACTGGCACACAGAGGAGAGAGATCTCCTCTGAGAATGCCAGAGAATGAAGCAGATAAATTTTTTCACTGCTTCATAAACGTAATCATAAACGTGCTTCATAATCATCTGTTGAGAAATTATGTCCTCCTTGTCTAAAATCTCTGGGGATCTCAAAATGGGGGGATTTTTATTTCATCAGGCGAGAGTAATTATAGATGACACATGCACCTCATATCGCATATGCACTGTCCGACATTACAGTTACCTGTTGAACAAAAGCCCCCCCACAAGATCTTGAGAAGTCTTGCTGCAGTTGAGAAACAAAATCTCTCTGAAAGACAGTGGTGATATAGCCTTCCCAGGGTGCATCTATGAAGCCCTGGCTACATCATCGCTAGGAGAAAAAGAAAAGAAAATCAAAAATTCAATTTTAGATTTAGGGCTTTAAGATTATTCGGGATCGGCGTGCAGAGCTGCAAGTTCCTCCACCCCAAACTCGCTCATTCATGTCTTTATGGACCTTGCTTTTTGCACTGGTCCAAATTATTTGGTGGAGGGGGATTATTGTGTGGGGTTGTTTTTCTGGAGTTGGGCTTGGCCCCTTAGTTCCAGTGAAGGGAACTCTTAAGACAACAGAATACCAAGACATTTTGAACAATTTCATGCTCCCAACTTTGTGGAAACAGTTTGGGGATGGCCCCATCCTGTTCCAACATGACTGTGCACCAGTGCACAAAGCAAGATCCATAAAGACATGAATGAGCGAGTTTGGGGTGAAGGAATTTGACTGGCCTGCACAGAGTCCTGACCTCAACCTGATAGAACACCTTTGGGATGAATTCGAGTGGAGACTGCGAGCCAGGCATTCTCATCCAACATCAGTGTCTGACCTCACAAATGCGCTTCCATAGACACACTCTTAAACCTTGTGGACCGCCTTCCCAGAAGAGTTGAAGCTTTTATAGCTGCAAAGGGTGGGCCAACTCAATATTGAACCCTACGGACTAAGACTGGGATGCCATTAAAGTTCATGTGTGTGTAAAGGCAGGTGTCCCAATACTTTTGGTAATATAGTGTACATGCACTGCATTATATATGACTGGTTCCTAGTTCTGGCCTTCCCTCTCCCCTTCTTATTTATACTGGACAGGCTTGATTTACTAAAGAGAAAGCTGAATGTGAAGAGACTTCACTTTGCAAAGAATAACCAATCACGTGCAAAGGAAGTAAAAAAAATGAATTTTTGCTTGCTCATGATTGAATGACGGAAGTCAGCAGCTCTGGGAAAAATTCCCTTGCAATGTGAACAGTTTACAGTATTTGCCTTTAGTAAGTCGATTTTAAGTACATGCACATGTTAACTCCACTTTAAAGGTAAACCTAAGAAATAAAATCTACAAACCAGGGTTTTTTTAGTGAAAACTGCATGTCAGAATAGTCATTCACTCCAGCAATAAAGGCAGCTTAACTAACATGCAAATTTTGACTTTTCCATCTAAAAACTAAACTTTGCCGTCTTCCTTATTTTTCCAGTGAGGGTACATTCAGAATAGAATCAGTGGCGGCTGGCGCCAGCAGCCCCCGCCCAGCCAGCCATCCATCTGACCACCACCAAACCCCCCTCCCACCCCATCCCCTATCGCTCGCTCGATTGCTTCGCTCACTCGCCCGTCACCCGCCAGCCCCGCACGTATCTTCATCCTTCCGTCTCTCTCCCCTAGTCCCAGCCCTGAGTCCCGGCGGTCTCCTCTCTGCCAATCAGGAGTCCTGGAATCCGGTCAATGGGGTCTTAGGACTCCCAGCCAATCGGGTCTCAGGACACGCTGATTGGCCAGGAGGAAAAACAGGAAGACATTAGCGAATATTAATTAGCTTATGTCACACAAGTGGGTGGGCTCGGGGTGCAGTGCTCTGCGCCCCAAGCCCACTCTTTTTTGAGGCCAATTAGAGCCTCAGGCTCTAGTCATGTGCTTCAAATAAGAACAAACCCCATTGAAATCCATGTGTCCGGCACCCCACATGTGGATTAGGGGGCCAGAAGCATGTATAGGGGAAGCGGTGCCAGTGCACCCGGCATTAACGTCTTCCACTGAACAGAAGAGCATACAAGTCTGTATAAGCGAGCTAAAGGTTATTAGGAAATGAGAATACAAGGACGTTCTTTTCTTGCACAGCTGAAAATTAGTGGATATCCATATTAGATAAATCTTCCTGATCTGGGTCAAATCCTGGTTCAAATTAAGAATACGTCCACTGATCCGCTGTCGGGTAAGTTAACACAGACAGCTCTTAATTTGGACACTCTGATAAGTAAGACATCTGGACCAGAAATAGAAAACAATGAATTTTGGAACAGTTGTGGGTCTAGTTAGGTATAGGATTTGGGGACATAGAGCAAGAAATGTAATTAATAGACACATTTTATTATTCATGCTATTATTTGCATTTTATCCTAAAATATTAGACATAGCAAAAATGTATTTCCTGTAACAGAATTGATGAAAAATTGTGCATTCAGCAAGAAGTGCTTGCTATACTCTATAATTTAAAACTAATAGAAGTTTTCTTAGCCATTTAATTGATGTAGACAGTAATTGGGCTTTAAAGGTCGTGATCACATTGATATAAAAGAACAGAAGAGCGCGGAGCTAGCTGTTGCTTAACTTGTTTCTTTTGTTACTTTATCTCCAGCTTTTACCACCAGGTGCTGGAACATAGTCTGCATCTTCATAATCTAAAGATTATAGCCTTGCCAATGCCATTTATACAAAACAGAAACTGCAGAGCTTTAGTTGGCATTGGTAACTATTATCCAAAAGTCAAATAAGGCAGAAGTAACAATACGTCTATTTGTCATAGAGCGAAGTTGGAAAGTTTCTCAAACTAAAACACAAATTCAACTTTCTATGGCTTATTTTAATATGTCTTATTTTGTTTTATTTTTCAGTTGTTCATTTTATTTTATTTTTCCCATAGTGGTTTAATAAAAAAAATGGCATCCTATTTGTACATGACTAGATCATAAAATTCCATAATGGTAAAAGGTTTTCCACCCCTCCCTTTGCTCAGGAGGTGCAGACGACTGAAACCCTGTGCACTGATTTTGTGCATACTGTAGCAGACAGGTTTTAGCTGTTAGTAAGTGGCTTGTGATTTTTAGGAGAGCAGTTTCTGTGGAGTGTTGTGGGTGAAACCCCAACTGAAAGGAATCAAAAAGGTTATTCTCAATTAGGTGGCAGCTAGACATGTGCGCCGTCTATAAATTAGTTTCGTTTTGTTCTGTTTCATATTAAAATGTATTTGTATTTCGTAATTCGTGTCCGAAATTCAATTTGGATTCGTACGAAATACAAATTTTTGTTCGTTAACTTTTCGTAACAATTACGAATGTTCGTTATGATGAATTTATCATTATGAGGGGCTCCCACCATCCCTGTGCTGTGCTGACTTCCTGGGTTTTTAACTTTTAAGTTTGTTAACTTTTTGTAACAATTACGAATGTTCGTTATGATGAATTTATCATTCTGAGGGGCTCCCACTATCCCTGTGCTGACTTCCTGGGTTTTTAACTTTTAAGTTTGTTAACTGTTCGTAACAATTACGAATGTTCGTTATGATAAATTTCAATTTATCACCAGTCATGTTTCCGTTGTAACGGAATTTGGATCCTAAATTCGTAAACGAAATTTCATATTTCGTACAGAATTCGGAGGCATAGCAATTCGTATTTCGGATCCTCCCGAATGTACGAATTTACGGAAATTCGTACGAATTTTCGATTCGTACGAAACTAATCGCACATGTCTAGTGGCAGCCCAGGCAGTCGTAGACTAGGCCTTCCACGAGTATGAAGGTAAAAGGGTGTAAGGAGATGGTTGTTAAAATATTTGGAATCCAATATGGGGGTGAACAGAGCAAGTTTTAGAGAATTGGGAAAGACGTTAGTAGAGATTGAGAGATTGAAGGTGTGAGTTATAGAGTGTAGGACAGAGCAAGAGTTTGACCATCGTATTTGTGAGGGAACAGGGTCTAGGGGGTAGACATGTGCGCCGTCAATAAATTTGTTTCATTTTGTTTCGTTCCGTTTCGTATTAGAATTAATTCGTATTTCGTAACAATTACGAATGTTCGTTATGATGAATTTCAATTTATCACCAGTCACAGTTCCGTTGTAACGGAATTTGGATACGTAAATTCGTAAACGAAAATTCGTATTTCGTACAGAATTCGGAAGCAAAGCAATTCGTATTTCGGATCCTCCCGAATGTACGAATTTTCGATTCGTACGAAACTAATCGCACATATCTACTAGGGGGCAGGTGGTTAGGTGGGCATTAGAAAAAAGTTTAGTGACCTACTCTTAGCACAGTTAAACGAGGGAAGTATTGAGAGTGCAGGTGGACACGAATGTAATGTCTATTTCACAGCACCTTCAGTGTCACCTTCAACTCTACTTCCTCCTTGCCTATTCCTTGTTCTGTTAGGGTACCACAATGTTCTTGCCTTGGACCTCTCTTATTCTTGAACTACACCTCCTCCCTGGGTCAGCTGATAGCTTTAATTGCCTTCCAATACCAATGCTGATGGCACCCAAATCTTTATTTATTCCCTTCAGTTCACCACATCAGTCTCCTCACACATCACTGATTTACTAACAGACATATCAATATGGATGTCAAACCACTTCCTCAAAATCTATCTGAAACTGAGCTCATAATATTTCCTTCCTCCACGTGCCTCTTCCCTTGATTTGTCTGACAAGATTGATAGCACAACTATCAGTCCGTCCCCTCATGCCGGGATGTTACGAGGAAACCCTGGACTCTGAACTCCCCTTTTGGTCCCACATCTAATCACTGCCCAAATCATGCCACCTCAACCTCTGCAACATCTCCAAAATATGCCCCTTTTTAACCATTGACACCACAAAGCTTCTAATTCACTTCCTGGTTATCTCTCGCCTTGACTACTGCAACTCCCTCCTCATTTGATTACCTGTGCCCAGGGGCGGACTGACAATTCATGGTGCCCCCGGCAATAGGAGATTATGGGGCCTCCAGACAATCAGAGCTTATGGGGCCACACAGTATACACATACATGTACACACAGTATACACAGACATGTTTCTATTGGCTGAGAAGGTACTGGAGAAGTGGGGCAGCTATAATCTCTGGATTTTTAGACCAAAAGGATGTCGGTAAGGGATATTTCAGAAACAGATTTAAAAAAAACACAGATTTTTACATACTGTCCCTGGTTTTACTGAGGCTGGCAACCCTGATGGTGCCCCCTAGTGGCTCGGGGCCCTCAGGAAGTGCCCGAGTGGCCGAATGGTCAGTCCGCCCCTGCCTGTGCCCTTTTCAGTTCGTCCTGAATGCTGCTGCCAGACTCATCCACCTTACCAAGGGTTCAGTGTCTAGTACTCCTCTCTGCCAATCCCTCCATTAGCTTCCACTCACTTAACAAAAAAAATTCAAAACAAAAACAATAACTTACAAAGCTATCCACAACTCTGCCCCCAGCTATATCACTAAACTAAAAATTGCTCTCTTAAGTCCTCACAAGACCTCCTGTTCTCTAGCCCCCTTGCTTGGTCACCTCCTCCCATGCTCACCTCCATGACTTCTCCAAAGCCTCTCCCAGCTCTGGAACTCCTTACCCAAATCTATCCAAATATCTCCCACTTTATTAACCTTTAGGTGATCCCTGAAAAAACATCTCTTTAGAGATGCCTATCCTGCTTTTAACTAATACACTGTCTGTTTATTTCTCCATCAGCTCATCCCCCACAGTTAATACCTTTTTTTTATCACTTGACTGTTCCTCTCAGCTTGTAAGTTCGAACGAGCAGGTCCCTCTGATTCCTATATAAACCCTGCATACTGCGAATAATATTATTAAAGTGGTGTTGCCACCAAAAAAAAAAAAATTGGCTTAAAAATCCTAAAAAAAATAAAAAATAAATAATTGGAAAAAAAAAAAATTTTTTTTTAAATGCCTGTTGCTAGGGGGTCCCCGTAGTCTGCCACCTTCAGTGCCCGGGCACTAACATCACTTCCTCTAGGTGCTGCACAATCATCTGGGACCTGTCACGTATCCCAGATAAGTGAGCGTCGAATCACGGCGCCAGGCGCCGCTTGCGCATTCGCAGTGGGAGACCACATTAAGAATGCCGAGGGCCTCGTTCCCCCGCATCGCTGGACCCTGGGACAGGTAAGTGTCCGATTATTAAAAGTCAGCAGCTGCAGTATTTGTAGTTGCTGACTTTAAAAAAAAATTTTTTTGTGGGCCCTCCTCTTTAATAAGGAAAAAAGGTTTGGAGTGATCTGGGATTTGAACTGTCCCTGACAATACAGTTACTTTTAGCCTAGAGGTCACCAGTAACAAAAAGCTTAATTTTTTGTGGCCCTTGTATTGAAAAGCTGACACATTGCCGCCAGGGCCGGTACAAGAGGTGGGCAGGAGGGGCAGCTGCCTCGGGCTCCTCTCTACAGCGGAAACCACATCCTGGCACAGAGGGAGAAGGATTCACTCTCCCGGGCTTGATTTCTCATCAGTCTGGCTGGCTGGATCGGGCTGTGACACTGAGAGCTCCTCTACAGGTGGGCGGAGCAAGATGATAACACAACAGTGCAGTCCCGATCATTGCTTCCTGCCCCCTGCATACATCACACAGCTCTCCTAACATGAAGGTCTCACAGGATAGATGTCAGTTTTCTTCCATGTGAGTCCCCACTGCTCTGCCTTCCAAACTGTACCTGGCTATGCTGTAAACCCATCCTGTACTTTGCAGAGCAGGTTTTCTAAAAGAGAAGAACAATTCTTCTATATGCTGTGAATATACTGGGACTTTTCAGTTGTTAATGTTCTCTGCTGATCCATCTAGTACTTGTGTATGGGGAGGGGATCCAGTGCTTAAAGAGGGATTGCACCTGAAATTTTTTTTTTTTGTAAAGCCAGCAGCTACAAATACTGCAGCTGCTGACTTTTAATAAATGGACATTTACCTTTCCTGGAGTCCAGCGATGTCGGCAGCAGAGGCCGAGCAAACGCTCGGCTCTCTGCTGCTGCCGGCGCCATTCTCGGTGAGGGAATCAGGAAGTGAAGCGTTGCGGCTTCACTTCCCAGTTCCCTACTGCACATGCTCGAGTCGCGCAGTGCAATGAGAATCGTCCGCGCTGTCTCTGGGACCCGTGTGTGTCCCAGCAGACAGCACGGCGGGACAGGAAGAAGCATAGACTCCCGTGGGAGTCTATGCCCAGAAGTGGGTGTAAATAACTGTCTTAGACAGGTATCTGCACCCCGCTCCCCCCTGAAAGGTGCCAAATGTGACACCGGAGGGGGGGAGGGTTCCGATGAGCGGAAGTTCAACTTTAGGGTGGAATCCCGCTTTAACTAACTTCCCCCAGCCGTCTCCCATCCTGAACACAGGATATGTCTCACTAACAGCAGTGTACTTACTATATTATTTGCCTAATATAAGCTGGGTGCAATGAAAAAAAAAATACCTGTCCCTATTAGCCCAGTCTGATGTCAGTCTATTGAGCCCTCCCCTGCTTTGTCAGCCCCACATTCCCAGAAAAGTGCTGAGGTGTTAGCATAGAGCTCTGTACATGTGAAGACTTGGGATTAAGGCAGGGGAAACATTATTTCAGCAAGCTGCAAATGCCATTGACGTTGTTGGGAATCAGAGCCCCCTGTGTTTCAGAGCCCCACTGTGTGTCAGAGCCCCCCCCCCCCCCTGTGTGTCATAGCCCCCTTGTGTGTCAGAGTGTTTCCTCCTCATTCACTTTCCCATGTTGACTTTAGACAGCAGAGCAGAAAGTAGAGTCCAGTGTGCTGAAGTGTGGAGAATATGTGATCCTGTTCTCCATAGGCTAGTGAGTTTGACTTCAACTTGTTAGTGTTGCTAAATCTGCTAGTACATCTAACACTAACCTCCTTCCCAGACTGACTATGCTATCGTCTGCTATCGGCTGTGCCTTCTGTGCCTTCTGTGCTACCAGGTGAAAACAGAGGGGAAAAGCCTAAAATAAAACTAATGCAGCCACCACATCTACTGATTGTTAAACTAACATCTTGTTTTTTTTTTTAGCAGTCTTCTGAACCCCATTTCCACAATCCTTAATACGTTCTTATTTTTTTCCCCATTCCTGAGCTCTGCATCACCTGCTACTGAACCCTTGCACTGTAAATAAGGGGGGGGGGGGTGGCAATTTGGTATGTTCGCCCTGGGCACTGGGTGACCTTGTCCCGGCACGGATTGCCGCTCCCCAGCTGCTGTGTCAGAAGAGTTGAATACCTGCGCCATTAAAACCATTTTTTTTAATACTTACAAGTCCGGTCCAGTGCTGACTCTGATCTTCACCCTATCTTCAAGAGCTATAAGTGTTAAAACATTAGACCCCAACATGTTTCCTGTGTCAAATATCTGGACCTTATAAAATGATAGGACACATTAATCACTGTATAGGATGTAGCCAAAAGCTTGAGCACTGAAATTATATAACAAAGAACATTAAATAAAGGTGTCTTTTGTTTCTATAAGTGAATATTGGAGTTGACCAGGTATATTTTCATCCACAGGCACCTTTTCTAAAAGAGACCTTACTTTGAGCAGGAGCCGATTCAACAATACATGAACAATACAATATATACATTGTCTAGGAGGGTGGACAGCACCAGCAGCCATCAACTAGGTGCGTTCCCCAACAAAGACACCCCAAAAAATTAAAAACAACGGTGTTACAGCACAGTGAGCATATTAGCATATCTCATATCAATGAATACAGTAACTTCAGGCCTTCCCGCATTTTTGTTTACTAACCTGCACTATGCAATGGACATGGAGATGTGTGTTCAGGTCCTAAATAGCTTCATGTATACAATAGATGAGATACTAAAGTGACACTCAAGTTGCAAGAAAGGGGTATCAAAATATTGAAGAATCCTTTTCAAAGTCACTGCGACTATAAGTCACATAGATTGGAACGGATGCTTTTGAAATCAATGGGTTGTGACTTGTCATGTGACGTTATGTGTCCAAAGTCGCATGACAAGTCGCACTAGTGTGCACGAAACCTAGCACCAGTTTTAGTAAATATCCCGCTAAATGTCCACGCTCTTAAGAGTATGCTATATTAGCATACTAATATAGCCGATCCTGACTTTCCTGGGGCCCCAAGCAAAATTCTGCTAAGGGGCCCTCTACCTGACCCGTGATGCCGTGAGCTATGTAAACCATTTGCCATTGCCACACAGTCACACCTGACACTTCAGTGCTCCCAATACCATTCTTCCTTCTTTAACCACTACAGCCCCCGACGATTTTACCCCCTTCCTTACCAGAGCACTTTTTGTAAAATGGCACTGCGTCGCTTTAACTGACAATTGCACAGTTGTGCGACATTGCACCCAAAGAAAATTTGCGTCCTTTTTTTCCCATAAATAGAGCTTTCTTTTGGTGGTATTTGATCACCTCTGCGGTTGAAAAAAATCGCAATAAGCGTATATAGATTTGTTTGCGCAAAAGTTATACCGTCTACAAAATAGGGGATAGATTTATTGCATTTTTTTTTTTTTTACTAGTAGTGGCGGCGATCTGCGATTTTTTTTCGTGACTGCGACATTGTGGCGGACACTTCGGAAACTTTTGACACATTTTTGGGACCATTCACATTTACACAGCGATCGTTGCTATAAAATTGCACTGATTACTGTGTAAATGTGACTGGCAGGGAAGGGGTTAACACTAGGGGGCGGCTGCAGGGGTTAATATGTTCCCTATGTGAGTGATTCTAACTGTGGGGGGAGGGGACTCACAAGGGGAGGAGACCGATCGGTGTTCCTCTGTACTGGGAACACACCATCGGTCTCCTCTCCACTGACAGGACGTGTTTGTTCCCGGGCAATCGCGGGTGCCCGGCGGACATCGCGGCCGCCGGGCACGCGCACTGGGTCCCGAGCGACAATGCAGGTGCGCGCGCGCGCCCCTAGGTGGCCGGGAATGGGAGGACATCATATGATGCCCACCCAGGATGGGAGATCCACCTTGTGGGCGTCATATGACTATGGGTTGGTATTGAAGCGGTTAAACAAAACAGTCAAAGAATAAGTAAAACAATATAGAACAGATATGTATATAATATATATATCTTTACATATCTGTGGATCCCCCACTCACATCAGGGTCCCCAGAGTTTCCCCACTTACATCAGGGTCCCCAGAGATTCCCCACTTACATCAGGGTTCCCAGAGATTTCCCACTTACATCAGGGTCCCCAGAGAGCCCCTCCTTACATCAGGGTCCCCAGAGAGCCTCTCCTTACATCAGGGTCCCCAGAGAGCATCCCCCCATACATCAGTGTCCTCAGAGAGCCTCCCTACTTACATCAGGGTCTGCAGCATTGCCCTTTACATCAGAGTTCCCCCTTGCACTGTAAGGTGGAATCCTGCATACTATGATGTAAAGGGGAACTCTGGGAATGTGGGAAGGACTGTGGTGACCAGAGAAAGAAAACACTAAGATAAAGGGGTTTACTGATATAAGTGAAAAACTTTATATCAGTGCCCCCTTACAATATTGTATTGACCTCCCCTAGACTGGCCTGGCGGTGCTGTCACTGACTTCCTCTCAGGTGCATCGTGCAGGGCTCAGTCAGTCGGCTCCAGCTTGGTGGCTCTGGTTTTATCCCATAGTTTCCTCTCCGCAGTCCATACATGTCTGACTTCTCCCATGACCCCCATCCTGGCGGCACTCCCACTCTTGACTCCTCTCCAGACGTGATATAAGACAAGAGATGGTCAGAGGCTGCGGATGGTACAGGAGAGGTCAGAAGCTGCGGATGGTACAGGGAGGTCAGAGGCTGCGGTGGGGACAACAGGAGAGGTCAGAGGATGTGGGGGGCAACAGGAGAGGTCAGAGGCTGTGGGGGGGGCAACAGGAGAGGTCAGAGGCTGCGATGGGGAACAAGAGGTCAGAGGCTGCGAGGGGGGGACAGGAGGTCAGAGGCTGCAAAGGGGGGGACAGGTGGTCAGAGGCTGCAGGGGGGGGACAGGATGTCAGAGGCTGCAGGGGGCGACAGGATGTCAGAGGCTGCAGGGGGCGACAGGATGTCAGAGGCTGCAGGGGGGCCCCAGGAGGTCAGAGGCTGCGGACGGGACGTAGGAAGGCTTTATTTTTAAAAATGGCGCCACTCATCGCCATCGTGTCACTGCGCATGCGCCCGCCTTTCCGAAAAGTGCCGTGCGTGTCCGGACTTCGGAACAGCGCTGGCGCATGCGCAGTTGCATGTCGGCCTGGCCCCGCAGCCATCTTTTTTTCAGGCGCCGCTGCCCTCACAGCGGCGGCAGTGGCCCCAGGGGTCCCTGAGCAGAGCCGATCTGCCCTTGGGGGCCCCGCACAGCGACAGGGCCCTACGCAGCTTGTATAGTCAGCGTATAGGGCGGATCAGCTCTGCCCCCCTCCCAGCAGCCCCCCTGCAGCAGCGATCAGAGGCCTCCTTACCTTAGGAAGAAGGCAGATCAGGCAGACATGGATCTGGGCTGTAGCTCCTCGCTCCAGGCCATCTCTTTTCCTTCAGGCCAGACCCGAGCCCACCCTTTTTTGAAGCCAATTAGAGCCTCAGGCTCTAAACAAAAAAACCCCATTGAAATTCATGCGTCCAGCGCCCCGCATGGAGATTAGGGAGACGGACGCCCCCTTATAGACGGGCCACCGCTGCTCCTTAGTATCTCATGTGTTGTATACTGTATATGGAAGCTATTTAGGACAAGGAAGCACATCTCCATTTTGACTGCATGGTGCAGGTTAGTAATCAGAAAAAGGGATGCCTGAATTTACTGTATTCTTTGCTATAAGATATGCTCAGTGCTGTAACCCCTTGTTTTTTATATTAAAAAAATAAATAATTATATATATATATATATATATATATATATATATATATATACATAAAAAAAAAAAAAGTGTGTATATATATATTTTTTTTTTTTCACAGTGCTGTCTTTCATGCTGCCATGTTAACTAGATGAGTCATTTACCTCTTGTAAAAGTACCGGGAATACAGTCATTGTACCAGTGAATCTATAAACCTTTGCAAAATATTTTGAAAAATGCACTTAGGAAAAACCTGTGCATGTTGTTGCAACTTGTTTGCCTTGCACAACCCTCCTACTTTTACCTGCAAACAGTATACCGCAATTAACAAATTAATATGAGCTGGCACATTGCCATCTTTTGTACAAAAAAAAGGTTCATGATTTTAAAACAAGCTGTTGCTTGCAGACATTGATTACTACCGTTTTAGATTACCTAATCAAAATAGCATAATGCTATTATTTGTATTTGAGCAATAACTGAATGAAAACGTTGATGTAACAGCACTCCTATAAATTCTTAGAAGTGAGTAATATGGGACTGGCTTGGTCTTGCTTACCTGTGAGTCATTGAGGAGATTTGCCTTCACTATCTGTTTTGTGTGATACCTGTGAAATAGCGAAATATCTATCTGTCAAACAGGGAAACCTCTCCCAGGAAAACAAGGGCACAATCAACATTCAAAACTCACCAGAGGTTCTAACCATTCCTCCCTTCATCCTATCCAAAACTTAAGCCCCGTACACACGGTCGGACTTTTTGACAACCAACATGCAAATTAGGTGGTTTGGACCAACATCCGACCGTGTGTACGCTCCATCGGACCAACTTTTTCCAGGTTGCATCGGACTTTTGTTGGCTGTGCGAACGGACCAACTTTCTGCCAACAAAAGTCCGAAGGACAAAAGTCCGAACGTGTGTATGCAGTACCAACTGACTTTTGTCCACAGTACAAACACGCATGCTCAGAACCAATGCAAAAGATCACACAACAATATAGAAGTTGACCAAAGGTGGCGCTGGAGTATTCGAACGTCCTCTTTTGAAGTGTCGTCAGTACGTTGAAACGTCATTAAGTTCGTGTTGGTTGTCTCAAAAGTCCGACCGTGTGTATGCAGTACCAACTTGAGGGCCAACGCCCTTTGGACAAAAGTCCAAGGGAAAGTTGGTCCACGGTCCGACCGTGTGTATGGGGCTATAGAAATACAACAAAAACTGGAGACCGACAACATCCGAACCGTGTGGTACCTCCATCGACCAACATTTTTCCAGGTTTTTATTTCTCGGACTTTTGTTGCTGTGCGAACGGACCAACTTTCTGCCAACAAAAGTCCGAAGGACGAAAAGTCCGAACGTGTGTATGCAGTACCAACTGACTTTTGTCCACAGTACAAACACGCATGCTCAGAACCAATGCAAAAGATCACACAACAATATAGAAGTTGACCAAAGGTGGCGCTGGAGTATTCGAACGTCCTCTTTTGAAGTGTCGTCAGTACGTTGAAACGTCATTAAGTTCGTGTTGGTTGTCTCAAAAGTCCGACCGTGTGTATGCAGTACCAACTTGAGGGCCAACGCCCTTTGGACAAAAGTCCAAGGGAAAGTTGGTCCACGGTCCGACCGTGTGTATGGGGCTATAGAAATACAACAAAAACTGGAGATGGGTTTTAAATAAAAACGTAACTACAATATAATCTACTAATGAAGGCAAAATTACCATCTGCGTGTTAATTGGTATTCTGTATCCAATATGTACATATCCCTACAGCTGGTGGTATAATGCCATTATAAGTGACAGATGTCCCCCCAAAGGCGAATCAGAATGGCCACTACCATAAGGAAAAGAGAATAATTTTACTAGTGAGAATTATAACAAGTGTGTAATGTTTTGTTATTCCAACTTTATTTCCTGATTTATTTTTTCTGCTCTACAAAATATTGTATGTATTTTTTCAAAGTATCCATGTTTGATTATGTGTTTATTTTACAGAATCACTTTAACTGTTCCCAGTGAGTAGCAACATTAAAATAAAATGTTCTCAATTATAAGATGTTGCTGTTTTTCTCTGTTGCAGGCAGTAAGCAATGCATAGAAGCTTCACTTGTTTGCAGACCATAAAAATAATTTCTTTAGTCATCTGTTTGTCTACTCACACTTTCAGCATGACTTGGTTTTATTTTCAGTCTTTCTTATTTAACCACTTCAGCTCCAGAAGGTTTACCCCCTTCATGACCAGGCCATTTTTTGCGATACGGCACTGCGTTACTTTTTTTTTTTATCTCAATAATATAATAAAAAAAGCAGTAATAAAAAAAAGGCAGTACAAAATTCCAGACCATTACATAGTCAATGTATTCAATGTACGTTTTATATATACAGGAACATGGCGAACACCCATGCACACATCACCCTCATGGAACTCGGATTCTACATTAAGCATCATAGCCTAAATAAACAAATAAACAATGAAATCCAGTGTATAAAACCCACTCAATGGATTACCATACCATTCTTACCATAGGCGGTCCATGATTAGATCTACCAGAGCTAAGCCAGGAACATCCAGCCATGGTGCCCACATTTCTCTGAATTTTCTACCACTGCCCCTGTGTTGGTAGACACATTTTTCCAACCTAATAGTGTCTCCCATGTGAGTCAGCCACTCCTTCACTGTGGGGGGTTCTGTCAATTTCCAACGCCTCAAGACTAATTTTCTGGCCTGAAAAAGAGCCCTAGCTATAGTTAGTCTGGGTGCCTCTTCTACAGGAACTTGATCTATAATTCCAAACAGGCAGATTTTAGGGTTTTCCGTAAGCTGAACCTGAAAAACTTTTAACAATCCCTAACACCTCCTTTCAAGAGACGTGTAAATTTGGGCTCCTTCATAAGAGATGGATCAGGTCTCCATGGTCCCTCATGCAACAAGTGCATGGTGGATCATCTAACACACACATTCTCACCAATCTAGCTGGCGTGTAATGGTTACATAAGATTAGATATAGGTGAGATACCTGTTGGGCCACATTTAGAGAGCACTGGGGAACCGCAGCTAAAGCCTCCTCCTGTTGGCCTTTCTTAAAAATTCCAACATCATGCTCCCATTTAGCTATCACCCCTTTGATTCCAGTGGCCAAAAATGTATTAAGCAACATAGAGTAGCTGCAGGAGATGAACCCCTTGTAAGAGGTCACCTCATGCATGTAGTTAAAAATAGGTGTGGGAGTCTGTGTCCAAGAGTCAGTAACTATTTAGGCCCTGATTGCGTGTTGGAGTTTGAAATAATATAATAGCATAGATGGGGGAAATTTTAGTTCTAGCTTTAGAGTATTGAAGGGGCGTAACCTGCCATCTCTGAATATTTTTTGCATCTGTGTAACCCCGTATTCAAGCCATATTGTAGTTTTTCTATGGCCCTAGCTATTTGCTGTAGTTGAGAGGCTTGATAGAATAGCCATGAGTTTGGAAGTTCCATCCCACTTGCTTACTTCGCTGCAATTGTTCCAGTCTCACATTTGGCATTTGTATTGTGCCAAATGAGTGACCTGAAAATGGAATTAATGATACGAAACTGCTTCAGTGGAACAACTATCGAAGAATTGTGGAGCATGGAGCACATACAGAATCTGTGGCAGTAGGATCATTTTGATCAAGTTGATTGTACCCACCGAAGAAAGTTTCAATCTGGACCATACCTTAACCCGATCGTGGCAATGGTTTAGCAAAGGGGTTAAGTTTATGGGAATATACTCTAGGTGGTTTAGTGTAACTTGCATGCCTACATACCGGAATTCAGTGGATACCAGGATATCAATAAGGTCACCATCTGAGGGTCCGGTTTCCCATCTAATAACATAAGGGAAGAAGTAGTCCAGTTAATCACTAATCCTGATTAGTGGCCAAATGTTTGGACAACCTCTATAGCCTCCTTCAGGGATGATGCAGTGTCTCCCAAAAGTAGCATGGTGTAGTCTGCATATAGCATCAGTTTTCCATGCAGCTCCCCATACCAGAAACCTTAGATGTCTGAAATGGAATGAAAACAAGCTGCTAATGGCTTTATGGATAGAAAGGGAGGAGATAGTGGGCACTCCTGTCTAGTGCCCATATATAAGCGATATATACTCTTTCTACTTCTCCGATAGTTGCTTTAGGGGAGCTATATAATAGTTTGACCCACAAAATAAAGCCTTTCCCAAATCCAAATTTGAGCAAGACAGCCCATAAGTAAGACTAATTAATACTGTCAAAAGGCTTCTGGGTGTTAAGATATAGCAGAACTCTATCCCTATATTATCAGCCCTGGATTGTATATTAACGAAAAGCCTGCATAGATTTATGGCCGCTTGATCAGAGTGGATAATGGAGGATATTACTTTATTCCAGCGTATGGCCAAAACCTTTGCCAGTATCTTCACATTGGTTTGTAAAAGGGATATAGGCCTATATGAGCCAGGGTCTAAGGGATTTTTGCCAGGTTTCAGTAGCAAGACTATATTGGCTTTGGTCATAGAAGATGGGAGACACATACTTTTTTAGCCTCATTGAACACTTCTAGCAGTTTAGGTAACAAGCTCTCAGCATATTGTTTAAACACCTCGGTCAGAAAGCCATCCTCCCCAGGTGCTTTTGAGTTAGGAAACATCCCGGTTGCCACCTGCAGCTCCTCCAAAGTGAGAGGAGCCTCCAGTTGGTGTCTAGCTGTATCAGACAAAGTGGGTAAATTAACCTCTCCAAGATATGTGTGCAATGATTCTATTGTATACGTTTGTTTAGACTGATATAGGTTGGAGTAATAGGACACAAGTACAGACATAAAAGTGTCAGGAGAGTTTGTGATCTTTCCAGTGGGCATTCTTAAGGCACCAATGAAGGGGGACACCTGGTTTGAGTGAGCAATTTTGGCTAAAAGGCAACCAGTATGTTCACCCTCCTCGTAGAATTCCAGCCTGTTAAAAAAAGTGTTTCTGCCCTGCTGCTGAGGAGGTAATATGACAGTGCTTCCTGGGCCGATAACCATGCCACCCTACGTTCATCAGTGGGGTTAGAAACCAATTCGGCCTCCAAGTTGTGTACTAACTGCTCCACCCCTCTCTTTGTGCATTAGATGCCTGCTTAATTGCAGTAATCTCTCTAATAAAAATGTCCCTGTAGAAAGGCCTTGAAACCCATACCATCCCCACATTTGGATGACTTACATGATGTTGCCAAAAGTCATAAATTTTCGTTGCTATCTGGGCCCGGGATGGAAAAAAATGAAGCCAAAAGGCATTCAACTTCCAGGGGGCCCTGGTAGAAGTTAAAGGGGGACAAACTTCCAGAGATAAGACTATCAGGGAATAATCAGAGATCCTTCTAAGGGCATATCTAATCTCTGACACATACCGGTGGCTGTAACTGAACAAAGGCACAAGTCTATATGGGACAATGATAAATGGGATTTCGAGAAGCACGAAAATTGCTTCTCCCCAGGGTTTTTCACCCTCCAGGGATCAATCCACCCCACCTCCCCATCCATTTTTTTCAGGGCTGTGCGGCTTGTGATTCGTCCCTGAGCCACAGGGGGGTGTTTGTCCAAGGCAGGCTCTAGGTAGCAATTGAAGTCACCCAGGACATACAAAGGTACATCCGGATGAACCAACTGATACTCCAACACCACTCTCAACACTTGATGATTATAAGGAGGTGGGATGTAAACAAAGGCAAGTATACATTTCAAGGAAAACAGGGGGCAGTACAAGATAACATATCATCCCTCATCATCCACAACACACTCCAATTCCTGGTAGTCCAATGAACTGTGTATCAACACACTCACCCCTCGAGAACAAGAGGTGTAATCTGTGATCAAGATAAACAAAAGGCACCATAGCCCACAAACCCGGGTACCACCTACTCCCTCCCCGGTTCCAACAGAAGATCACTAGATCTGAGTAGATGTCGGTGAACCCATAGTTATGTTATATGAGATGTCTAACTGATGGTCAGAAAGTTTAACATGCCCACACTTGAAGCCCTACCACTGCGCCCTTAAGATAAGAGATTTGATTAAACCTGCCACTCTAAATAAATCAAAATAAAAACTGAATTTTACCCTCTACCTAAAATGTAAAAGTAAATAGTGGCGCTGATATTGAAATATGACAATCAATACTGTAATATAAACAATAATAAATTAAATAACACCCTGTGACAAGTGAAAGTCACTGTGAACACTAGTGACAGAAGTGACACGAATTAAAGTCCATAAAATAATCCAAATTTTGACTCCGTGACTTCAAAAATATCTTTCTATAGCATTTGTAATATTCCAGATCTTCCACCACACCGCATGTGAAAGTGCCTCCGATCCCCTTAAGAAACGCACTCACCAGCTTTAGGTGCCTTGCACTCTCATGCTCGGCATATACACTTTTACCCTCTAAGGGTTAAATCATCCCACCGATATCCAACCGTGCACACGGAAAAATATCTCTCCACATAAAAATAATATAAGTGCTCCAATAGTGTGATAATGTTTAAAACAATTTAATGAATAAAAGCTAATCTCGAACTATTGCACTCACATAGATCCAAATAAAGTAAGCATAAAAACAATCCTCCTGTTATCAGCAAGTGGTGGTATATTGTGGTCACAGCGGACCCGCTGTGTTCAATCTGTATCTCACCCTCACTGACTCAGCAGACTCGGATCGTCACTTCCTGTTTGACATCAGATGTCACAGCTGGTTGCAGTGGTTATCACGACTTATTCATGAGATTGGCTGTACGGTATGGCAACCATCGCCTTTATAGTCCTCACGTTCATTACTGGCGGAAGTGTTTTTACTGCGCACGCGCACACCCTGTGTCCCCGCAACCACAATAGACTAAGCTTTATGCTGATCACCTTCACATTACGGGACATCACATTGATTTCGGTCAGCATACTAATAACATAATTCTTATCGATGTCCCCAATATAGCACATTTACAGGTGCCCGTAGTGGGACGGATAATATTCTGCACAGTACTACAATCGACATTTCCGATGTTAAACAGACATTTATCTAAAACTTCATCTAATGTCAAAATGTATTAGATTGTATAGTATGTATCGAGTATCAGTATGTATACCTCTTGACAGAACAGTACAAGCTAACATAGCTTGGCCAACAGCTTATATTTACACATTAGCTTTTTGGTCTTAATGGTTTTATCTATGTTATTTTAACAAATTTTGCAATATATAATTTTTGATATAATTTTGGTTGCTGCGTCTCTTTCTGATACCGTTTGTTAAGTACCTGGTAGTAGAGCCTGACTTGTAGGAGAAGACCTCTCATACGACGCTGGTTCACGAGCCACTGGAGTGGGGACAGTGGTCTCGTGAGCGCAGTGGGGTAGGAGTGCCTTGATTGCTTGCGGTGGAAGGCGTTGGAGTCAGCAAGAAGATCCTCCGGGGGTGTCGGCATACAGGTGACAGCGTGCAAGATGGCAACCGCAGGAGCTGGATGAGAATGCCGGATACAGCAGCACCAGGCAGCGGGCGGATCAGGCAGACGGACAACAGGCAAGGCAATGTCAGACAGTCCAGGTTGGCAACAGCAGGTCAGGCAGGTATGGGCAGCAGGCACCGGCGGAGCCGGTAAGGCAGGCAGGAGTCGGCAACGAGGTAGAGGTAGGCAGAATCAGGCAGGCCGGGTCGGGTAGGAGAAGGCAGAGTGGTCAGACGGAGCCGGGTCGGTAACAGGCGGTAGTGGTTCAGAGTAGACAGGTTTCAGGTAACTGGCACACAGAGCTGAGACAACACAGAACTGGCTGAGTGTCACTGCAGGGTTTTTAAAGGTCTTTTGGCGCCAACCAGCGCCATCGCGCACGTGCACGCGCGCCGCCGAGCGTGCTAACGCACCCGCCGCGCAACCGCGCGCGCACGGAGAGCCCGCAGGCGCGCGCTGGTGGGCAAACGCTGCTGCGCAAGCTGGGGGGGCACCCGCGCGCGCATGTGCGCGCGCGCATGTGCGCACGCGCGTGCCCTTGATCAGGACTGGCATGTCCCTGACACCGTTAAAGTCCAGAAAATAGCTCCTTTTTTTTTATAAAATCTATGTTTGGATGATTATATATATATATCCTTCTATTTATTTTTTAGGTGAACCCATAGTATGAGGCTGAAGTGTGTTGCTGGTAACAGTAGTTCCAAACAGGTTGAAAAGTAGTGTAAAATCACTCTTAACACAGCACATATAATCCCTTAATCAAGAGCAATAGGCAGGACAAGAAACAGGTTCAGTGCCCTGGTCTCTGCATGGGGCCCAAACGGCAGACAGGAGAAAACTTGCATTGATAATTTGAGTTTATAGGACAACCGGTCCTGTCTCCCACTGGCTGTGCAACAACCAGCAGGAGCTCAACTCCACTCATAATGTAAAATACTTAACACTGGGTAGAATACTCTTTGCACACGCTCTCTGTTGGGAGAAAATAAAATAAAATCATCTTGTGTTCCCGAAAACAGCCCAAATGTAACAATGATGAAAAACTTGTAATATAAATCCAAGGCAAGTATTAGTCTTCATCCCATAGGATGTAAGACCATCTCAGTCCTCTAATTTCTGCAGCCATTTCTGAACTTCTGTAAAGTGGGCCCTGCATTTCTGAACATCAGCAGAAAAATCAGGATAAAAGGACATATATGTCCCATTAAACTGAATGTGTTGCCTCTCGCGGGACAGATGCAGGATAATCTCTCTATCGCTTCATACAGCTAGGTAAAGGCCTCCTTTCCAAAGACTTCCAGCAGCCATCTTTGCACAAAGATTGTGGGGTCTCTTCCCTCCATCTTCTCAGGGAGACCCACAATACACACATTGTTACGCCTCAGTCTATTTTCAAGATCATCAGCACGCTGATCAACCGCTTTAAACAGCCTGGTGTTGGACTGTGAATCTCTAATCAGAGGGGGAAGCTTATCCTCTATATCACTGATCCTGCTTTCAGCTGTGGTAGTTCTCTCTCTGATCTTTTGCAGATATTGTCTGATCAGGGACACTCCCTCTTTTAACCCACCAAAGTGCTCTTGTAACGTGTTCACTTATTAACTGCTCTCAGGATCTTTGCTAGGGTTGGCTGTGCAGTCTCCTCTTCTTCACTGTCTTCACCTTCCTCTGTCTCCGCTGCCTGTGTCACTGACAGATCTGTATCAGCGCCCATTGTCAGCTCCCCCTCCATCTCCTCCTGCTCTGCATCCTCTCCCTCAGGCACTTCTCCCACCTCAGCTATTTCCATGAGAAATGGCGGGCCAGACAGTTTCTGTGCATAATAGCACATATCTTTAGTGGTATCCCCGCAGTGGATTTAGGAGCCTTGGGCGGTTTATTTACGGACTCCTTGGACTTCTTTGTGCCACGCGGTCCACGAGGCGGGAGGAACGTCGCCATGTTGGCTCTCCATGTGCTGCTTGTCCTCCTTGTTTTTCCCCCTGGTGACCATCATGGAGCTGATGGAGCCTGGTGTGCCAGAAGGGTCAATAGAGGTGCCAGAACCTTCGGGTGTCTGGGTGAGCAATGCTGCTGCGTCGGGAACAGGATTAAATCAGGGTAACCATGGGAGCTCTGCAAAAAGCAGCTGCTCACATGCCGATTATGGCCACACCCCCACATTAACTGACAATTACGCAGTCGTGTGATGCTGTCCTCGACCAAAACTTATGTCCCTTTTTCCCCAGAAATAGAGCTTTCTTTTGGTGGTGTTTGGTCACCTCTGCGGTTTTTATTTTTTTGCGCTATAAACAAAAAAAGATAGACAATTTTGAAAAAAATTACTTTTTGCTATAGAACATACCCAAGAAAAAATTTCTTCATCAATTTAGATCAGTATGTATTCTGCTACATATTTTTGGTAAAAAAAAAATCCCAATAAGCGTGTATTGATTGGTTTGCGCAAAAGATATAGCGTCTACAAACTATGGGATATTTTAATAAAATTTTTATTGATTTTATTTTTACTAGTATTGGCGGCGATGAGTGACTTATAGTGGGTCTGCGACACTGAGGCAGATAAATCGGACACTTTTGACACTTTTTTGGGGACCAGTGATACTAATACAGTGATCAGTGCTAAATAATATGCACTGTAACTGTACTAATGACACTGGCAGGGAAGGGGTTAACATCAGGAGCAATCAAAGGGTTAATTGTGTCCCTAGGGGTTGCTCTCTAACTGTGGGGGGTGCTTGCACTGTAAGAAGACAGAGATCCGTGTTCCTGCTTAGCAGAAACACAAGATCTCTGTCTTCTCCTGTCACAGAACGGCAATCTGTCTTTTTTACAGACCTGCCTGCCTTGGGAATGATTGGCGAGTCCCACCAGACATTGGGGCTTACCATGTATGTGGAACGGTCCTTAAGTGGTTAAAGCTGAACTCCAGGCAAATATAAAAACATCAATTAATACTAATATACTGTATATAATGAAATTATTAAATGTTTTTTCATATGCAAGTAATGAACGTTCCTGATACCTGAATTTGACTTGGTATAAGCCTTCTCTAAATCCCTGTGAATTAGCATGCATAAAGGTATCATACTTCCCAACATTTTGAGATGGGAATGAGGGACACCTACTAGCAAATGTATGTAGGCATAGGACACGCCCCCTGCCACACCCCCTCAAAGGAGAATTTTACCACTACTATTCTTTTATATTGTCTTTTGAAATGTACAAATGCAGCAATTTAGAAATTGGATGAAAGATTTAGCACTAGGGAACACTTTTTGAAAGGAAAAAAGTGATTTTTATATACAACTATATAGATCAGACCAAAATGAGGGACAAATGTGGGGGGAAGAGGGACAGAGGGACATTGGTCCAAATCAGGGACAGTCCCTGGAAATCAGGGACAGTTGGGAGCTATGAGGTATGGAGAGGGCAGCTTAAGAAGCCAAATCTCCCTTCATAGTTGTTATATATCTGACATAACCTGACACACACTGTGGTTACAGGTGGTCTGGGAATGAGACTCAGTTTCCGCCCAACTTTCTGTTTATTATTAATCCCCTATAGAGATCTGATTGAGGGAGATCTAATAAGAATGATTTATAAGGGACACTGATGTTTAGTATATTTTGTCAGTGACCACCATTGTTCAATTTCTGATAGAAATCCTTTTTTCCTTTTCTTGTTTTTCTTTTTTGGATATATATGGAGTTGAACTGGTGGAGCCTTCCCTTGACCAATTTTTTTAAAATAAAGGTATAAATATAATGCCTATCCTAACCAGCCCTTTTTGTATTGTTTATACAAATAAGGGATGTGGGTATGGCCTTTTTAAATATCGCCAAATTAACAATAGAGTAATTGGGAAATGATTTCTGGGTGCGCCCGTATCCAGTGAGGGTACCCTGAAATTAATCATAACTAGCACTTGGCCGGGAGATTCAATGAGATTATCTGTTATAATCTAACCAAAGGCTGAGGAGCTTAAAGGGTTAATTGCGGTTATGGACATACCGTGCTTTCAATTTCCCTTTGTTTTTAATTTTCATTTATACTACATAATTTCTAGGATAATGCAATAAGATAGTGACACTATGAATACGTGACGCAGTAATATCTTATTGCAACACGATTTGTATAAATAGGACGGGTCAGGTCATTCTGGCACGGTATCTAATAATACTTTAGTTGTTTACTAGAGACTAAGCCAATTGACACATCTAGTTGGTTGTTGAACCACCCATTTATCAGAGCAGCGAATCAGCGACATAAAGAGGGCGATTGCCCTAGTTAATGATGGCGGAAGAGAGCTCAGAAAGGGGAGTGTTGTAGGCTGTACCAAGTATATCAGGCGGTGAGTCAGCACGCCGCCCGTGCCCCAGGAAGACGTCACATTTTGACGAAACGACGTAGGGTGAGCGGCGTGCTGACGTCACCTCCTTCTCCCGTCCATTCCAGGAAGCGACGGGCAGTGAGCAAAGTAAGAGAGCCGGCCGGCTCGAAAAGAATTAAAACAACCGCTCTGTTATTGCTTTTAAAATGTGAGTTTGTTACTTTTTAGAGAATTTTAAATTAAAAGGTGAAACTGTATTGCGCTATGGTGTCCCTCTTTTTTTGCATGGCATTTAACCCCCACTGAGTGAAAACTAAGGGATCCCGTATAAAAGATCAGTTTCTATAAGAACAACCTGAGGATTGTGTCCCTGAGAAGCCCGGATAAAGACCCAGGCAGGGGTACATGCCATACGCCCATCTGGTCTCTCTAACACAGGGACCAGATTAGCTGGTAAGCGGCTAATTTTATCATTTGGTGGAGGATCTCTGGTTTTTGCTATCTCACCATCCTTTCAGTGCGTGTCGGATGTCCCAGATGGGAATTACCACTAATATAGTTTGAATCTTGTGGTGGACTTATCCTTGTATGAACTGATTTTCTCCGTGCAAATGCCATCTTCTCTAATTTTGGACCTTTACTGTTCTTTATGACACCTTAATAGATCTCAATTCACTGTGAAATACACTTTGGGATTTGGATCTCTGTTGTTCTATATGACATCCTATCAGAGTTTGAATTATTGTATTATTTTTACGGTTTGTCACACCCAACAATTTTCAATGTATCACAGAGTGGTGGATAAGAGATGGTGAATAAGTATTTCTAATCATTTCAGATAGAGATAATTTTTCCCAACACAACACGAAGTGGATGGGATAATTGAATGTATTTATTGCACATTTTTATTGCACATTTTTCTTTAATTTATTTGTTTTCAGCGCAGCCTTTTTTTCTATATTCTGTTTTATGTGTGTATCCCACATCAGGTTGCAGCAGAAATTTTTTTATCAATTTATATAGCCTATTCATTTATATCACTAATTTTTATAAAATTAGTCACGTATAAGAAACAAACTTTTTTTTCGAGACAGCGCTGTTACCCCACGACATATATACTATTACACAGATACGACATAACAGCAGCAGTCTCACACTTTCACGGTGTAATCCTACCTTTCTAATAACGGTATAGGTAGAATTTTTTCACATTTCCACATTTCTTTATATTATATTATTTAAAATGGATGTTTTTGAATACAGAGCATCCAAAAAGGTCAACCTTGAGGGTGTATTTGAAATGTATAAGGAGAGTGATGGGGATTTGGGGGGACTGTTTGTAAGACTTAAAAATCTCATGGTCTCAGAGGTCCATACACAGTGGGATATAGTATTCCTAGAGACCTATATTAGGCTTAAAATGGTCCCTAGGAGTCTACGCTGGCAAGTTTGCCCCCAAAAGGGGGAAACTGAACTGGAAGAATGGTTCCGCTACTTCAATGAGGCTGGAGTCAGCTTCCTCCAGTTCTTAGTCGATAGAAAGAACAGTAAGCTAGTAAGGCTCGACGGGGAAATTAAGACTATTAAAGATAGTCTCCTCATACACAAAGATAAAGAAGAATACAAGGAAAGGTCCAATAACCTCTTAAAAACACTTGATAAGGAAGAAAAGGAACAAAAAATCAAAAAGAGGAAAAAATATAATAGAGACTTTGCTGACTATCAAGCCACGAATGTGTTTGAGTGGCAGAAAAAATTGATAGCTGAGGAGAGTGGTAAATCAGACTCTAGGATGGAGGCTATAACACAGGGGGATGAACCCCCGGTGGCCCCACCGTATGCAGTCCAGCATCTGCCTACTGGTATTCAACCTCCAAAGAATTCTAAGAAATTCCAAAATAAGATAGGAAAAAAGAGTATTAATAATCATAAAAAGACAGCTTATCAATCACCCAGGGGACACCCAAATCAAAGTAGGGTGGGTGAGCCAAGAGATAGCTCTACTTGGAACCATCCCTCACAACAAAGACATACAGGTAACAATAATTATGATCAATTTATCCCTTATCGTCAAATACAGGGCCAATTTAACCAATATGGTCCTACATATGACCAACACATTCCATATGGTCAAGCACAACCATCTAACTATAAAAGGGATTACTCCCACCAGAGTCAAGGCCCTGAGAGACCTCACTTAAATGGTTATGGATACCCTCCCTCATATCACCGGGACAATCAGGGCCAATACTATGGTGGTCAATTTCGGGATTATAGGGATATAGGAGATCATACTGGTGTTGACGATATCCAAAACCGGTTTTTCCCCCTGAGAGATAGGCAGGGCCCTCCACAGGCTCCACCTAATGATCTGGAAACGGGCGGAAGGACCAGAGATCTACGAAATTATGGTCCACCCAGAACCCCCCAAGCCGGCCCCAGTATGGGAGGCCAGGAACAGTCAAATTGGGGTTTTCCCAGGGCCACTCAGGGAATAAAAAGGCCCGTAGAAGGCAAAGAGGAGTCAGAGGGGGGAGGAGAGCACAATTACAAAAAACCAAGGAAGTAAATGGAGAAGGAATATTTAACCTCAGTTCACAGATTCTTACCAAATCTGAAACGATGATATTAAACAAAGGCCTCAAATTTGCGCCCCCTAGGAAATTGGATAAATTCCAAACATATATTGATATACATAGATTTGTTCGTAAAATCAATATTAAAAGGCATTTTGCTATGGTCCCTACTCAACAAGGTCCATTAGTACAACAGGTAAATACACATACTAGGTTATCTAACGCATCAACATTTAACCCCCCAGGAACCTTAGCCCCCTCATTGAAGGTTTTCCGGGACGTCTTATTACGGGACCTAGAACTTGTTAAACCTGCAAGTTGCAAGATGGAGAAAGGACTGGAAGAGGGACTAGACTCACTCTGTAATAATAAAAACCTGGTCATCCGCCCTGCGGATAAGGGTGGGGGTATTGTGGTCTTAGATCGTACAGACTATCTGAAGGAGATGCACAGACTAGTAGATGACAGAGACACCTACAAAATACTTCCGTGTAACCCTGTCATTCAATATAAAAAAACATTAAAAATTCTGGTGGATAGAGGATCAGATTTACACATTCTGAATGAGAAGGAGAAGGTGTTTCTTATTCCTAAGGCTCCTAGGACACCAGTGCTGTACTATTTGCCTAAGATCCACAAGAATTCTACTTGCCCCCCGGGACGTCCGATTGTGAGTGGTATAGATTCCATCACGTCCCGGGTGGGCAAGTATATTGACTTTTTTCTCCAACCATTGGTGCAGCAGATGCCATCATTTTTGAAGGACACGAGACAGGTGATAAATATGTTATCCGACTTGAGACCCACTGCTAACACAGTGTTAGTGACAGCAGATGTCACTTCATTATACACCATCATCCCACACTCCATGGGCATTGATGCGGTGAGGCATTATCTCAATGTATCTTCCTCCCTTCCTGATCATCAGCAGAAATATATTGTGGACCTGCTGGAATATGCAGCGAGCCACAATTATTTCTGGTTCGAACACCAATACTACCAACAGACACGCGGTGTGGCTATGGGCGCGAAATATGCCCCTAGCCTTGCCAATCTGTTTATGGCTAAGTGGGAGGAGGACGTCATCTATAAGGATCGTAGCCCATTTCTGTCCTTGTGGGCACGATACATCGATGACGTCCTCCTCCTGTGGGAGGGCACCCCTTCACAACTTGAAGATTTCTTTACAGAAATTAACACTAATGATAGGGGCATAAGGTTCACTGTGGAGGCTAGCCAAGACAGGGTGAACTTCCTTGATCTATCAATTAGCAAAAAAGATGGCCAGTTTAAAACGATGTCATACTTTAAAAACACAGACAGGAATTCATTCATACCAATGGGGAGTTGTCATCATGCCCCATGGTTGAAATCCATTCCAAAGAGTCAGTTCATTAGAATGAGGAGGAACTGCTCAGACGTGGATGACTATCGAGTGCAGGCTGGTGTTCTTAAAAAGAGATTGGAGGAGAAGGGATATGAAATTGCCCCCATGGATATTCTGATTGAGGAAATAGCGGGAATGGATAGGAAGGTTTTGCTTAAGGAAGGACAAACCAAGATCAGGGACAGACCAGTAGTCCCTTTTGTGACTTCCTTCTCCACGCAGCACTACCTTATTAAAAAATTGCTAAATAAACACTGGCATATATTGGGTAATGACAGGATCATCCACACTTTCCTTCCTACCAACCCAGAGGTGGTATTTAGGGGAGCACCCTCACTCAGGGACAAGGTGGCACCCAATGTGGTGGATCCACCTCCCAAAAAGGTGTCCTTCTTCCAACAATTATCGGGCTACCACCAATGCCGTCGGTGCCAACTCTGTACAATAAACAAGAGCAAACAGAGAAAGACACTAACCTTCACATCTTCCAGCACCGGTAGAGAACATAAAATTGAAACATTCATTACTTGCAGCTCGAAGGGTGTGGTGTATTTACTCCAGTGCCCTTGCGGGCTGCAGTATATTGGTAGAACCAAGCGAGCCATGCATGTACGGGTAGGGGAGCATATCACGAACATTAAAAGTGGATACAAGTTTCACTCTGTATCTAAACATTATGCAATGTACCATGATCGCAACCCCTCGGGTACATTATTTTTAGGCATAGATAAATTCAGTGCACACTGGAGGGGTAGCCCTCTAGTGAGGGATTTATCTAGATCTGAAATGGCTTGGATCCATAGAGTGCGTTGTTACACCCCTTATGGCCTCAATGTGGATGTAGACTTGAATGCCTTTATAGATAACAGCTAATATAGGTATTTTGTGAACCGACTCTGAGTTCTCTTAAGCCAGTAGAAAATACATAATAAGATTTAGTTATAGTTGTTATATATCAGACATAACCTGACATACACGGTGTTTACAGGTGGTCTGGGAATGAGACTCAGTTTCCACCCAACTTCCTGTTTATTATTAATCCCCTATAGAGATCTGATTGAGGGAGATTTAATAAGAAGGATTTATAAGGGACACTGATGTTTAGTATATTTTGTCAGTGACCACCATTGTTCAATTTCTGATAGAAATCCTTTTTTCCTTTTCTTGTTTTTCTTTTTTGGATATATATGGAGTTGAACTGGTGGAGCCTTCCCTTGACCAATTTTTTAAAATAAAGGTATAAATATAATGCCTATCCTAACCAGCCCTTTTTGTATTGTTTATGCAAATAAGAGATGTGGGTATGGCCTTTTTAAATATCGCCAAATTAACAATAGATTAATTGGGAAATGATTTCTGGGTGGGCCCGTATCCAGTGAGGGTACCCTGAAATTAATCATAATTAGAACTTGGCCGGGAGATTCAATGAGATTATTTGTTATAATCTAACCAAAGGCTGAGGAGCTTAAAGGGTTAATTGCGGTTATGGACATACCGTGCTTTCAATTTCCCTTTGTTTTTAAATTTTAATTTTTATTTGTACTACATAATTTCTAGGATAATGCAACAAGATAGTGACACTATGAATACGTGACGCAGTAATATTTTATTGCAACACGATTTGTATAAATAGGACGGGTCAGGTCATTCTGGCACGGTATCTAATAATACTTTAGTTGTTTACTAGAGACTAAGCCAATTGACACACCTAGTTGGTTGTTGAACCACCCATTTATCAGAGCAGCGAATCAGCGACATAAAGAGGGCGATTGCCCTAGTTAATGATGGCGGAAGAGAGCTCAGAAAGGGGAGTGTTGTAGGCTGTACCAAGTATATCAGGCGGTGAGTCAGCACGCCGCCCGTGCCCCAGGAAGACGTCACATTTTGACGAAACGACGTAGGGTGAGCGGCGTGCTGACGTCACCTCCTTCTCCCGTCCATTCCAGGAAGCGACGGGCAGTGAGCAAAGTAAGAGAGCCGGCCGGCTCGAAAAGATTTAAAACAACCGCTCTGTTATTGCTTTTAAAATGTGAGTTTGTTACTTTTTAGAGAATTTTAAATTAAAAGGTGAAACTGTATTGCGCTATGGTGTCCCTTTTTTTTTGCATGGCATTTAACCCCCACTGAGTGAAAACTAAGGGATCCCGTATAAAAGATCAGTTTCTATAAGAACAACCTGAGGATTGTGTCCCTGAGAAGCCCGGATAAAGACCCAGGCAGGGGTACATGCCATACGCCCATCTGGTCTCTCTAACACAGGGACCAGATTAGCTGGTAAGCGGCTAATTTTATCATTTGGTGGAGGATCTCTGGTTTTTGCTATCTCACCATCCTTTCAGTGCGTGTCGGATGTCCCAGATGGGAATTACCACTAATATAGTTTGATTCTTGTGGTGGACTTATCCTTGTATGAACTGATTTTCTCCGTGCAAATGCCATCTTCTCTAATTTTGGACTTTTACTGTTCTTTATGACACCTTAATAGATCTCAATTCACTGTGAAATACACTTTGGGATTTGGATCTCTGTTGTTCTATATGACATCCTACCAGAGTTTGAATTATTGTATTATTTTTATGGTTTGTCACACCCAACAATTTTCAACGTATCACAGAGTGGTGGATAAGAGAGGGTGAATAAGTATTTCTAATCATTTCAGATAGAGATATTTTAAAAAAAAATTTTTTTCCCAGCACAACACGATGTGGATGGGATAATTGAATGTATTTATTGCACATTTTTCTTTAATTTATTTGTTTTCAGCGCAGCCTTTTTTCCCTTTTTTTTCTTTCCACAACTTCCTGGGCTCCCTGCATGCTTTGCATCTGCTTTTGTTTTCAGCGCAGCCTTTTTTCCTCTCAGCACCTTTGTAGTTCAGAAGGCAGGCTCTGTGAAATGTGTGACACAGCAGTGCCTACTAGTGAATATGCGTCACAGAAGTAAATGTGTGAGGACCCTCCTCCTCTAGTCAGTACACTCCCCCCTCAGAAACACCTCCCTAGGGAACACCTAACCCCTTGATTGCCCGCTAGTGTTAACCCCTTCCCTGACAGTGACATTTATACAATAATGAGTGGCTATTTTTAGCTCTGGTCCCAAAAAAGTGTAAAAAGTGTCCGATCTGTCTGCCACAATGTTGCAGTTCTGCTAAAAATTACAGATCATCACCATTATTAGTAAAAAAATGTGTATATATAATAAAAATGCCATAAATCTATCCCCTATGTTGTAGATGCTATAACTTTTGCGCAAACCAATCAATCAATATACACTTATTGGATTTTTTTTTTTTTTACCAAAAGTATGTAGAAGAATACATATTGGCTTAAACTGATGAATAATTTTGTTTTTGTTTTTTTTTTTTTTTTGAGATATTTATTATAGCAAAAAGTAAAAAATATAGTTTTTTTTTTTCAAAATTGTTGCTCTTTTTTTGTTTATAGCGCAAAAAATAAAACCGCAGAGGTGATCAAATACCAGCAAAAGAAAGCTCTATTTGTGGGAAAAAAGGGCATACATTTTGTTTGGGTACAGCGTCGCACGCCCACGCAATTGTCAGTTAAATCGATGCGGTGCCTCGATGGCCTTCTCATTAAGGGAGCAAATCCTTTCCGGCCCTTAAGTGGTTAAACACGCACATCAACCTCTCTTCCTGTTCCTATGTGGAAGCTAAAAAAATTATTCTTTTTCAGAATGCAGCCTAGAATATTAGAAAGCAAGGCACCCTGCCAAGAATACTGTGCATAGATTATGTCTTCATTTTGTATGTAGAATCAAAGAATATGGCAAGACTGACCAGGCAGTGGAATTCCACTATCCATTATTCATGAATAATACCAATCTAGTTTTATCTGTTATTTTTTTCTCTTGTAAAATTCTGAAGACTTTCATGCAGGGAACAGAATGTTCCTACTTTGTATTTTTTTTTTTTTTTTAAGAGTATCCATTGCATTGGTGCAAAAATAGAGACTATGTGAAAAATGGAGTGGAAATGTACAACCCTCTCTGTTAGCCATGGACACATTACCCAAAGTGCACTTGATATTCCTGCCCTATTTACCATTGATAAAACTCATACAAATACTATAACACTATGCTATGACGCTAAACAAGAAAATGCAAAGGAATTACCAACGCCTAAGCAAATATTTCTTTGGGAACTCAATGTACTCACTTTCGCTGAATCATTGATGCAGTTGGCCTGCATTGCCAAAACAGAGCAATCGAGTTTGTATACTTGCTAACAAAGTTTTCCATCTACTTGCCTAAGCAAAATAATAATTATGCCAATAACCTGTTACTATTCCGTTCTGTAGGATTACATTGGAATAATGACACAGCTGGAATCTGTGTATGTCTGGATATCGTCTTCAAAAGTAGCAAGAAGCATTCATCTTTATAAACGCGAATAGCAGCCCTTTAATGGATGCTGCTTAATGTTGTATAATCAAAGAGGGATAAACAGACTAGAGCTTGAAGCAGTTTAAAGTGATATTAAACCCCAAAGCAAAAATGTAATATTGCAGTTTACCAGGCTTTAGGCTACATTCATACCTGGGCATTTTGAATCGCAGGCAGATTTCAAAACAATCTGCTAAAATGACAAATCGCACAATGCAAATTTCAGATGCCATTCATTTTAATGCCACCTAAAATTGCAGTGCGGTTTTGCCTCGACTGTTGCACAATAAATCACGCTGCAATTGTGGCAAACCACATTGCGCAAAGTTTGTTGTCCGAAAAAAGCTTCTGCTCCTTTTTTGGGCGACAAGCTTCACGCAATGCGGTTTGCCGCGATTGCAGCTCGATTTATCACACAACAATCGTGGCAGAACTGCACTGCAATTTCAGATGGCATTAAAATGAATGGCATCTGAAATTCGTGTTGTGTGATTTGTCATTTTAGCAGAGCGGATTCAAAACACTCAGGTGTGAATGCAGCCTTACATGTGGTGGCTGCATTAGATACATTTTTTTGTATTTTTTTCCCTTTATTTTCATCTGGTGATCTGGCCAGTAACACACTTCCTGTCATAAGGTATCTGCACTCTGGATGGAGGGGCAACTAGAGTTGCCACCTCATTCCTTTAAAACCAAACACATATTAATTACACAGGTTCTGTGGCTGATTAAGGTGGTAATTAAACTCACTTCGTGCCTTATCTGCATTAAAGTGGAAGTAAACCCTCCTATCGTTTTCAGCCAAGGAAGCTGCCATCTTTGCCTCTGTTTAATCTTCAACTGCCACAGTGCTGCACATGTGATCCGTTATGACACCAGCCATTGGATGGTTTGACTGTTTGGTTGAGAGCACAGCCAATGTGCAGTTAGCATTCACGGCATGCCTTTTTTTTTTAGACTGCTAAATCGATGGGTTTACTTCCGCTTTAAATTAGCCTCAGAACCTGTTGTAATTCATATGTGTTCAGGTTTAAAAGGGATGAGGTGGCAACCCTAGGAGCAACCAAGGCACCTTTGGACAGCAGCATTGCCAATCTGAGGACAGGGTAGTGTTAAATGCAGTAGCAGATTTAGATGGACTTGATTAATAAATTTAAACTGGACTCCAGTTAACTTTTTTTTAAGCATTTACAACAACAGTTTTTTCCCCCTTAAAGTGCAACTAAAAGCCGAATACTTAAAGGGGTTGTAAACCCTTGTGTTTTTTCACCTTAATGCATCCTATGCATCTTGAATGCATCCGGAAACACAACAAAAACACATGCAGAACGGATCTGGAGGACATTTTTGTGCCGTGAACAGGCACTTTTTCTTTAGTTCATGCACTAAGCTAAGTATAACTTCCTTTGCAAAGTTAATGCCTATTTGCCTTTAGTAAATTAACCCCCTTGACTCCATCTGTAGCACAACCAGGTGTTGGATGACTGGATCATGGTGGGCCCTTCTGCTGTTTGATGTTATTCCTCTTGTCCCATCTGGGTCTTGCTATCCTGCCTGTAAGGGTAGGGTACGCGTCTTGTGATGGACAGGTGATCTCTCCTCCATGTATTTTACCATTAACTCGTTGGGAGCCAAGGACCACATAGGTGGTATACCCCAGGGTTGATTCTTCTGGGCTACGCCAGGCGACCAAAAGGATCCTGTGTTGTAACATTGGGTTTGGACATTGCCCGAGGGCACACTCATCATTGCTGGGATCCGACAAGGGCTGTGGTCATATGAAAAATCAAACATTAAGTCAGTCCTCCCACTCAAAGACAAGTCACTTCCAAGGACCTGGTTCTGTATACTACACACTTGTACAGGAGTATGTGTTGCATTAGGAGGGACATGCAGAGCCTATGCCCACTCCACCAGTCAGCGTACTCTGCCCTCTCACTCCCAGTAGCAGAATGGGGTCCTGCCAAGCACATAACTTGGACCTCATGCATGCTCACTTAACCCTTTGTGTTCCATACCATGTGACCAGGCTGTGACTCTCTGTGATGCTAATCCACTCCTGAGAACTGGCAGAGACAGACAGCTTGGGAGGAAGCCGTAACACCAGACCCCCTCACTATGGGAGAATCTGTCACCCTACTAGATACATCGCCAACGTCTGGTTGTAGTTAACCTTTTGTTGCTGAAATGTGATCAGAACATTTTGTGTGATGTCACAGGCTGTTGCAAACTCAGACCCTTGTGTGGGTGTGTGCCAGGGCCCCATGTGCAACCCTTGAATAGCTTGGGACCAGGATTATTGCAGTTAATACGTTTTACTAAAAGTATGGCATGATAAACATAACATGGCAGAACGTCCTTTCCCTATCTAATGCTAATAATGGCTGCCCCAGTGTACTTGTACAGGTAAAATTCTTGTGGGTGAATTCCATAGTTGGCATGTCTTGATGGAAGAAGTTCAAGCTTGGGAGAATTCCGAAAACCGGTGCTCCATTGAAGAATTGCAAGTCTCAGCACAGTCCCGATCTCTTGTCGCTGACCCATCCTGACCCGACCCTTGAGATCAAAACATCTGCCTTTTATATATCACAGGACAGAAGGTTGGACCCCAAAAGCCTGAAAAATGTTAACAGTAGAATATAATTCTAACCTTCCTCTCCCCAACCTGGGCAGCCATCGATAATCTAACTAGCATTAATGCCATAGGCAACCTGTCTAAATGCTGATGCTCTTTTCGTGCTGTCCCCTCTGGATTTTCCTGCATTCTAGGCTCTCATCCTATGCCACACTACAGTGACTACAGTATGCATAATTATGTGAATTTATTATGCAGCCATCATTTAAAATGAATTCTCTGAAACAAGCCATTTACAATCTCCATTATAAAGAGATTATTATTTGCATTAATCCCACACCTGTCAGCACGTTTCTTTGGAAAATATTAGTAATCATTTGTTAAACATTTTTTTTTTTGTTCTAAATGAAAAATGTTGTCTTGGTATTTATTAGGAATAGCTTATGTTTTTAATTAAAATATTACCTTTTTATAAAGGCAGAGAAGGTGATATTTAAGTTTAAAGGAATCATGATAGCATCAAGATACATATCACATGATCCCTGAACAGTCTAGAAGCTTGACCTGAGTAAACACTTTTAGGGTAACATTTAAATAAAGCTATTTATATTCAGTAGCCATGTACAAGGGATATTGGCGAGCCTGTTCAGGTTATGTCTGGTTTAGACTAGTCTGTTAATGACAGAACACTGAAGATAATAAGCAATCTGTATCCGGATTGGATGCTTTTCTGAGAGCATCAGTACATGTGTAACTAGGGGACCTTGCTAAAGTTGGCTCATAATCAGAGTTTGATATCCAGAGCAAGCTTAGCTTTGCTGCATATGTGCTCAGCTAAGTATCTGATACAGCTTAGAGAAATATCTATAAAATTCTTATATGTACTGTATAATAAAAAGCCTGGATATCATTTCTGCAGGCAAGAGTGTTAACTTATGAACACTTATCACACTGTATGACATTAAAGTGGATTGCATGATTCCAAATTATGCAGAATTACATGTTAAAGCTGAACTGTAGACATCAACATATGCCATGTAGCGCAGATGGACTTTTGCTTTTCTGAACGTTAAATCTCTGTGTCTGTTCTGTAGCTTAGACTGAATTAAATTACTCTTTCTTTAAGGACATGGGGTTACTTTCTCCCAAGCAATTAACCCCTTCATGCACAGATCACTTATCTTCTTCAGTCCAGGGTAGTCTGAGATCTGCAACCTAAACACCAGGCTCTCCTTTCCATATAGGTTACATAAAGTCACATAATCTTGCTGGGTCTAGCTAGTCACCTAAAGAAGGGGCCCAATTATTCTGGAGGAACCAGTGCGTGTAAAAATCATTACCCACACCATTGCCCCTTTGGGAACACAGAGTAACAACCAGCCTAGCAGAGCCAGAATAACCTTCACCACTACAGAACCCAAAACTCTTTACTGTTGTGCAACCTAAACACCAGACTCTCCTTTCCATATAGGTTATATAAAGTCACATAATCTTGCTGGGTCTAGCTAGTCACCTAAAGAATTCTGGAGGAACTAGTGCGTGTAAAAATCATTACCCACACCATTGCCCCTTTGGGAACGCAGAGTAACAACCAGCCTAGCAGAGCCAGAATAACCTTCACCACTACAGAACCCAACTCTTTACTGTTGTGCAACCTAAACACCAGGCTCTCCTTTCCATATAGGTTACATAAAGTCACATAATCTTGCTGGGTCTAGCTAGTCACCTAAAGAAGGGGCCCAATTATTCTGGAGGAACCAGTGCGTGTAAAAACCATTAGCCACACCATTGCCCCTTTGGGAACGCAGAGTAACAACCAGCCTAGCAGAGCCAGAATAACCTTCACCACTACAGAACCCAAAACTCTTTACTGTTGTTGGCCCATTCATTCATAAGGAGAAATGCCGAATTGCCAGTGTTCTCAAGATTCTCCAAGCTTTCTAAGCAAAGGGCCAGTTTACTGTCCCTCAGACTTTAGGATGGTCAGACTGTGGTCAGTGAGAGTAGAAAATGCCAGAGCACCAGTGGAAATAGATAATTTCTCAGGGTTGGTGGTCAGTGGGAATAACTTTTGTGGTCAGAAGGACAAGGAATAGTACCCAATTGGTATTTGTGGGAGATGTTATGCTCCTTTGTTGGTGTCAGTGAAATGAATACTGTCCCATTGTTGGTGTCAGTGAAGGAATAGTGTCTCATCATTGGTGTCAGTGAAGGAATAGTGTCTCATCATTGTTGTCAGTGAAAGAATAGTGTCTCATCATTGGTGTCAGTGGAAGAAAAAATGCCCATCGTTGGTGTCAGTGGGAGGAATAGTTCCTGACTGTTGATGTCAGTGGAAGGAATGGTGTATTGTTGCTGGTTCAAATGGGTGGTATAGTGCCTCATATCAGTAGGAGGAATAGTTGCTCTGATCAATGGGAGGAACAGTGTCCCAAGGTCCAGATAAAGTCAAGCAAAGAGCTGTATCTGGCACAAGGGCCGCAATTCGGAGACCAGTGCATTAGACAAGTTTGCAAATTCTTTTTAGGAAGATAAAATCTTTTACTATAACAAAACAAAGTTACTAGTTTGGCAAAGGACTTTCTTTCTTCACAGCCATGTACTTTGTATCTTGTCAAAATAAAGCAGCTCCAAATTTAGAGACCCAATGTGCACACGGTTCAAGTAGATAATCACTGTGCCCCTTCCCCAATGAGAGGGCTTATGCTATCCCTTTCTTTCAGATCTACCAGGAGCAGTCCCAACACTCCCTTGACGGGCGCACACAGACCCATACCATTTGTACTCACATATTGGCCCAATATGTGCATGCATGAGTGGAGTTCCTCCTTAACTGCTGTCCTGCACCAAACAACAACCCAATTGACTACACACCTGTCCTTAAATGCCAAATCAGCAAATAAACAATGAAGATTGTCAGGGAACACTGCCCAGCAACTATCTGTCTACTTCAGAAGATCTCCCCTTAATTCTAGTTCTGGGGATAACTGTACATTTCTAGACTTCCTTTTACATTTTCTTTTATCAGTGGTCGAGCTTACTGGGAACAAATAGGGGGAGGGCAGTCTTGCCAGTGGGGACTCCAATAACAATAAGTGAGGTCTAAGGCCCCTGTCATACTGATACATTTTTTCTGTGTTTTTATGAATGATTCCCTTTAAATCCTATGGGACTTTTCACACCACTGCACCGTGAGTGCAGCGCGTTTTGAAAAGTCCTGCATGCTGCATCTTTGTGCGGTGTTAAAAACGGCACCAAAAACGCAGCTTCCCATTGAAATGAATAGAAATTGCGGCAAAATCGCAGTAAAATCGTGGTAAAAACACACTGTGATTTGCATTTTTGAGTCACATTTTTCACAGGTCCAGGCTACCCAAAAACGCACCAGAAACGCACAGAAAATGCATATGAAACACAGCAAAATCATAGTAAAACACATATAGCTACAGAGCAGTGTGAAAGGGCCCTAACCCTTACCTACTTTATTCACAACGTAAAGGTTTTGCTTCTAGATACACCTTTTATATTTGCCTTGTGGTCAATACTTTGAGTCTAGTGTCAATACTCTTAGTCATGACCAGAAACAGAAAATCGGTCAGCGTAAATAACACAAGTCACATAACCTAAAAGACACCCATTCAAAAAACCCTTTTTTACACAGAGAGGTTAGATACCATTAGTCAAAACTTTGGACCCACCAAGCGTTTTTTCACCTGTTGGAGTTTGATAGCCAGAGCAAGCTCAGCTTTGGTGCATATGTGCTCAGCTAAGTATCTGATACAGCTAAGAAATATCTATCACATTCTTATATGTACTGTATAATAAAAAGCCAGGATTTAGTTTCTAACTAAATCACATAACCTAAAAGACACCCATTTAAAAACCCTTTTTTTATACAGAAAGGGGTTAGATACCATTATTCAAAACTTGGACCCACCCAGCGGTTTTTCACCTGATAATTTATGGTGTTAATTTTTTCAAATGCGTAAATGCAACTGTTGGGCCCCTTTACACGGGCTTTCAGGCAGACCTGATCAGAGCCTCTATTCACTCCTATCGAGCGGCGGATGTCAGCGGTGACATGTCCGCCGACATCCGCCAATATCTGATGCAATCCTGTCTGTGAAATCCAGACGGATGGAGACCCTATTTTCCATCCGTCTGGCGGATCGGATCAGATGAAAATGGACAAGCGGTCCGTTTTCATCTGATCTCTCCATAGAGGAGAGCAGGACTCGCCAGATCCGTCTCAGCACAGGGAGCAGAGACGGACATGTCATCTGCCTGCTCAGCGGGGATCAGTGTAGATACCATGAGACTCGGCTGATCACAGATCCGAGTAAGGGTGTCACCTGCCAGTGCCCACTGTGCCACCTTCCAGTGCCACCTATCAGTACCCACCAATGCCACCTACCAGTGTCCACAGTGTCACCTACCAGTGCCCACAGTGCAACCGAGCAATTCCCACCAGTGCTGCCAATCAATTCCCATCAGTGTCTAATGATCAGTGCCACAGATCAGTGCTGCCTATCAGTGTCACCTACCAGTGCCCATCAATGAATATAAAAAGAATTTCGCGCAATATGTAGCTAAGAATAAAGTGCAATAATGAATGTTCCAGTCATATAAATACAAAAAATATCAATATTACTGGTGAGAGATAGTCAATAATACAGTACTAATAAGCAAAAAATAAGCAGAAAATTGGGCAGTAATGTTTTCTTTGTGGTGTCCTATCCCTGGATTATGAACGTAGTTGTATATATGTTCTTGAGATGAAGACACGTGACGTGTCGTAACGCGTAGGGAGTGGCCGTAGGCAGAGAAGGAGACGTGAGACGTGAGAAGGCGCTGAGAACGCCTAGGAGCTACTTTTTTCTATATCTGTCTATGCCGTTTTTTGCTTATAAACCTTGATTTTAATGTAAAGCCCCATACACACGCTCGGACAATCCGCGGACCAGGTCGGTCGGACTTTGTCCGACGTACTTTGTCCGATGTTGGCGTTGCGTACACACGGTCGGACTACGTTGTCGGAATATCCGGTCCGGAAGAACGTCGTGACGTAAGTCGTCGTCCACGAGATTACAAAAGGGAAGTTCAGCACCACGTCAGGCACCCGTTGGGCTCCTTCTGCTGATCCCGTGTTTATCGAGAGTTAGTGGAAGTTTGGTGACTTAAGATTCGCGCTTCTCAGTTTTCTGACTCAGATCGTTACTGCTCTTCAGTTTGTGCTTGTCGTGCGTATCTGTTTATTAGTGCGTGTAGTCAGTTCGCATTTGTTGGTCATTGCGGCCTATATCTTGATATAGGACGCTTTGATTTGCACTGCTTATTGTCTGCTCGTTGCTGGTATTCACTTCGTTCTTTCAGGCCTTGCTGTTTATCGGTGCTTTCTGTTTGTCCGTTCTGACCAGCCGACCTTTTGTGACCTTCTGAGCGATGTTTCCCGTGCGTACTCGTCGCCGAGTTCGTGCTGTACGCGGAATTGGTGTCGGGCTTTTAGCTTTGACCCAAGACCCGTCCATGAACAGAGTGATGAGGAGTATGTGGACCAAGAATTGGTTGCTTCAGCGTGACCAGTTCTCGCACATGCCTTTGCTTCGTGAGATCCGGGAGAATAATCCTGATGATTTCAGGAACTTTCTCAGGATGACGGACCCCGATTTTCACCGTCTTTTGGCTTTGCTGACCCCCTTTATCAGCCGGCAGGATACCTGCATGAGACAAGCCATTACTCCGGAGCAGAGGCTTGTTGCCACGTTGAGGTACTTGGCGACAGGGAGAAGTCTTCAGGATTTGAAGTTCTCTTCAGGTATCTCTCCCCAGGCCCTGGGAATCATTATTCCAGAGACCTGTTCTGCCATCATTCAGGTCCTGCAGGAGGACTATATTAAGGTAACATTTCTACTTTACTATTCCCTTCTATGTATGCTCTGTTTGCTAATGACTTGTATTTTTGACCTCCTTCCCTAATTACCATGATTGCAATATGTTCTAATATGCTGTGCCCCTTTTCTCCTTCATGCATTTTTCCCTTCACTTACCTCACCAGCATGCTCTTCTGCCCCAATAGACACCTATGGCCTACTCACTTAAGCAATGTCTTTTGTCTGCTGCATAGTATTGTTTGCCCCAAAACACCCCCTAAAATATGCACAAATGTTTGCTGTGTGGTTTACTTCATGTAGAGCCCCCTTTTTTTGTTCTTTTGGGGGGGGGGGGGGGGCAAACTCATTAGGAACCCCCTCCCCCAACTGCTCTGTCAGATGGTACCAATCCTTTATCTGCTGGCTTTCCCAAGGTCCATACACACTATATACCTACCTCTTTATAGTGCGCATCTTTAGGGATGAATTCAGCAAAGCATGTAGTGCAAGGGACTGCCTCCATACATTCCATTTCCTATTTTTTTGTCTTCTTTCCCTCCTATTAGCTTGCTTGGTAATTTAATAATGTCACACTGTGCCTGCCTTTTTTGGGGGGGGGGGGGGAAATGTTATTTGATCTTTCCTGTGGCCTGCCAATAGTGTTAAGTACAGAGGGTCTGGCCAAACTAGGCCACATTATTGAGCCATTTGCCAAACAATGAAGTGCAGAGGGTTACCTGTCCACCACCCCCCCCCCCCCCAAAACCATAGTTATTGCCAATGTCCCATCAGCAGTGGGGGGATTGACGGGGGGGTGAGTAATCTGTGAAGGGGAGCCTCTACTTTTCTGTGTAAATACTTTCCAGCCTCCAATTTTATACAATGCTCTTGTTCCAAGATGTTGATTGTCTAATCTGCTTGCAATGTTTAGGTGCAAAGTGACTAATTTTTTTTTCTTGTTTCACTCCACAGTTCCCTTCCACGCCACAGGAATGGCAGACTGTGGCCTCCCACTTTGCCAGCCGTTGGGACTTTCCTAACTGCGGAGGGGCAATTGATGGGAAACACGTCCGCATCGTCCCACCGCCCAACTCGGGGTCCTACTATTATAATTATAAAGGGTTTAATAGTGTAGTGATGTTGGCGGTGGTGTCGGCAACATACGAGTTTATGTATGTGGACGTGGGGATGAACGGCCGGATATCGGATGGTGGGGCCATTACGCACACGGAGTTCTACTGGCGTCTCCAAAGTGGCAGTCTGTGCTTGCCACCTCCAGAGGAGAATGCCGAAGGACTCCCCTTCGTCTTTGTCGCAGATGAAGCGTTTGCGCTGACTCCCCATGTGATGAGGCCGTTCCCGATGAGGACCCTCACCCCGGACCAGAGGGTCTTCAACTACAGGCTGTCCAGAGCCAGAAGAGTGGTGGAGAATGCTTTTGGCATCCTGGCCAGCCGCTTCCGCCTGTTCCTGACGGCATTTAACTTGGCGGAATACAAACTGAACCACATAGTTCTTGCCTGTTGCATATTGCACAACTTCCTCAAAAGACATAACAGGAACTATGTGGTGCCCGTTGGCCCAGATGTGGAGGGCCCTCCAAATGCGGACCTCACAGCCCTTCGAGTGGCACGTCCAGGCTTGCCCCCTCTCAATGCCCGCGTGGTCCGGGACCAATATATGGAATACTTTGTGGGTAGGGGGGCCATTGCTCTGCCTGACGATGTGTGAGAGGCATTTTTTAAGAAATCTGATATTTTAACCAACCTCTGATTTCTTGTCATTTCAGTCTTCTTTTTAGCTTATTTTACTTTGACATTTTTTCCCTTTGCCTTCGACAGTGGTAATGCACTTTCTGGGCAAAAGGAGGTAACAGTCTCTTCTTCCCAAAAAGATTATTCTCATGTGTGTTTGCTACCTAATCTTTGGTCTAGAGAAGGTTTGTCCTGCATAACTGACACCCAAAATACTCCTTTTCAGCACCAGGTGTGACATGTGTGTATTCTCCAAAATGCTGTGCTCCGTGTTTTCGTACAAAGCACTGTGGGTGTCATTTACATAAGTCAAATCCGCTATGCTCTACAAGTGCATTGAAAAAGTTCCCTGGGAAAGGAAATTGCAGTGCAAAGTGGATTTGCCTTTAGTAAATAACACCCATTGCCCCCCATATCCTTTACATTTTACATACATAATGCATTGTTTTAGTTAAATAAGGAAGCCACACATTTTGAAAAGTAAAAAAGTTTACTTGGAAAACATTCACAAGTGCGTTTACAATCTTCACGCCAAAACTGACAACATCTTGGTTATTTACAACATTATTTACAAAGATTACGCAATTTGTAAAACCAGGCATGGAGCTAAGCAGAACCTATGAAGTAGGAAAGTTCAACTTTGTAAAGTGAAGACAAGATCAGACATGACTATATGTTCAAAGTGTGTTTGATCTTGCCTTCATCACATGGGGGGGGCACCCCCGAAAAGTGGAAATTTGGAACATGCACACAATTTGGTTCTGAAAATGGTCATTAGATGGTAAAACACATGCCTAGAAGCTTCAAAAGTGCCATTTTCCATCATGGGGATGAATGGACGTTTTTTGGGGGTGCAACCCCTTCACCACAACCACTTTCGTAGTTCGTAAAGTGTTTGCACCCCCAAAAAAACGTTGCCATTCATCCACCATGATGGGAGCTAGCACATGTGGACACAATGTGTGCATGTTCCAAATTTCACACAGTTTTTAAGTTGCAAATGTGTTCAGAAGCTGGCACAAATGTGTGTAAATTACTTGGTGCTTTTTCATATTTTTCCTAAAACATCAATGATGTTCTTCAATTTTTGTTGAACATCATTGATGTTTTGCTTTATGTAATCTAGATCTCGATTGCAGACCATTATCTCTCCGATGAGTACGTGGGCACTCTCTGTGGTAAAGTGCGATTTTTCTTCCACAACATCCACGTCACCTAAAAACCACAAACAAAAAAAATGGGGTGTTGGAAATGAGGCAGCCATACATGGATTAGCTTACCAGTAGCTGTGTTCTCCCACACTCACCTGTTGTGGTGACAATTTCTCCAAGTTCGATGATCTCTCCTTCCTCCTCCTCCTCCTCTGCTTCTGCTCTTTCCCCTTTTTTGGGAGGTGTTGGTTTGGGGGTTTCCTCAGACGGCCCAAGTTTTCGCTCCCCTATGAGAATGTCCAAAAGGAAGATTTAGCAACACAAACTATTGAGGGCAGAAATAGGAAATGACAAACATTGCTTGAAAGTGACGGACACTATTTTAGTTTGGCCAGTTACAAATGTCAACTACATGAATGTAGTCACTTTGTAAAGGTGCTAAACTGACTAGCTTTTTGGTAGAAGTTTGTGTGATGGAGACCCCCCTCTAGTATCCACTGGAGCACATGTGTGGAAAAGGCTAATAAAAAGGGGGTTTGGGTGTCCCAGCACTAGTGCTCTCGAGTCCAGATGGGTAAACACCTACTGGGTGACCTCTCCTTTACATTGAATAAATTGCCTTTACATTCTGGATGACATTTCTAGGGAGAACAAACTTCCTTTCCCCCAAAAAAACACCAAACATCGTATTATAAGTGGCCGCACGATCGAGGTTGCGTACGATCGAATGGACACACACACGACCATGACAGTGGCAGAAAGATCGAGGCTGAGTACGATCGAATGCACAGACGAACATGAAAGTGGCCATTTTGGAATGTACAACTTTGTAAAAATCAAACCACATGGAGCAGTATGCAAGCAAGAAATCAAACACAAAACACAACTACTTACTTTTTAGAAGAATTCTCTTGATCTTTCTGTACTGATCGGCCTCCCTCAGTTTCAGGTCTGACCAGCGTTTCCTCAGTTGCTCCTTGGATCGTTGTACCCCAAAATGATTGTACAGCCTCCTCACAACTTTAGACATGATCTTGGCCTTGCGGACATTGGGGTTGAGGTAAGGCCCATACTTCCCATCATAGTCGCTCCTCTTTAATATGTCCACCATCTCCAACATTTCTCCAAATGACATATTGGAGGCCTTGAATTTCAGGCTCCGGGATCGGGACGTTTCTGCCTCCGGCCTTTCCTCGTCCTCCTCCTCGTTGGGGGGATATTTGGGGCGCACCTGCTGTGTCCCCGCCATGTGCTCTCCCCACTGCGCCGTAAAGAGAAGGGGTGGGGAATAGACGAGAAAGATCGTCAGGGGCGGGCGGAGTTTGACGCATGCGCACTGTATATAAAACGTCACACGCCTGTGTCGTAGCCACGATCTGGGAGACGAGGGGAGAGAAAGCTCACGCACGAGACGATCGCTACAAACGAAGGTACAATTTGACGTTGGTACATAACTAGCCTAGACTGATTAGAACTTGAGGCTTCTTTATGGAGAAGATTAGGAGTGTTTAGGCTGACATTATTTATATTGTTTTGTGTGGCGTTGTGTCTTGCAGAGGTGATGGAGGCGTTCTACAACGTGAGCTTTCTCCCACACTTCATTGATAAATACCGGCAATTCCCCCTCTTATGGCAGGCAAAACACAGGGATTATAGCAACAGACCAAAGAGGTACGCAGCCCTGCTGAAACTGGTGGCATTTGTAAAGCCTACCCTGCCCATGGCAACCGTCGCAAACTTAAAAGTGAAGATAAACAACATGAAGACTACCTATTTCCGGGAGCGCAATAAGGTCCTGAAGTCACAAGCATCTGGAGCTGCAGCAGCTGATGTCCATGTCCCCACGCTCTGGTACTATGACAGGCTCCACTTTCTCAAAGACCAGGCTACTGTCAGGAAGTCACTCTCGACTCTTCCTTGCACGCGTCCTTCCACGCACGCCACCCCTGATGAGGCTTCCGAGGACCAACCTGGGCCTTCCAGTCAGGAATATGTGCAGGTGCCCAGCTTGTTCCAGGTATAGTAGTTTTGGAACCAGTTTGTTGAATAATGAATGATGTTCAGTTAATTCAGGATCCCCAATTGCTTATTTCCTAACGTGATTGACATATCAACAGACAGTGGTGTGGGAGACATTTTTGGGAAGAATCTAAACTGCAGGGCTGAGAATTGTATGGTTTTGTATTTGAAAACATTTTGCAACAGTCACTAGATGAGAATTGTGTGTGTTTGATGAACAAATAACTGAAACTATGTCCCTTTTTCAGACACAGGAAGACCTCAGCCAGGAGGTGGCTGTGGAAGGTGGCAGTCAGGAGGAGGCAGGGGGTAGTGGCAGCCAAGAGGGGGGTAGGCGTAGGAGCCTGACTGTCTCCCAAGTCTCTCCCCTCCGCCTTCCCTACAGAAGGGCGAAAAACATGGGGGAGGTGGGAGAGTCAGCGCTCCAGCTGATAAAAGATGCCTCAGCCTCCCTCTATGCCACACCCACCTACGAGGAGGCCTTTGCCTCCTTGGTTACAAGTAAATTTACGGGTATGGAGGCGGGGCAACGCAGCATGTGTGAGGAGGTCATCCTCAAAATCCTAAATGAGGGCATGGCTGGGGAGATGACTCCCCTCACACATGTTTGCGAGAGTGACCTTGCTCCGCCTCCTCCTCCTCCTTCTGCCACCCCACCAGCACCAGCACCACGGCGTGGAAGGAAGCGTACAAGGAAGACAAGAGAGTGACAACCTGGACTCAGTCTGGTCTGAGAGAAGATGGAGCCTCTCGTAGTACCAGAGCCTGGGGACCTAGATGGCATCTGCTGCAGTTCCGGATGTTTTGGACTTCAGGACCAGATTGCGCTCCCTTATTATTTAGATAGGTAGTCTTCATGCCCCCAATTGTTTAAGTCTGTAAAATGATGGTTGCCATGGGTGTCCAAGGCTTTGCAAATTCCCCAAGTTTCACCATGGCTGCGTTCCTCTTTGGTCTGTTGCTGAGACCTAAATAAAGGTTTTTTTGCTTTGAAATAATCATTGACTATTGTGTTTTACTTTTCTACAATGACAGTTTTTCTTTGAGTAGGCAGGTACATTTCACTAATCCTAGAATTAACAAGGGGCACCAACAACCAACAAACTCCTAGTAAATGTAAGCAAGAAATACAAATGTTAATAATGTGGTTTTGCTAAGTTGAGACATACAAACCCCCTCCAAAAAAAAAAAAACCTCCTTCAAATATGTATTCCCCCAAAAAAAAAAAAATCTGGTTAAAAAAATAAGAAAGATTGTATTACGATCTGAGTAAAAATAAACATGTAGTGTATAAATGCTGCAAAGTAATAAAGAAGTAAGTTTGTGAGAAGTGCGGGTGAATAGGAGCAGCTAAAAGATGTCATTCTTGTTGCATTTTAAAGAAAAAGAGAATGCGCTGCATTAAAGACATTTTAACATTGCAGCGTGACGAATGTGCTGTGTCGATTAGGAAAGGTAGTTTTACCTGACCGAGCGCTTCCGTCACAGAATTTCTTCTGAGCATGCGTAGCACTTTGTCCGTCGGACAAGCGTACACACGCTCGGATTTGGTGTGATCGGACCGGGTTGACGGGAAATCTTTCCAGCAGGAGATAAGACTTTGTCCGACGGACAAACCGACGAACACTGTCCGATGGTGCATACACACGGTCTGATTTTTCAACAACCTTGTCCGATCGGACCAAATTGATGAAAAAGTCCGACCGTGTGTATGGGGCTTTAGAACATATATACAACTACGTTCATAATCCAGGGATAGGACACCACAAAGAAAACATTACTGCCCAATTTTCACAATATTCTGATGTCTTAAGATAATTGGCAGGCCATCCTTCCTATACAACTGTCTATACGCTTCTCGGGTACCACTGATTTAGCCGCAAAACTCGTCAACAGTTGTATGGGAAGTTTGCCTTGCCAATAATCTTAAAACATAATCAGAATATTAATCAAACTGGAGTATTGGTTTATTTGTGGTGTCCTATCCCTGAATTATGACTATTGTTGTATATATGTTCTATATTTAATTTTAATTGTATCAAATATATGTTTTTGGCTTGTTATGGGGTCCGTTATGGATTAAAAAAAATTTTTGCAAATAAAATATAGTACATATAGGAAATTTCCTGGCCCCATGGTGTCCCTTAAAAATATGATGTTGTAGAGCAACAAAAATGTTCCTCTATTTCGGATTGGTCAGAGTAAAGTCAACACTTTTTATCAGTATATTTTTTTCCAGAAAGTCATTGGATCAAAATGTCATCTGGGTAAACAGCACTTTCAAAGAAACAGTTCAACATTTTCTGTCTGTATTTTTGACAGCATAGGCTTCATTTAAAGTGATTGTAAAGTCTTGTTTTTTTTCCTATAAAAATAACATGTTATACTTACCTGTTCTGTTGCAATGGAATTGCACAAAGCAGCCCGGATCCTCCTCTTCTTAGGTCCCTCTTCGGTGCTCCTGGCCCCTCCCTCCTGTTCATTGCCCCCACAGCAAGCAGCTTGCTATGGGGGCACCTGAGTGGAGCCACAGCTCCCTGTGTCCTTTCAGATACAGAGCCCCGACCTGGCCCCATCCCCTCTCTTCCCTGAGTGGCTACCTGACTTTGAACGACAGCCAATGGCGCTGCTGCTGTGTCTCAGCCAATCAGGAGGGAGAATCTCAGGCGGCTGAGACACTCGTGGACATCGCTGGACAGCTAAGATAAGTGTGAAAAAAACTTCTGCCTTTACAACCACTTTAAATGACTCCATTTTCCAAGTATCACAAACTGCATGATTAGCTGTACACACAAAGGAGGTCAAATAATCAATTTCTATACACAAGCTTTATACAGTTACTGGTTCACTTAGCCAAATTTGTCTTTTGACTCTGTATTTTGAGAATAATGAGATCCAGAATAATATTACATACGTAATGAACAGAATTATACAGTCAGCCTTGTGAATATATGCAGATCATTTAAACAGGTGTGTTTAGAATAGACAGCAAATACTGACTGAACATAAGGTATTTCAGATACAAAGTATATTTACCTGGAACACTTTGTACCTAAAAGAGTTTGCAACCACTCATTACACAATTATCAGCACTGTAATGATATATAGCATCATTAATATTTTATAGCTGTGCAGTGATTAATTCAAGAGAACCTAAAAATAAAGTGTACCTAAAACCATTTTTTTTTTTTGGATAGAGTAGGGAAGGGTTAGAACCTCATGTCATGTCATGTTTTAGTGCTGTATGTTGCTGTACGCTGAGAAGATTCACCCCCACTATCTGGCCTTGTGACCTTTGTCATTGGGACTGAATGTAAGGGAAAATCCCAAAATTGAAGATGTCCTTGGAAAAGAATGGAAATCTTCCAGTGGAGGCATTTCCCACCTTTGGAGAGATTTTTTTCTCAAATCCTGTTGTGTCTTGAATCCTTAATATATCAAAAACTGAAAAAAAAAATAGTTTTTTGATACACTCAGAGATACTACACAATCTCCTATTATTTTTGTAGCAATATACTGTATATATACAAAACAGTTTTGTACTGATTGAGCTAGCAAAAAGCAATGAATGAAACCTTAGTTAGATTCTATGGGTGGTCCAGAACGCAGAAAATATATGTATGATCTAAATATCCATGAATAAATAATATAAATAAACTGTTTCAAATTGTCATACAATTATATATTTGAAATCAAATCTTTATTCATTTTTTGCAATAACATGGTGTGGGCGGATTTCTGTCTGTCACAGGTGTGTCATGCCCCTCTAGTCTGTGTCTTATGACACATGACCGGTTTTGCCGTCGGAATAAACTCTGAAGGTTTTTCCGACAGAGTTCCGAAGGAATTCCGCTCAAGCTGTCTTGCATACACACGGTCACACCAAAGTCCGACCGTCAAGAACGCGGTGACGTACAACACGTACAACGGGACTAGAAAAAGGAAGTGCAATAGCCAGTAGCTAATAGCTTCCGTCTCGTACTTGCTTCAGAGCATGCGTCATTTTTGGTGCGTCGGAACAGCATACAGAAGAGCGTTTTTTCCGATAGGAATTTTTTCCGTCTGAAAAATATAGAACATGTTCTCTCTCTAAGTCCGCCTGAATTTTCGAAGGAAAAAGTCTGATGGGGCATACACACGGTCGGAATATACGATGAAAAGCTTCCATCTGACTCTTTCTGTCGGAAATTCCGCTCGTGTGTACACGGAATTAGAATTAGAGATAGGTGAAACCTTTATCAATCTACATGTAAAATCCAACCCCTATTGTGTTTAGCTGGTTGGTGTACATGGAGGAGGAGGGAGGAAGTTGTCTGTCATTTACCACTGTGTATGCACACACATGTGTGACTGTATACTCACATGTGCTGCTCAGATGTGATAGGTAGGAAATGCTCAGCATACAAACTCACTGAAAACTGGGCAAGTACAAAGCTGCCAACACTGCTTTGCAAAATCCCTAGCTGCATTGTGGGCTTGGACTGAAGGGGAGAGACAGGGAACAGCAGGGATCAACCAGATTTTTTGCAGAATACAGAAAATGAATCCCGGAGTGAGTATGGACAGCATGTAATACAGCATTTGTTGATAGTTTTTTATGATGCAGGTTTAGTGATATTTTAAGTGAAATCTACCAGAACTAACCTTGGTGCTATGCTACATACTGAACATTCATGGGGTATTATCAAGGAGGCCAGAGCAGAGAAAAAGGCCTGTCTGTGAGCCTGCATTCAAGGTGCCATTTTCAAACATGGAGCTTCTGGTCAGTACAGTGAACCCAGCAGTGAGTTAAAATTACTGGTTTGAAATAAAGGATTATAGAAATTTGATTGGGGCAGTGGCGGCTGGTGCTCAAAATTTTCACCAATTGCAGCCTCACTGTGCCATCAAACGCAGCCACTGTGCCATCAAATGCAGCCACTGTGCCCATCAATTGCCACCACTGTACCATCAAACACCGCCACTGTATCCATCAATTGCCGCCACTGTGCCATCATTTGCCGCCACTGTGACCCTCAAATGCAGCCACTGTGCCCATCAAAAGCAGCCACTGTGCCATATCAAATGCTCCCACTGTGCCCATCAGATTCTCCCACTGTGCCCTCAAATGCTCCCACTGTGCCATATCAAATGCTCCCACTGTGCCCCCCTTGCCCGCCGTCTGCCCGGCACTTACCCTGTCTCGGTGGGGCAGCGGATGATGGTGGCGAGCGGTGTCCTCCATGCTCCTCGATGACTTCTCCCGTCCTATCTTCCTTCCTCTGCTATGATAAGCGCCTGTCGTTTCAGCCAATCAGGTGATGGTTAACAGACCCGAGCACCTGATTGGCGGAGAGGCAGTCCAGTGTTAGGAAAGCAAATATTCATAAGCTTTCCTAACACAGCTGAGTGAACTGCTGGCGCCAAGCATGGCACTTGCTGTTTACCATTTGTGACGCCTATTAGAGCCTATGGCTTCCAGAAAAAAAAAAACACTGCTGTAATTCAGGCACCTGGCGCCCGAAAAGGGGCCGGGTGCCTGAATAGGGGGTGGCAGCGGCGGCTATAGATAGAGGGGGTGGCAGGAGAGAGGGGGGCGGCACCCATGCTTCCTTATGGACACACCACCACTGGATTGGGGCTAAATTTAAATGAAGGAGTAACCTGGGAGTTCGTGGGCTGTAAGTTTATGCATTGGACATAGTGGTATGTGGCCCTTTCCATCTGTGATTTTTTTTTAAATTAACATATTATAGAACAGAATGAAATGAACAGATCACAGAACTCTAACAACCAAATGAGTACAGTATGGTACACATTGCTCTTAAAGTTGAACTCTGGGCACAAAAACTTTAGTTCACCAAAGCATTAACAAATTCATATATCGCCTTTGCGTAGTTCTCTGGTCTCAAGGCAGATACTTGCTTTAGAGAGCTCGTACCCACTCAACTTAGTGTGATGACATTGAAATTGAGGCTGCATTCTGACATCACCAACATAGATGCTTTATTTAGCCACACTGGTTTACTGCATAGTCCCTACCTGTGGCCAGGACCGTCTGATGTGGTTTAATAGTAAAGGTCCAGTAGAAAGAGCAGCAGTGTCCAGTCTGTATTACAAGAAGCGCTTGTACAGAGGCAAAGCTTAGACATTTTTTCATGATGGTTTTTGGCGAAGATCTGGAAGAAATAAAAAAAGGTACCAGGATTCAAATAAGAATTTAGAAGTCTCTAGTATTTAGACATCCTCTAGAACTATTTACAATCTGTCTGACTATATTCTACTCTAGCCACCTTTAGTTGGCTCTTCATAGGAGCCTATCCTTTCTCGAGGTAATAAACTGTACTTAAACTTTTTGCCATCAGCTCTAATATCACTTGACCCTTCCTTTTAGACTGTACAGTCTCACAAGCAGGGCCCTCTGATTCCTCTTGTATTGAATTGTATTGTAACAATTTTGTAAAGACCTACACAAACTGTTGTCGCTATATAAATGCTGTATAATAATAATACTAATAGCAATAGAAAATATTTGTTTTGCCTCGAGTTTAGCTTCAACAAAAGTAACTCATGAAATGTTTTTATGTTGGCTTCAGCTGCTGCTAAATCTTATTGCAAACCTGGATCATATACAGAGATAATATTAATACCACAATGGTGGTATTAAGAATAGAATATTAGTGCAACACCCTCTAATGTGCAAATAAGGTATGTAAATTTATTTTGTTGACTCATGGTAGCTGTGTGAGTCTGTAATTGAGCCGTGTTACTCCAGGTCAGTCTAGAGGGCTCTGCAGGGCAGGTCTCTGGTACTTCCCCCTGGTACTAGAAGCTTGGAGAAGCTTCAGAAAGTTAGTGGGTGGAGGTCCTGATTTGCATGCTTGAGGGAATCTGACCAATCCCCAGGCAGAAGACACTGGCAGGATGGCTGGGTCAGCCCTTAAATATGGTGGAGCCTGAGCAGTAGGAGAGTGAGGTGGAAGATGGAGTACTGAGGTTGCTGTTGTGTGGCCTGGGAGGGGACCCGGGGTCTAGGGGCTCTGCCTCCAGGCTGGAGGTGAGGTAAGGAATCAGAGGAAGCCTAAGAGAGGAATCTCTAATACCTTTGGGTCTTGTGCAGAAGACATCTGTGCTGGCATGAGAAGGTCTGATCAGTTGATCAGGCCTGAACAGGATTGTTGCCCAGTACAGTGGGGAGCAAAGGACAGTGTGCGTAACTCAGCACACATAGGGACACACAAGATAAGAGAATGCCAGATGCAACATGCTTTACATGAACATCGTTGTGCTAAATCCCAATCCTTTGTCCTGGGGAGTTCTTCAGAAGCAGCAAGGTGGTCTGGTAGTCAAGACAGCCAAGCAAGCTGGTAGTATCTGCAAGCGTCAGAACTGTGTGATGTTCTACTGAGGAGACCCTATACTCCTGCATAAGGTTAGGGACTTTGTGCTATTTCACTAAAGAGGACTGAAAGCTCCTGGTTAGAGTTGAGCGGACACCTGGATGTTCGGGTTCGGCAGGTTCGGCCGAACTTCAGAAAAAAGTTCGGGTTCGGGACCGAACTTGACCCCGAACACCGAACCCTATTGAAGTCAATGGGGACCCGAACGGCTATAATAAAGTGTCGGCTCCCGTCCCCCTTAATACAGAGAACAGTCATTGAAGTCATTTATTTTTAAAAAGTTAGTCATAAAAAGTGTTTGGGGACCTGGGTCCTGCTCCAGGGGACATGTATCAATGCTAAAAAAAAATTTAAAAACAGACGTTTTTTCGGGAGCAGTGATTTTAATAATGATTAAAGTGAAACAATAAATGTGTAATATTCCTTTAAATTTCGTACCTGGGGGGTGTCTATAGTATGCATGTAAAGGGGTGCATGTTTCCAGTGCTTAGAACTGTCTCTGCAAAAAGTGTCATTTTTGCAGGAAAGAAAGCTATTTAAAATCACTCGCGGCTGATGTGTATTGTCGACTCCCGTAATACAGAGAACAGTCATTCATTGAAAGCCATTCATAAAAAAAAAGTAATTGATAAAAAATAAAAAAAACAGAAAAAAAAAAGCGTAGGGGTCCCCCCAAATTCAATAACCAGGCCCTTCAGGTCTGGGATGGATATTAAGGGGGACCCCAGCCAAAAAAAAAAAAAAAATGGCGTAGGGTCCCCCTCAAAATCCATCCCAGACCCTTGAGGTCTGGGATGGATTTTAAGGGGAAACCCAGCCAAAAAAAATGGCGTGAGGTCCCCCTCAAAATCCATACCAGACCCTTATCCGAGCACGCAACCTGGCAGGCCGCAGGAAAAGAGGGGGGGACGAGAGCGGCCCCCCCTCCCACCTGAACCGTACCAGGCCACATGCCCTCAACATTGGGAGGATGCTTTGGGGGTCTAAGACCCACAAAGCACCTTGTCCCCATGTTGATGAGGACAAGGGCCTCATCCCCACAACCATGCCCGGTGGTTGTGGGGATCTGCGGGCAGGGGGCTTATTGGAATATGGAAGCCCCCTTTAACAAGGGGACCCCCAGATCCCGCCCCCCCCTGTGTGAAATGGTACCCCCCTACCATTTCACCAAAAAAGTGTCAAAAATGGTAAAAATGACAGGAGACGGCCTTTGACAATTCCTTTATTAAAATCTTCTTTCTTCTTTCTTCTGGTCTTCCTTTCTTCATCTTCTCCTTCCGGCATCTTCTTCTTCCATCTTCTTCTTCCTCCGATCCGCTTCTTCTTGGCCTTCTCGTCCAGCATCGGTGTCTCTTCTGGGCCGCTCCGTGCAATGGGAGGCTCCCGCTGGGTGAGGCTTCTCTTCGGTATCTTCTTCCACGGCGTCGGTCTCTGAGGCTTCTCTCCGGTATCTTCTTCCAAGGCGTCGGTCTCTTCTTGGGCCACTCCTCGCAATGGGAGGCTCCCGGTGTGTGAGGCTTCGCTTGGGCTGACAGTTCTTTTATAACGGAGGGCGGGGCCACCTGGTAACCCCGTCCCCCTCTGACGCATGGGAACGTCATGTGGACTTCCCTATGGCTTTCCCCGTGACGTGGGGAAAGCCATAGGGATGAGGCCCTTGTCCTCATCAACATGGGGACAAGGTGCTTTGTGGGTCTTAGACCCCCAAAGCATCCTCCCAATGTTGAGGGCATGTGGCCTGGTACGGTTCAGGCGGGAGGGGGGGCCGCTCTCGTCCCCCCCTCTTTTCCTGCGGCCTGCCAGGTTGCGTGCTCGGATAAGGGTCTGGTATGGATTTTGAGGGGGACCCCACGCCATTTTTTTTGGCTGGGTTTCCCCTTAAAATCCATCCCAGACCTCAAGGGTCTGGGATGGATTTTGAGGGGGACCCTACGCCATTTTTTTTATTTTTTTGGCTGGGGTCCCCCTTAATATCCATCCCAGACCTGAAGGGCCTGGTTATTGAATTTGGGGGGACCCCTACGCATTTTTATTTTTTGTTTTTTTTATTTTTTATCAATTACTTTTTTTTATGAATGACTTTCAATGAATGACTGTTCTCTGTATTACGGGAGCTGACAATACACATTAGCCGCAAATGATTTTAAATAGCTTTCTTTCCTGCAAAAATGACACTTTTTGCAGAGACAGTTCTAAGCACTGGAAACATGCGCCCCTTTACATGCATACTATAGACACCCCCCAGGTACGAAATTTAAAGGAATATTACACATTTATTGTTTCACTTTAATCATTATTAAAATCGCTGCTCCCGAAAAAAATGCCGTTTTTAAACGTTTTTTCTGCATTGATACATGTCCCCTGGGGCAACATTAACCACTTCAGCCCCGGACCATTTGGCAGCCAAAGGACCAGAGGTCTTTTTTCAATTTCGCACTGCACTACTTTAACTGGTAATTGCGCGGTCATGCAATTTTGTAACCAAACGAAATTTGCGTCCTTTTCTTCCCACAAATAGAGCTTTCTTTTGATGGTATTTGATTGCCTCTGTGATTTTTTTATTTTTTGCGATATAAACGGAAAAAGAGCGAAAATTTTGAAAAAAAAAGAGATTTTCTACTTTTTGTTATAAAAAAAAAAATCTAATAAACTCAATTTTAGTCAAACATTTGGGCCAAAATGTATTCAGCCACATGTCTTTAGTAAAAAAAAATGCCAATAAGCGTATATTTATTGGTTTGCGCAAAAGTTATAGCGTCTACAAACTAGAGTACATTTTCTGGAATTTACACCGCTTTTAATTTATGACTGCCTATTTCATTTCTTGAGGTGCTAAAATGGCAGAGAAGTACAAAACCCCCCCAAATGACCCCATTTTGGAAAGTAGACACCCCAAGCTATTTGCTGAGAGGCATGTTGAGCCCATTGAATATTTTTTTTTTTTAGTCCCAAGTGATTGAATAAAGACAAAAATAAAAAAGATTTTTTTTTTTTTTTTTCAAAAAGTTGTCACTAAATGATATATTGCTCACACATGCCATAGTTATATGTGGAATTGCACCCCAAAATACATTTTGCTGCTTCTCCTGAGTATGGGGATACCACATGTGTGGGACTTTTTGGGAGCCTAGCCGCGTACGGGGCCCCGAAACCCAAGCACCGCCTTCAGGATTTCTAAGGGTGCAAATTTTTGATTTCACTCCTCACTACCTATCACCGTTTCGAAGGCCATAAAATGCCAAAATAGCACAAAACCCCCCCAAATGACCCCATTTTGGTAAGTAGACACCCCAAGCTATTTGTTGAGAGGCATGGTGAGTATTTTACAGCTCTCATTTGTTTTTGAAAATGAAGAAAGTAAAGTAAAAAAAAATTTTTTTTTTCTTTTTTTCAATTTTCAAAAAACTTTGTGACAAAAAGCGAGATCTGCAAAATACTCACCATACCTCTCAGCAAATAGCTTGGGGTGTCTACTTTCCAAAATGGGGTCATTTTGGGGGGTTTTATGCCATCTGGGCATTCCATGGCCTCCGAAACTGTGATTGGCAGTGAGAAGTGAAATAAAAAAATTACACCCTTAGAAAGCCTGAAGGCGGTGATTGGTTTTTGGGGTTCCGTACGCAGCTAGGCTCCCAAAAAGTCCCACACATGTGGTATCCCCGTACTCAGGAGAAGCAACAGAATGTATTTTGGGGTGTATTTCCACATATGCCCATGACATGTTTGAGCAATATATCATTTAGTGACAACTTTTTGTAAAAAAAAAAAATATATATATTTTTTTTTTTTCATTATTCAATCTCTTGGGACAAAAAAAAAAAAAAAATATTTAATGGGCTCAACATTGCTCTCATCAAATAGCTTGGGGTGTCTACTTTCCAAAATGGGGTCATTTGGGGGGGGTTTGAACTGTCCTGGCATTTTATGCACAACATTTAGAAGCCTATGTCACACGTCACCCACTCTTCTAACCACTTGTAGACAAAGCCCTTTCTGACACTTTTTGTTTACATGAAAAAACATATTTTTTTTTTGCAAGAAAATTACGTTGAACCCCCAAACACTATATATAATGTTAAAGCAAAGGCCCTACAGATTAAAATGGTGGGTGTTGCATTTTTTTTTTCCACACAGTATTTGCGCAGCGATTTTTCAAACGCATTTTTTGTGGAAAAAATACACTTTTTTTTATTTTAATGCACTAAAACACACTATATTGCTCAAATTTTTGATGAAATAAAAAATATGATCTTAGGCCGAGTACATGGATACCAAACACGACATGCTTTAAAATTGCGCACAAACACGCAGTGGCGACAAACTACATACATTTTTAAAAGCCTTTAAAAGCCTTTACATGATACCACATTAGATTCACGGAGGAGGTCTACTGCTAAAATTACTGCCCTCGATCTGACCTTTGCGGTGATACCTCACATGCATGGTGCAATTGCTGTTTACATATGACGCCAGACCAACGCTTGTGTACGCCTTTGCGCAAGAGAAGGGGGGGCAGGGGTGCTTTTTTTTTTTTTTTTTTTTTTGTTTTTTTTTTTATTTATTTAGCTTTTTTATTTTATTTTTAAACTGTTCCATCCATTTTTTTTCTTTGTTATGATTTTTATTGTTATCTCAGGGAATGTAAATATCCCCTATGATAGCAATAGGCAGTGACAGGTACTCTTTTTTTGAAAAAATTGGGGTCTATTAGACCCTAGATCTTTCCTCTGCCCTCAAAGCATCTGACCACACCAAGATTGGTGTGATAAAATGCTTTCCCAATTTCCCAATGGCGCGGTTTATATCCGGGAGGGGGGACATTCCCTCCCACTGCTTGTAAAAGCAGTCTAGAGGCTAATTACACGCTAGAATTGCTTTTACATGAAAGCCGATCACTGGCTGAAAAGAATGATACCAAGATGATACCTAAACCTGCAGGCATCATTCTGGTATAACCATTCAAAGTCCAGCAACATACTGGACATATATTGTAATCTTTTTTTTTTCATGCAGCCTCTTGGCTGAACGAAAAAAAGAGATTGATTGGTGGGTATGCCCACCATTAGAATACCTCCCTTCATCCACCCACTTCTAATGATGGGCATACATGCACCATTTATATATGCCGATGCATGGGGGCATCCTCCCGCAAAAGTTATGCCGTGTACACACGGTCGGAATTTCGACCGTATGTACGTGGCATTAGGAGCCAATCGCTCCTCCTCCCCCCCCCTGCTGCCCCCATGCTTCGGCATATATGCTCTTTTTTTTAACTGTGGTGGTGAAATCACCTCCTACAGCGTTGGAGTCGCGGCTTTATGTATCGTGGGAGCAAACGCTGTTGCTGTCAAGATAAATAAATCCGCGTTGCAACTGAATGGCGCACCTGAAAACAAAAAAATGCTTAACACTAAAACACAGTAAACAAAATTACATACCTGAAAAGCAAGCATGATAAAACATGATAAAACATAATAAAACATTGCAGAATAGAATGGAGTAAAAAAAGAGCAACAATAGAGAGAGAATAGAGTGAGAGAGAGAACAATAAAACGACAACTATTTTTATTTTTTTTTATTTTTTTGAGATTCACAGGTAAAAAAGCTCCTGACTGAAGCGACTGAATCAAAACGCTACCACAAAAAAAATGTTAGCGATCGCAGGGATCAGGCCTGACTCTGCGAACGCTGCAGTTATGTGTGCTTAGTGTTTTGTAAGTGACAGTGATCGATCGATACTGCACTTGGGTGGGCTGGGCTGGGCGGAGGGGGAAAACGCAGGTGCTAGCAGGTATCTGGGCTGATCCCGCTAACAATGCGGTTTTTTTTGGAACCCTAAACTGCTGGGACGCTAGTATAGATCTGATCAGATCAGATATTGATCTGTTCAGATACTGTACCACTAAGGGAGGTGTATGCTTTGCGCGTGGGTGTTTGCGGTACTGGCACTAACCTGGGGCGACGCAGACCTTATTTGACCCTAAAACCTAATTGATATCACCCGCCAGGCGATCAGGGGGTTAAACCGTTATTGGGTAATAAATGGCGGGTGCCCTGACAGTATAAAAAATAAAGCTAACTAACCAGCGTCACCCGTAACAGTAATACAAAAAAAAACTGGTTACCTAGCGACACTAATGCAGCGATCAGAAAAACGATCGCTTAGTGACACTGGCAAAAGGGGGTGAAAGGGTTAACTAGGGGCAATCAGGGGGTTAAAACCTTTATTAGGTAATATATGGGGGTACCTGACGCTATATAAAAACCTGACGGGGAACCTAAATAACGAAATAACTAACTGGCTAACCAGCGTCACCAGTGACAGTTATACAGTGATCACTGGTGAAAGGGTTAACTCTAGGGGCAATCAGGGGGTTAAAACCTTTATTTAGGTTGTAATATGGGGGTACCTGACCTATAAACCTATTTATGAACCTATATAAACATGGCGGTTACCTAAAAAAAAAAAATGGTTACCTAGCGACACTAATGCAGCGATCAGAAAAACGATCGCTTAGTGACACTGGCAAAAGGGGGTGAAAGGGTTAACTAGGGGCAATCAGGGGGTTAAAACCTTTATTAGGTAATATATGGGGGTACCTGACGCTATATAAAAACCTGACGGGGAACCTAAATAACGAAATAACTAACTGGCTAACCAGCGTCACCAGTGACAGTTATACAGTGATCACTGGTGAAAGGGTTAACTCTAGGGGCAATCAAGGGGTTAAAACCTTTATTTAGGTTGTAATATGGGGGTACCTGACCTATAAACCTATTTATGAACCTATATAAACATGGCGGTTACCTAAAAAAAAAAAATGGTTACCTAGCGACAGCAGTGACACTAATACAGCGATCAGAAAAACGATCGCTTAGTGACACTGGCAAAAGGGGGTGAAAGGGTTACCTGGGGGGCAATCAAGGGGTTAAACCTTTATTAGGGGGGGGTAGGGGGCTACCTTGGACCTAAAACTAACTGCACTGACAGTTATTACAGTCACACTGACACTAAATGCAGTGATCAGTAAAAAAATGATCACTGCAATTAGTGACACTGTGACTGGGGGGGGAGGGGGTGATCTGGGGGGTGATCTGGGGGTGACAGGGGGGTGTTTTGTGTGCCTATGTGTACTGGTGTCAGTGTACTGTTGGTGCACTAACCTTTAGATGTTCACAGCTCGGCGTTCCGGTCACATAGACCGGCGCACCGAGCGTGACATCACTTCCTCTGCCTGTGTTTTGATTGACACAGACAGAGGAAGCATCTGATTCGCCAGGAGCGATCGCGAGGGGGTGGCCAGAAACCACTGGCCGTCCCCTCATCCCGGATCGCTCCTGAAGCGATCCCGACCGTCCCCGCCGGCCGGGGGGGGTCCGATCGGACCCCCCACGCGCCTGAAGAATGGCACGTACAGGTACGTGGTTCTGCCTGTACGTGCCATTCTGCCGACGTATATGTACATGGGGCGGTCGGGAAGTGGTACATAGAGAAGGAAGTTTTTCCTCTTCTGTTGTTCTTCAAGTCAAGTTGGGCATGCCATAATCCCTATACTCTATTCAAGTTGTTTTCCCCAGTAAAACAACAAAAACAAGCCCATGAACTGATTTCTTGTGTCTGGATGCAAGTTGGAAATGCGTGTTGCCTGGCTGTGCAGGAATAGGGGAATCAAGATCCATCAGTGCCATACTGTTTTGTCGACGTTCCATAATTGTTTAATGCAAGAGTGGTGAAACAATGCTCTTCTTTCAAACTATAATGAAAAACTTAGCCTTACTGCTAGCACAGCACTTTCTATCATTTGATTTTGGAACAATTTATAGTTTTTGCATATGGTACATGAGAACGTCTTAAGGTTACACCCTGAAAATTATCATTTTGGACATTTTACATTTCTAAACAGAAAATATTTCTCAGAAAATTAATTATTTTTAAAATGTTTCTGTTTTAGTCATTATGTGAGTAACTCAACTCTCACAATTTTCATGTTAAACATAAATTGGCCAGATGCACTTGATTTCAAGCCATGTATTTTACTAATTTCCCTCTGGCTCTTTAAAATAAAACACTTATTACATAAAGCAACATCAAAGAAAAACTTGAAATAATATATTTTCTTTGTAAATCTTAATACATTTAACTAATAATGCTTAAAACAGACACATTTCCCTAGTGGCATAGTAATAACCTTTACAAAACACAAATTTGTGAAGTAACCCCTCTGGAAATTCTCCCAATCCTTAAGGTCACTAAAATATTTTAACATAGTAAAAAAATTAGACCGTCAAAAGGTCAGTATTTCCTTTCCAAATAATTTTCCATGGCGTATTATTACATGAGGGGCTTGGCTTCACTTGTTAGAAAATAAGATTGAAGTTTAAATCAAAGCCTGCTTTTTAATGGTAGAAGGCATTGCGTTTTTGAATGTAATATATTCATTCAGACATTTTGCTGTATGCTAACTTGAACTATATTTTAAAGGCATACAGAATGTTTTTCCTCTACAGACTCTGTAGTTGTCTCAGGGGCGCTGCAATCCCTGGCGACCTTCGGCGGTCATCTTAGGTGGGGCAGTGCTAATAAATAGCAGTGGCCTCGTGGGTTTGGCACGTATTCTGAGAGTAGACAGGATAGGGACATGTACATGCTTGATAGGGAGAGACATAATGCATTAGCCAAAGTTTCCTGGAGAAACAAGGCGTTAAAGCATAGGGATAGTGTTGCACACCCATCAAGTCAACAGTCACTGAAGCTGCTGCCACAACCTTTTACAGAACCGCTAGCTGAGCCTTGTAATTCCACCAGTCAGTCGCCCCTCCAGCAGATGCCGTCCTTGGGTAAAGTAGGCCTTGCCTGTATTGTGCCTTACTGTGAGCCTGAAGAAACACCCTGCATCAGCACACTGCCAGGGACTGTACTGAGTCTGAGTGAAGTACTAATCATACTTGTTACTGCAAAATTCACTGTAACTGCAAGTGTTACTAACAGTGATACCCACAGTATTTCTGCAAGTACTTCTGTAACCTTTTGCCCCACTACTTTCCTTATACAAGAGCTTTTACCTCCCATTGGCCTCCATGTGCATGCTATCCCTTTTTTGGGTACCATGGCTCTTTCCCCGCCCACAGGAAAATCAGAATTGACAACCAAAAAAGTAAAAATATACACACTACATATTATATATATATTATTATTTTCATATATATTTTTATGTATGTGGTTGTATATACTTCTGTTACCTTCACAACTATTTTACAGTACACATACATGTGTACCTGTGCAGCACGCTCCCAGCACAGAGATTAGGCTCACGGAGAGCCTCAGGTACTATACTAACGGTCGGGACCTAGTTCCCAATCACCGGATCACTGTGATTGATTCTGATTGGCTGTCAAAGTGATCAGTTATTGTTTAGCCTGCCCCGGTGTTGTTTTCCCCTCTTGTATGTTTTTCTCCTTGCTGGTCTACAAAAAAAATAGCTAGATCAGGGTTTGATCTAGCTCGGGGTTTGCGATAGGGTCAAGGTCATGGTCAGGTTCAAAGGTTGAGGCCAAATGTCAGTGTATTTTAGATAGGATTTAAAAAATAAAAATAAATGTAGTATTAGTCAGGTAGTGTCAGTAATAGCAAACAAATATACAGCTGTTTTATAAAAAATAAAAAAAAGATTATTTATATTATTTCGTGCCAGTTTCCCATTACTATTTATGCCCAATTGAAAGCTCAATTTGTCCTGAAGAAAACAAGATATAATTCACCTGGATACACTAAGTATTTGCAATGATATGTACAGTTTTACTAACACATGTCAAAGTTGCAAAACTGTGTTCAGGCGTTAAGATTTGTTTTGCCTTCCATCATGAAAGGGCAATCATCTGGCTGAAAATGAAACTTCCTTCCATTCCATGGATTCCATTTTTGACTAAAGGATTACAAGCCTGTCCAGAATGACAAAGTAGACTTTCAAAGGGTAGGTTCTACAAAAAGACATGGCCCTGTTTCATAGCTCTCCATCTCCCCTCCCTGTTTCTATGCATGGGTCTAAAATGTGACCAATGGGTCTGTTTATATATACAATGTCTACAGAATGATGCAATATAAGTTTATAAAAATAATTACCATATCTCTCAGCATATAACACGTGCCGGTGTATAACACGCACCCCAATTTAAACATTTTTTTTTTAAATAAACGACTTTGAAGCAAAATAATGGTCAGTAAGCATCAATGTAGCCTGATCTGTGCCCATCTGCAGCTTCAGTGCAGCCTGATCTGTGCTTATCTGCAGCTTCAGTGCAGCCTAATCTGCAGTCTGATCTGCGCCCATCTCCCCCATCAATGCAGCTCACCGTCTCTCCTTGCAGGAAATCACAGAGCTGTCATCAGTTTACTCGGCTCTCAGTTGGCAGTTACATACACAGTCCCGCCTCCGCCATCGGCATTGGACCAGCTTCTGTGAAAGACAGAACACTGGTCCAATGCCGGTGGCAGAGGCGGGACTGTGTGTGTGACATGCGTGTTGAGTTAGAGCCGTGTGAGAGCCGAGCGGAGAGGAGATGACAGCTCGGTGAATTCCGGTGGCACTCATCCCCCTGCTTCCCCTTCTAGGTATGTTGTCGGCGTACTGGCACTGGCACCAACAGTTTGTAGTAATCTCTGGGTGCATTCATGTCAGTTTATATTTTTTACAGAGTGTTCTAGAATACCAGGTACCAGGGCATTCTGGTCTTTATTTCAATATGAATATTGGTTACATGAATATGAACAAATGATTAACCATTTAACTGCCACCCCCTTGCAGATTTACTGCTACAGGGCAGTTGTTCTGTGCATAATCATGTATATATAGGTGATTCTGCACTTCCTGGGGGCGTGATCAGCGTGTGCTGGCCAATGGATGTCCACACAGTTGGGAACAGAGGCTGGATGGAGCTTTGACTATGTAAACAAGCAGAGCTCCATCCTGACCAGGGGGGGGGGGGGGGGGGGGGGTAGGGGGAGGGGGGGGGGGGGGGTAATGATTTAAGTATAGAAAAGAAAATCCATTAATATATCCCATAGCTTGTAGACGCTTTAAATTTTGCACAAACCAATCAATATACATTTATCAGGATGTTTTTTTTTTGACCAAAAATATGTAGCAGAATAGATATTGCCCTAAATTTTTGAAGAAATTAAACTTTTAATTTTTTTTTATCTGATATGTTTTAAAGCAGAAAGTTAAAAAAAAAAATGTTTTTTTCAAAATTGCTTATAGCGCAAAAAAATTTATCATCCAGTGGTCAAGTGGTTAAATGAATGCGTGACAACCACTACTGTCTACAAGAGGGATGATAGCAGACTCAAGAGCCCTGATGACGTTACAGCAGTGAATCTGCTAAGGACAGTGTACAGCAAATAGCTAAGGTACAATAGACTAGGTGAGTGATGTGCTTGGAAAGAACATTAAGGAGCATTACGGGTCATGGCCAAGTTTGGAAAGACAATCATTTATCTGTGCAGAAGTTCCTGTGGCCAATGTCTTCAGCTTTTTAGGGCCTATTACTCTTAGTCCCATGCTTCAAGGTATTTCAGCCTAGTGACACTATTCAGCTACATTCACATTTTAGCGCCAGCTTCTTTAGACATTTATGATTTTTGATGTACCTTTTTACACACATTTCTCCTACATTTTTAAGCATAAATGTTTTTGTGTAGGCTAATGGAAAGCAGGTTACTAGGAGAACTGTAATGCCGTGTACACACGGTCGGAATTTCTGATGGAAACAGTCCGATGGGAGTTTTTCATCGGATTTTCCAACCGTGTGTATGCCCGTCAGTCTTTTTCTGTCGGAATGTCCGACGGACTTTGGATTGAGAACCTGTTCTTAATTTTCCCGACGGAAAACCTTTCTATCGGATTTTCCGATCGTGTGTATGTAATTCCGACACGAAAAATTCCGACGCATGCTCGGAAACAATTCGACGCATGCTCGCAGTGTTATTGACCGTCGTAATTTGGTGTGACCGCGTGTAGGCAAGACAGTTTGAGCGAAATTCTGTCGGAATTCCGACGGGAAAACCATCAGAGCTTTTTCCGACGAGAATTCTGACCACGTGTACGCGGCATTAGACATGAAAATGCACAAAAAAACGATATCACACATGTTCTTCAGTGCTCTTCTTATAAAGTCAAGTCCAATCCTGCCCCAGAACGCACCTGTACTTTTTTGACACGAGAAGCAACAGCACATTGCCGATGAGAACCGGCCCCATAGAATAAAACTGAAATCTTTTTTGTCAAGTGCTGTTGCTCTTCTGGGCAAAAGTGAAAAGGGCGAAGCAGTCATAAAGTTGAGTGAATATATTATAAGCTGTCTTGAGTTTGTGTCTACTTTTTATAGTTTTTTAAACAGAACAGATTGATTTTGAGTGACTCTCCTTAGGAATAAAGGCATTGTACTTAGTTTGCTGATAAATTGTTATAGCTTTTCCTATGTGAACCGCCAATCAGCAGCTTTCTTTGCATACTGTGTACTGATGTAAGTAAACATGACATAAATAATATGAAGGGACCAGTTATGTAGCAGCAGATCACCCCACTAAACCTTTATAATCCAAAACAAACAGCACATAGTCTCCTATGTCAAAGAATGCTTTGTTTTCAGAAAACTTGGATTTAAGATGCCAATGTTTGGTGCCTACACAGTGAAAGAGCACCTTCTTATTATCTTGCTGGAAGCCATTATTATGCAAGCGGCAAAAGAAAAAGTATGAGAACTGGGTCTAGATATACTGAATTAAAAAGTGAAGATAAGTTACCTATGTGTATTGGAACATCCACTCATGTGCAGAAACTTCCATTACTTTGTCATCCATTTAAACAGTAAAATGAAAAATATGGTTGGAGTAGTCTGGACCAAACTATAGGGACCAATTTAACATCCAAATCCCTGTGCGGGAGGCCAGATTAAAGTAAAACTATGATCAAACTATTAAACTAGTATAAAATCACATGTCATGTTAAATTGCCCAAAAAAAGACTGTACTCCCTTTACCCTCTGAATTTAGTAAACACCTTTTGATCTTGCCAGTAGCACTATTTGATAGGCACTTCCTTTGATGAGGTGACATTGCATTCCCTTCTGCAGTAACTGTCACTGCAGTGCTGTCAAGCTTGCTGATGCTGTAGCAGCATATATGTTGGCACCATTGATAGCCCTATCAATGAATAGCAACGCCTAGTTATACCCAAAGATTGAAAGCATGTTTTGTTTTAAATGCTCATATATGCAGTGACATACCTTCTATAGACCCAATCTATGCAGACACTATGGCCATTAGCAAAGGGTCAATGTGCTTCAGTTTGATTTGCGGGCTGTTCTTTGAACTTATAGCAAAGCCCAACAATTGGAAACTTTAATTTGAACCCTCTTGAAGACAATGGTTGAGGGGGAATCTTGAAAAACTATCTTTACCATTCTTAAATAGGAAAGGGAATAACAAAAAAAGAGCACGTGGAGTAGCACACTGCTAGGGAACATGTTCCCATGCATAAAAAAAAAAAAAAAAAATGTAAGAAGTACCATTGAGCTGGGGAAGGGCCCTCAGTTCTATGTGACTTTGAGGGTGTAACAACACCAATCCTTTAAAGAAAGATTTTAGGTATGGATATGTTTACATAGTTATATTGGACCAGCTTAGACCAATGTATCTTTGTATATACCATACCTGTTTGATCCCTCAAGAAGCTGGAAACCACTGTAGAAGACCTCACACAGAGTGTGGTTGAACTGGATGGACTTGTGTCTTTTTTCAACCTAACTAACTATATAACTATGTAACAGACGTGATATCATGTTCTTCAATCAGAGAAAGCTTTGTATTAATTGAGAAAATGCAGAGCATTTTCTGAATGGCTCATGAGCTCCTGTGTTCACAATGCTGCAGGACTCAATATGGGACCCCAGAAGCTAGCCAAGATCATTGTAAGAGCAGTGTCTTCTACAGCAATTTCCAGTTTCCAGGTATGTAATTGGCATAGTTACATAGTCCAAACAGGACCAAAGAAGCTATGTAAAAATATTCATACCTGGAATTCTTCTTTTAATTTACATTCTTAGAAGATACCTTTAAACTGTATGTGGTTTAATGGCAAATTATGACCAGTGGTCCATCCTTGAAACAAGAAAGTCCAGGGGGTTCTCAGTTCTAAAGGTAATCCAAAATCATATGGTTTAGGCATTGTCCATACTGCTACCAAAAGCGAGGCCTGGACAATATTAAAGATGAACTCTAAAGCCTTGCCGAGGCAGTCACTGCCATTCCTTTTTCTCCATTCATTGACCTGAGGACCTGAGGCACATTGGCCATAAATTGGATTGCTGACATTCTCTCAAATGCCCTCTTGCAAATAGTACATTTTTTGTGCCCTCTGGGAAGGTAGGATGAGGTTTGGCATTTTTCCCTAGTTGTCTAGAAAGGTGAAAAACAGTTATGGTCCCTCTTCCTAAATTGATCAAATCATGGGGTCCTTGCGCAGGCACTGAAGCAATAATGAGTCTATTTGCTATACATTTTAGGCACCAAAGAAACCTGAATACTTGGTGTTGCTGCGGACATTAATGTCCTCAAGCATCTTAGTCTACCCATGTAAAACTTCCAGGGTTTGAGAGAAGCCTGCCACATGTACCCATTGTTTTGTAAACAAGATATAACATCCTTGTCCATGCTTGCTGGACCACATGTCTGTTATCAGGTGGACCCTGCTGCTGACTGTGTGATTCAATAACATGGATCACATGGTGGTGGAGGGCAGGGGTGGCTTTCTGAGCAAAAAAAGGTCAGTTGGGTACCTTCCATTCTAGTGTAACACAGGCCTCAATGTTGCAGAAGGGGGTAGACTCCACGATCTGAATAGGTAGCAGCTGTAAAGACAGCAACTTTGCCAAACTAGCATTGAGACCTTGGGCATGGGGGTCATTGGGTGAATATTTTTTCTTGTGCTTCCCTAGAAGCTGGGGAAGAAATTTCTGCCTGGTCAAGAATTCTGATGGAGATGACAGGGTGAAGTTATGAGATTTAAGGTGAAGCTGAAGCCTACGCTTGCCCCTTGTCTGTGTGGCCCCATGCTGACCCTCTTCTTGGTTTAATAAGTGGGAAAAAAACAAAATAACTTTTAAAAAAATGTTGTTGCTGACACACAGTAACAAAGCACAATACAGAGTGGTACAGTCCACACCTTGTAGTCCACCACACTGTAATTTACTGCTATATAGACAATACAGCACTGTATACTGTAGCAATAAATAGCAGTAGGAGTAACTAATCGCTCCCATGAATACAGCTTTCCTTATCCAGGGCCGGATTAACATAGGGGCTATTGGAGCTGACCTTAAGATAGGCCCATTTACCAAATAAATAAACAATTGAGTTTTGAGGGTTGTAGAGAGCCTAAATTTGAGGGGGGGGGGGTGGGGTAGGTAGGTTTGTAGCTCCATGACCTATGGTTCCGGAGATACGGGGATCCTTATGCAGCCTGTCAGAAGCTACATGCAGTGTGGCCAGTTTAAATACAAGGTGGCACACTCTGTTTGCAGCAGGCTGAGAGGTTGAGCTCACAGTGCCTCTCACTTCTTGTCAGAGGCACTGAGCTCAATGGACAGTTTGGAGCCTCAGACCAATGGCCTCAGTTGTCCAATAAAAATGCTGCAGTGGAGGCATGCCTATCACTGCGGTGTCAAAGAAGGGGCCATGTGTCTAAAAGACACATGCTCCCTTCCAGCCCAGCCCTCTTAATTAGAAGGAAAAAACATGGGTTTATGTGCATAAGATTTACCCAAAACCCTGTGTTTTTCTCACACAGTTAAGAGGGAGAATGAGAATCTTCTGCTGCTGAAAAGGTAACGTTTTAACCGCTTGAGGACCAGTACCGCTGTGATCAATCCGGAGGGTCCCAGGCGCTTCCATCTTCACCCCCGTCTTCCTTCCGGGTTCTGTGCCTTCGTCACTTGCCTTGGCCAGGCTGCATTGATGTCACTCCCACGCATGCTCATTCTCTCTCTCTCATCCTCCCTACCTTACCCCTCACCCCTCTCTCATCTCCTTTCTCTCTCATCCTCCCTCTCTCTGTTTAATTTAATTTGTTATAACAACATTTTTTGCATTTTTATTTATTTATTTATTTTATAAAAAGCCCCACCAAAATCAGCACCAGGTCCATGATGTTCTTAATCTGGCCCTTTCCCTATCTATTCTAACCCCCACACACTGATTAAAAGGATGATGGGAATTCTGACTATTATAGGGAGGAGCCTGGCATATTGGATCCTCATTACTGGCTCTTCTGTGTCAATTGACCACAGTTCAAAGGCCAGGAAACACGTGATTGGTAATTTGTTGCTATAGAGACAAATGAACCAATTAGTTTGCAGTTTTCTGCACCTCAAAATAAAATCATAGTTGACTCGACTTGAAGCTCATTCCTAATGGCCACTTGCTATTTTGACAGAATCCACAGACAACTTGACACTTTAGTAAGTTGATTCCAATGCAATTTTATTGTGGATAAGTGCAATACAGAGGATCTTTTTCAAGTATTTTGAAGTTGTGAAAGACAATTACTTTTCTAAGCCTGGTCTCTGCAGTAGAAAGTGAAATTAAGCTGAACAGTAAAGTAAGACATGAGTTTCTAGCTAAAGTCTATACCAACTAGCACCAAACTGTAGGGGGAATTAGGAATTTGCCAAAGGCATAAAAATAAACAGGCTGCTGTGGTAGCACATTGCTCTATCTGCATGAGGTTAGAGCCCTGGTCAGTCCTTCTCATTGTCTCTAGCACTGTCTAGCAGAGTTAAGTAGAAATCCAGCTTTCCAGCTGCATTTACCATTAAAAAAGTGGTAAATTACATTTCTTTTATGACGTTTAACATGCAAGCTTCTTCTGAAAATGCTTGTTTATCATTCTGAAAGGTAAAAATATAAAGGTTTAGCTGCATTTGAAGGTATTAGATTGTCTGTGTTTGGTGCTGCAGTTGACGTTGTTTTAAATATACGTTTTCTAGCAAGAGATTTAATTATTCTATATAATCTAAAGAACTGCACTTAGGCCCCTTTCACACCGGGGCGTTTTTCATGCGGTGCAGCGCTAAAAATAGCGCCTGTTCACCGCATGAAAAAATCCTGCCCCTTTAACTCCAGTGTGAAAGCCGGCGGGCTTTCACACTGGAGCGGTGCGCTAGCAGGATGACAAAAAAAAGTCCTGCTAGCAGCATCTTTGGAGCGGGATAGGAGCGGTGTGTTCACGGCTCCTATACCACTCCTTCCCATTGAATAGAATGGGACACCGCGGTGAAACCGCGGTAATACCGCCGCAAAGCACCGCTACGGCGGCGCTCTGCTGGGGGTGTTTAACCCCTTTTCGGCCGCTCGCGGGGGTTAAAACCGCACCGCGAGCGGCCGAATACCGCGGTTAAAACGACGGTAAAGCAGCGCTAAATATAGCGCTGCTTTACCATCACCGCGGCTCACCGCCCCAGTGTGAAAGGGGCCTTAATGAAAAACACAATTCATCAAGCTAGCTGTAAATACAACCATTTTGACAGCATCAACTTCATCAGGTTAGGCAGTCTCCTCTGGCTAATGCATCAATGGAGAAAAAATGTATTTCAAATTATAATGAATGAAACCTGATCTATGAATGGAGGTGGTGGACCTATCAATCATCTACCCGTCCTCCATTCATACATCCTGTTTCATTCATATAAACTGTAGTTTGGCTCCTATGAATGGAGAAACTAGGCAGAACTGGCGGGTCTTGATGAGAGCCTGTGACAGATCCTTAGCTGGTCCTAAATCATTCGTAGACGACCTGATTCTGGGTCAGGAATCAGGATTAACCCAAGTTGCGGGAGCTTATGACAGCAAGGTGGGGGGGATGGCATGAACGGAGGAGGATTTCAACTATAAGAAGTATCAGCACAAGGGATATGTCCTATTTACTGATGGTTATGTCCCTTGTGCTGATTTTTTGTTTTTTAGTTTGGGTGAACTTAGACAAAAGTGTTTTTTCACCCTGAAAATAAACAATTAAAAGTCAGCAGCTATAAATACTGTAGCTGCTGAATTTTAATAATAGGACACTTCCTGGGATCCAGCGCTGTCCTCATCTGAGCTGGCACTTCAGCCATCTTTGGGTTCCCAATGCCAGCATGTTTATTTTGGGAATCCAACTGTGACACTGCTTGCTGAACTTTGTTTATGGTCCTGCAGCTTTCCGGGACCTATGATGTGTCCCAGAAGGGTTGGGGGGAATGGGGGGCAAATTTTCGCTCGGATCACTGTGGCTATCTGACCAGGAGTGGGTACCTGACAAAACCAGGTACCCCCCCCCCCCCCCCCCCCAAAAAAAAGAAGTGCCAAAACTTAAAGAGGATGAAAGGAGAAGGTAGACAAGCAGAACTTTTCCTTTTGGATGAAGTTCCGCTTTAAGCTGGCTATACACTAGTAGAATTTCGGTTTTCTAATCATTAGTGAGGTCAAGTCGACATTCATTTTTAACCGCAATGATGAGAAAATTTGAGGTTTAAAAAAGAAAACTTTTCTTGAATGAATGATTTTCTAACAATGTATGTGGTTTTCGTTCAGTAAAGTCCAATCGCTCCAAAATAAAATGTTAGGAACAAGCAAAATTTTGATGTAATTTCAAATGGCAGTTATCAAAGCCATCGAATGTAATGAGAATTTTGGTTCATTCGTAAATCTACAATTGTATGGCCAGCTAAATCTTCAGAAACTGTACTGCTAATACAAAAAAGCAAATCACAAAAGCTGACAGATACAATGAATATTGACATATTAATGCTATAAAATGTAAATAAGTTTTCCAATCTTTAGTGTGGTTGGGACTGGAAAAATACTGCTCTGCAGAGATAGCTCACCATACTATGTTAGGAATGTGAAAAATGTGTGGAAACTATGAAATTCTGAAGGAAATAAGGAACATTAGCAGTAAGCAATGGGATCAGACATCTGGCAGGGAGCCAGTATCCTGTGGCCACAGTCCGATCTCTGTTTATGTAGAGCTTCATGTATTCATTCCAGTTATATAATACCAAGCAAAGCCAAACTGGCAAGTATGTGTACCTAACTACATAAAAAATGTAATAATAGCTAACACTGTCAACATCTAAGGCTATTTTCATAGCAAAAACTGTGCCCAGAAAAAGACACAAAATGTTAGTCTTGTTTCCAACTACACATCCAAAATGCTGTAATGTAACTAAAGATGAGTTCAGTGGAAAAAAACAATAACCTCAACGTTATTTAAATCTGCGACGGCTTTAGATCTCATAAAAAAAAAACTCTGCCATGGCTGGGGACCTCACAGGTGTGGCATATCCAGATGCTGATTAGACAGCATGATTATTGCACAGGTGTGCCACAGGCTGGCCACAATAAATGGCCACTCTAAAATGTGCGGTTTACTGTATTGGGGGGTCGGGGGGGTCTGGGGGCCCGAAAACCAGTCAGTATCTGGTGTGACCACCATTTGCCTCATGCAGTGAAGCACATCTCCTTCGCATAGAGTTGATCAGCTTGTTGACTGTGGCCTGTGGAATGTTGGTCCATTCCTCTTCGATGGCTGTGCGAAGTTGATGGATATTGGCAGGAACTGGCCGTATACGCCTATCCAGAGTATCCCATACATGCTCAATGGGTGATATGTCCGGTGAGTATGCTGGTCATGCATGAACTGGGATGTTTTCAGCTTTCAGGAATTGTGTACAGAAACATGGGGCCATGCATTATCATGCTGCAACATGAGGTGATAGTCGTAGATAAATGGTACAACAATGGGCCTCAGGATCTCATCACGGTATCTCTGTTCATTCAAAATGCCATCAATAAAATGCACCTGTGTTTGTTGTCCATAGCATACGCCTGCCCATACCATAACCCCACCGCCACCATGGACTACTCAATCCACAATGTTGACATCAGCAAACAGGTTAACCCACACAACACCATACACGCTGTCTGCCATCTGCCCTGCACAGTGAAAACCGGCATTCATCCGTGAAGAGAACACCTCTCCAAAGTGCCAGACGCCATTGAATGTGAGCATTTTCCCACTCAAGTCGGTTACGACAACAAACCGCAGTGAGGTTGAGACCCCGATGAGGATGACGAGCATGCAGATGAGCTTCCCTGAGACAGTTTGTGCAGAAATTCTTTGCTTATGCAAACCGATTTTTGCAGTAGCTGTCTGGGTGGCTGGTCTCAGACGATCTTGGAGGTGAAGATGCTGGATGTGGAGGTCCTGGGCTGGTGTGGTTAAACATGGTCTGCGGTTGTGAGGCCGGTTGGATGTACGGCCAAATTCTCTGAAACACCTTTGGAGACGGCTTATGGTAGAGAAATGAACATTCAATTCAAGGGCAACAGCTCTGGTGGACATTCCTGCAGTCAGCATACCAATTGCACGCTCCCTCAAAACTTGCAACAGCTGTGGCATTGTGCTGTGTGATAAAACTGCACATTTTAGAGTGGCCTTTTATTGTGGCCAGCCTAAGGCACACCTGTGCAATAATCATGCTGTCTAATCAGCACCTGGATATGCTACACCTGTGAGGTGGATGGATTATCTTGGCAAGGGAGAAGTGCACAATAACACAGATCTAGACAGATTTGTGAAAAATATTTGAGAGAAATAGGCCTTTTGTGTACATAGAAAAAGCCGTAGATCTTTGAGTTCAGCTCATGATAAACAGGGGCAAACACAAAAGTGTTGTGCTTATAATTTTGCTCAGTGTATATATCTATATATATCTATATATATATATATAGATATATATAGATATATACAATATCTCACAAAAATGAGTACACCCCTCACATTTTTGTAAATATGTTATGATATCTTTTCATGTGACAAAACGGAAAAAATTACACTTTGCTACAATGTAAAGTAGTGAGTGTACAGCTTGTATAACAGTGTAAATTTGATGTCCCCTCAAAATAACTCAACACACAGCCATCATTGTCTAAACCGCTGGCAACAAAACTAAGTACACCCCCTAAGTGAAAATGTCCAAATTGGGCCCAATTAGCAATTTCCCCTCCCCGGTGTCATGTGACTCATTAGTGTTACAAGGTCTTAGGTGTGAAAGGGGAGCAGGTGTGTTAAATTTGGTGTTATCACTCTCACTCGCTCATACTGGTCACTGGAAGTTCAAAATGGCACCTCATGGCAATGAACTCTCTGAGGATCTGAAAAAAGAAATTGTTGCTCTACATAAAGATGGCCTAGGCTATAAGAAGATTGCCAAGACCCTGAAACTGAGCTGTAGTCCAGTGGCAAAGACCATACAGCGGTTTAACAGGACAGGTTCTACTCAGAACAGGCCTCACCATGATCGACCAAAGAAGTTGAGTGCACATGCTCAATGTCATATCCAGAGGTTGTCTTTGGGAAATAGACGTATGAGTGCTGCCAGCATTGCTGCAGAGGTTTAAGGGGTGGGGGGTAAGCCTGTCAGTGCTCAGATCATACGCTGCACACTGCATCAAATTGGTCTGCATGGCTGTCATCCCAGAAGGAAGCCTCTTCTAAAGTAATGCACAAGAAAGCCTGCAAACAGTTTGCTGAAGACAAGGAGACTAAGAACATGGATTACTGGAACCATGTCCTGTGGTCTGATGAGACCAAGATAAACTTATTTGGTTCAGAGGGTGTCAAGCGTGTGTGGCGGCAACCAGGTGAGGACCGTGAATGCCAACTTGTACTGTGACATATTTAAGCAGAGCATGATCCCTTCCCTTCGGAGACTGGGCCGCAGTGTTGCCAACCCCCCGAAGGGAAATTTACTGTATGAACGCCAAAATTTACAAACAACACAATTTTTTACTGGCAAAAATTTATGAAATTTACTGGCGGATCCACATTCTTTACTGGCACTGCAAATATAAATATATCAATATATATATATATATAAAAAAATATATATATTTATATATAATATAAATATATCAATATTTGAACTATAAACGCATAGCTAGTGCTATTAGCAATGTGTTTAAGTTAAACAAAAGTCAAAAAACATATTTCTCAATTTACATGAAGGATACTATAACCCAGCCAGCACAGAGTTCTCCCTTACATTAGAGTCTGCAGGATGGTGACCAGAGACCACCTTCCGCAGAGTGAATACATGAAGGTAAGGGGGAAATTACTAATATAGGGGGGAACCTTTTATATCAGTGCCCCCTTACATTAGTGTATTCACTCCCCCCTTACATCAGTAACCCCCCCAAGACTGGCCTGGTGGCGCTGTCACTGACCTCCTCTCAGGTGCACCATGCAGGGCTCAGTCAGACGGCTCCAGCTTGGCGGCTCTGGTTTTATTCTATAATCTCCTCTCCACAGTCCACACATGTCTGTCTCTTCCTGTAACCCACTTTTGACTCCTTTCTAGGATCCCCTCAGAGACTGCAGACATGATAAAAGACAAGAGATGGTCAGAGGCTGCGGACATGATACAGGAGGTGGACAGAGGCTGCTAACATACTACAGGAGGTGGACAGAGGCTGCGGATATACTACAGGAGGTGGACAGAGGCTGCGGACATACTACAGGAGGTGGACAGAGGCTGCGGACATACTACAGGAGGTGTCCTCCTCACCCCCTCAAGTGTGTTGTGTCCTCCTCCTGTGCCCCTTTCACCTCTCCACAGGTCAGGGCAGCAGTGCTGGAGGAGTACACAGCACACTGATGATGTGGACTGGAGAAATAATATGATGGTGGACAGAGCACATCAGTGTCTGTCCCCTGCATGGTATGGCTTCAGCCTCTCGGTGTCCAGTAATATCCTCCTCTCTCTCTGTCCCCTTTTTACTACGATACCCCTCCCCACAGCTTCACTCTCCTCCTCACCGGCTGCTTGGCTCGGCTTCTCCGCCTATGACGAGCCGCTGTAGTCTCTCTCCATATAGACAAAAATGGCACCTGGTGGCGTAATTACGTTACTGCGCATGCACCGCCTGGCCGAGCACACACATATGAGCTTTCCCGAGCCTGGCCGGCTTCTGAACGGCACATGTGCTGTTGCGTGGTCAGCTCGCAGCCATCTTTTTTACAGACCCGTAACAGACTTTAATGGGCAGCACGAAAAAGGGTTTAAATTTACGGGCTGCCTGTAAATCTATGGATGGTTGGCAACACTACTGGGCCGCAGGGCAGTATTCCAACATGATAATGACCCCATTCACAACTCCAAGATGACCACTGCCTTGCTAAAGAAGCTGAGGGTAAAGGTGATGGACTGGTCAAGCATGTCTCCAGACCTAAACCATATTGAGCATCTGTGGGGCATCCTCAAATTGAAGGTGGAGGAGCGAAAGGTCTCTGACATCCACCAGATCCGTGATGTCGTCATGGAGGAGTGGAAGAGGACTCCAGTGACAACCTGTGAAGCTCTTGTGAACTCCATATCCAAGAGGGTTAAGGCAGTGCTGGAAAATAATGGTGGCCACACAAAATATTGACACTACTCACTACTTTACATTGTAGCAAAGTGTCTCTTCTTCAGTGTTGTCACATGAAAAGATATAATAAAATATTTACAAAAATGTGAGGGGTGTACTTACTTTTGTGAGATACTGTGAATAAATATATATATATATATATATATATATACTTACATGGTTGTTCATTTGTAGCTGCATTTGTTCTATTCGATATGTGTCGCAGTTTCATACGTTACTTTTGGTGATATGGGTGGGTTTACTCCCGATGCCAGCTCATTTGGCACTTTTTGATAAGCTAGGCTGCCCAATTTAGGCAAAATGCAGATTTGCAACAATTTCAATCATGGCTCGTGCAATTATAGCCAGTGTTGCCTTCTGTATGTTTGTGCTAGTTGTTACAGGGCTCACCCTAAGTCTGCCTGTTTGCTGAAACAAGCTAAGACCACATGACTAAGCCACATTAACGTCCCTTACTTGCAGGCCTGTTTGGCTACTCATCCTTCCCCAAAATCAGTTTTTGGTCGAGGGTTTCACACAGGGGTTCCACACGGGTTTCATTTCATTTCCACAAGGTACTTTTGAGTGTAAAAATGTACTGTCATCAGTCACAGACATGGAGGGGGTGGATTTGCTGCTCCAGTCCAAACTAGGTTTTATCATAGGGCTGTTCTCAACGCCGCTTTTCCATAATTGGAGAGTTAACCCCCTTGGTCTGGTCAAAAGGGAAATGTTCAAATAAATTCTGTTTGTTTTACCACTTGTTAGCCCATCATTCTACTCATGTGCCTAGTCTGAATTCCTTGATTCCATCAGAGGAGTTTTCACTCAAATATGCGTCAGTAGGTCAGGCAATACAACGCATCATCAGTATGGGTAGGGATGCTTGGTTGTCTAAAGCTGACATATCGGATGCCTTCAAGCTTCTTCCTATTCTGCCTTCCTTCTGGCAGTGGCACAGGATCAGATGGAGAGGTCTGTATATTTTGCTACCAAGGTTTCGGGTCCGAAAGAAACCCTTGGCTATTTGATACTTTTGCTCGGGCACTTTTGGATTCTCACGCATAAAGAACTGTCAGGAAGTCATCCGCTATCTAGACGATTACCTCCTTATTGAAAGTTCTAGACAAGCCCCCGCTGATCTGCAGAAGCTTATAACAGTTTTTTCCCTCTTGGCAGGTAAGAAAATTGAAGGCCCTGCTACTACACTCACTTTCCTGGGGATCATGTTAGACACTCGGTTCATGAAGGCTAGTCTGCCTAGCCTAGACAAGATAGTAAAAATCAGAGACCGTATCCATGCGTTTACAATCTCCCAAGCCTGTTTCAGGAAGGAATTGCAATCACTGCTAGGCATGCTAAACTTTGCCATGAAGATCATTCCCCAAGGTAGGTCTTTTGTTTCTCAGTTGTTAGCACTGTTACCCTTAGCCCCCGACTCCGATTCCCAGGTCAACTAGATTCTGCGGCTTTATCCGATATACGCATGTGGGACTGGAGCACTGGAATGAAATTACCATGTTCATCCCTGCAGTGTCTGTGTTGTCTCCTCCGGCCATTACTGATGCTGCAGCCACCAAAGGCTTTGCAGCAATTTTTGGCACTCACTGGCTAGCAGGACCATGGCCAGATGAAAGTCTGGCAATTCCCTGGTTTGTGTAAACATCAGCTTTGTTTGAGATTTACCCAATAGTGTCTGCAGCGCAGGTGTGGGGTCACTTATGGACAGGTGACACTGTAGTTTTCTCCACAGACAATCAGGCTACCTCTGAGATCATTAACAACGGTAGGTCCAGTTTGTTACTCATTATGGCTTTCATACGCAGGCTCATTTGACTGTCCCTCCAGTTAAAATTCCATATTCACTGTAGGTTTATCAATGGTATACAGAATACAGCTGCAGAAGCTCTATCCTGTTTTAATTTTCCATTGCAGACGCCTGTGCCACCCCGTCCCTGCACTTCTCGCTCTTGACGATAGATTAGATACTTACTGGGATGGCACGGCAGGGTTGATCGACATGTCATTATCTGCTAACATGAAGAAGGCTTAAAAAAAGGCCTGGAATCGTTTCCAGACTTTTCAATGGTGGTACCCTAGGCCTGAGTTACAACATTCAATACCTACTGGCTTTCGTGGTCCACTGCCACTCACAGCTTAAACTGTCTCACAACACCGTTAAAACATACTTAGCAGGAATCCAAAACTTTGCGTCCTTGTGGCACCCCGATGAGCCATCTATATTTTCGGGACATAAACATTAAGGCCTTTTTAAAGGGAATTCAGAAGAGCAACCTCCCTGCCACAGCCGTCAGGCTCCCCATCACAGGGCATATATTACGTGACATGTCTAATATGCTTACCAGGTCCCTTTTGTGCAACTACCTAGCCTAGCTCTCAAGGGAGCCATGTATCTGGCCTTCTATGGGTTTCTAAGGCCAGGTAAATTTACTTGTACTGGAACGAAGTCCCATATGCTTTCAATCAGTCAGTTAGTCAGATACTCCAACCACTACCGGTTGCACCTAGTTGCTTGCAAGACACAGCAGACAGGCTCTAAAATTAGGTTTTTTGAGACCAGTACTGATTGGTGCCCGGTAACAGTTCTGGACCAACTCATGACTCAGACAAGGGACAAACCCAGGGACAGTCCACTTTTACCATTCCCTTGTGCCAGGGGAGGGCTGGCAGCCTTAGGCCTGGGGAGCAAGTCCAGTCAAGTGGCCCATTGAACTACCAAATCAGCTCACCATCACCAGTGCCCATCAGTGCAGCCTCACCAGTGCCCATCAGTGCAGCCTCACCAGTGCCCAGCCTCACCAGTGCCCATCAGCTCAGCCTCACCAGTGCCCATCAATGCAGTCTGTTCAGTGCCCATCAATGCAGCTTGTTCAGTGCCCATCAATGCAGCCTCATCAGTCCATGGGAATTATAGAGAGGAGAGCCGCTGGATTACACAGAATGGAGATCTCCTGCTTACCCAGCATGGCCACTGTCATACGGAGTCCCGCCTCCTGGACTGGCTCCTATGATAGGGTGCTGTCTATCATAGGAGCCAGTCCAGGAGGTGGGACTTCATATGACAGCGGCCGCTAGGTAAGCGGGAGATACCCACTCTGTATCTGGCGGTGCTCGCCCCCCCCCCTCCAAGGCAGCCCAATCCAGGGACAGTGTTCTCAGTCCGGGGACTGCCCCAGGAAACAAGGGACGTCTGGTCACCGAAGGCTAGTGACCAGCAGGCCCCACAGGCTATAGCCACTGACCTGTGGGTCCTGCTGGCCTGTAGGTTCTACTGGCAACTGACCTATGGGTCCTGCTGGGAGCTGGCCATGGGCTGTGGGTCCTGCTGGCCATGTCCAGCTTCTAGCAGGATCAACAGGCCATGGCCAGCTCCCAGCAGGCCCACAGTGCTGAGGGCTATTTTGAGGTTACTGAGTAGGCACTGGCCTGGGGCAGGATAAATAGGGTGTATGTGGGGGGTAGATGGGGTGTGGGGGTTAAGCTGCGGGTGTCAGGGTCTCTCACCTCAGCGAAGGCAGCTGCCCGTGTCAGCTCAGCAGGTCCTTGCATGGCCTCCTCCGGTCCTGGGGTGTGATGCTCCTGTCCTGGGGTCAAGTAAACTTGCAGCCTGAGCCAGTCACATGGGTCCTGACTCCCTGGCGTGCCCTGCTGCCTTTGCCTGCCTCCAAGATCTGGGAGTTGTAGTTTCCTGGCTGCGTTGCGCTGCTCTCAGTTCTCCACCCACCGGGAGCTTGAGCACGTGTGGACTACAATCAGGGGCGTATCATGAAATCAATGGGCCCCTGTGCGAGATCCAAAGTGGGCCCCCTATGCAGTGTGAAAGGTGAAGTGCGCTGTTGCAAAAAGTGGGCATGGTTTAAGTTGCACTAAATTTTTGGCATGGCTTGAAGGGGTGTGGTTAAATAGAGTCTGAGATGACTTGCATAGTTCAGAATGTGGTAATGTTAAATTGGGAGTACCTGGGTCCTGGCCCTGCTGAGTGACTCCAATCATCAGGACCAGGACCCAGGTACTCCCACTGCCACTATGTACACCTGGGCTGGGGGCTCTCCCTTACTGAAGAAACATGTGCGCCACTCCACTCAGCAGGGCCAAGACCCAGGTACTCCCACTGTCACTCTATACACCAGAACTAGCTGGGGGGGGGGGGGGGGGCTCTCTTACCAAAGAAACACGTGTGTGTGTGTGCCACTCCAATCAGCAGGGCCACCAGGTACTCACGAGTCTGCCGCTCCAGGCCGCCACCACGTCAGTACAGGCTGGAGCAGCTTCCAATCCAGTCCTCACGTCGGCACCAGGCTTTCTCCACAGCTCTGCCCTTGCAATTTGCACAGTGCGCCAATGCCGGGACAAGATCATCCATCCTCACTACCTATGTACCCCCTTCTAGCACAAATCCCCTTCTCAGCAGACATCCTTATTCCCACATCACCCTTACAACATAAATCCCCCTAAAACCCCTTAATTCACAAATTCTCTTACTCCCAATCCCCCCTCTCCTCTAAGCAGAGACCTCGCCCCCCATCTTCCCCCTAGCAGCAAAAATCCCCCCTTTCAGCACAAATCCTCACCCTCATATAACCCCTTCAAGTACAAATCCCCTTCTCAGTACAAACCACTGCCTCCGCCTCCTTTCCCAGTGCTAATCCCCCCTCTTAGCATAAATCCTCTCCCATCTCCCTTCCCAGCATACATTCTCCCTCTTAGCAAAATTATTACCCCGTCTCCCCCTCCCAGCATAAATCCCCCCCCCTTAGAAAAAAAGTCCTCCCCCATATTCCCCTCCAAGCATGGATCCCCCCTCTCATCACAAATCCTCTTCCTCTCCTAGGAAAAAATTCCCCCTCTTAGCAAAAATCCTCCCCATCTCTCCCTCCCAGCAGAAATCCCCCCTAAGCAAAAATCCTCCCCATCTCCCCCTCCCAGCAGAAATCCCCCCTAAGCAAAAATCCTCCCCATCTCCCCCTCCCAGCAGAAATCCCCCTAAGCAAAAATCCTCCCCATCTCCCCTCCCAGCAGAAATCCCCCTAAGCAAAAATCCTCCCCATCTCCCCCTCCCAGCAGAAATCCCCCCTAAGCAAAAATCCTCCCCATCTCCCCCTCCCAGCAGAAATCCCCCCTAAGCAAAAATCCTCCCCATCTCCCCCTTCCAGCAGAAATCCCCCTAAGCAAAAATCCTCCCCATCTCCCCCTCCCAGCAGAAATCCCCCCTAAGCAAAAATCTTCCCCATCTCCCCCTTCCAGCAGAAATCCCCCTAAGCAAAAATCCTCCCCATCTCCCCCTTCCAGCAGAAATCCCCCTAAGCAAAAATCCTCCCCATCTCCCCCTTCCAGCAAAAATCCCCCTAAGCAAAAATCCTCCCCATCTCCCCCTTCCAGCATAAATCCCCCTAAGCAAAAATCCTCCCCATCTCCCCCTCCCAGCATAAATCCCCCCTAAGCAAAAATCCTCCCCATCTCAAACCTGTGCCTCCTTCTCTCCCCTCCCAGAACACCCCCCTCCCCCAGCTCCTTCTGTTCTGTAAGAGCAGACTGATATGCTGGGACTTGTAGTGCCCTAGACTACAGGGGACTGAAGAATGGCAGCCCACTCTGCTGGAACTTTTAATGCCCCCTCAAAGTCTAGGGCACTACAAGTCCCAGCATAGGAGGCTTTCATATCTCAGGCCCCCACAGAGGACACTACAAGTCTCAGCAGAGCGGGCTGCCACCAGTCCTCCACACAAGGCATCAGGAGACTGCACAGTCGTCCACCGCCGACACTCACTCCTTGGCTGCCTGCCATACACTCCTCCCCACCCTCCCCTTACAATGGTGTCCTCAGCTCCTGGCTGCTCCTTCCGGAGTACGGGCAGCATGTCGTGCTGCATGGTGGGGCAGTGGGTGGGATTTCCCCTTGTCTGGCACATCCTGGCTCCCAGACCCCGGTGCAGCACACAAGGCTGCAGATCACTCCGCCACTGTTCAGGCACCTCACTGGCTGTGGGTAGCGGTGGCGGCGGGCCGGATCTACAGACTGAGCATCCCCGGATGCAGCCGCCGACTTCCTCAAAGAAAAAAAAACATCAATGGGCAGCGGGCGGCCACTGGCCGTTTTGCATACAAGTTGGAACGGCCTGGGGGGAAATTGCCACCCTGCCCCCCGGCCCAGCCTGCCCCTGCCTAGTGCCCCCCTTACCACAGAACATTTTGTCAAACATTGCCGCACCCTCCTGATCAACCTAGAGTTGGACCCCAAGTCATACTCCGGCCATTCCTTCAGGATAGGAGCTGCTTCAGTGGCCTCTCGCCACAGGGTCCCCGCTCACATTATTAAGAGGTTAGGTAGGTGGAAGTCGTCATGCTACTCCAGGTATATTCCAGATCCACACGTTGAGATGTCTCATGCATTTGCACACTTGGCTGATAAACCTTTTATGCAGTAGTTTCAAATAAACCTCCTTTCCCATGCTCATCCTACTGTCTTTATTTTTGCCCCCTTTCAGGCATACTGACCTTGTGACCATGGAACACCCCAGGTCACTTTTCCCACATTCCTCCATTACCTTTCCTTGATTGTCTGCAAGAGATTTAGAGTACAAATGGGAAGGCTGACCGCTGAATTTGTAGGTGGAGTCTCGCCCTATAAATACCTGCCCTTAATCCACCCCTTCCATCAGCATTTCTTATCTGTTATCCCACTAACCCATTCCCTTTTGTTTTTCTTCTTCTTTATTACTAATTACTTCTTGGCTATGCCCCCTTTTAGGTATACTGATCTCGTGACCATGGCACACCCCAGGTCACTTTTCCCGCATTCCTCCATTACCTTTCCTTGATTGTCTGCGAGAGATTCTGAGTACAAATATATATATATATTGTAAAGTTTGGGGGGTTGTAGCTCCACAGGACCAATAAACTTAAACAAAGAGGTGTTTATTTTCAAAGAAATTTTAAGAAATGCTTTCAGCAGCAACCCAAGAATGAAACACAAAAGAAAGTCTGCTTATCTTCAGCACAAAGCAAAAATACAAAGGCACATACAGTTCATTGATGGGTCTTTACACCAGGGTGTAGCACGGTCCCCCGTCAGGCTATTTGGCAGCTTCCAGCCAACTCGCAGCTCCCCAAACAGAGTGACGTCACCGCGGCTCCGGCCAATCACCGCGCCCGAGCTGCGATACCCAGAAGGAAGATGGCCGCTTCGTGGAAGAGGGGACAGCGGTGACATGGCAGGCTCCTGTGTCAGGTAAGTGACACATAATGGGCTACTATGCATAGCATAGTAGCCTATTATGCTTTACCTTTGCAGGGAAACAAAGAGGAAGTAAAACCCATCAGGGTTTACTTCCTCTTTAACCCTTTGAGGACTGGAGTCCCTGTGGTCAGGAGTGGGGGCCCTTTTCCCACCCGAATGTCACTCCAGGGTCTCCGAAATTCTGGGTCCCAACTACACTACTGCTAATGCAGAGAGAATTGCGCTTCAGTCCTCTCTTCTGTCCTGCTTATTACTATTTTTAACATTCACATTTGGAATTCCTCTTTTGAAATTCAGAATTGTACCCTGCCAAGAACATAACCAGAGTTACTCATTAAATTTATTTTCTTTCCCCTTTTGCATGTAGTCTGTCTGTTCTTGAGTGATCTTTGATTCATTTTCTGAATTCCTTTTCATGTTCTAACAACTTCTTCTCAGTATTCTGCTCTCATCATCTGATAGCAAACGGTCTTTGAAACTTGGTGGCAAGCACTTGCATACCCTATGGCTAAGGATGAGCCAAACACCCCCCCCCCCCCCCAGTTCGGGTCGCACCAGAACTTGCGAACAGGGTAGAATTTGGACGAACACACGAACACCATTAAAGTCTATGGGACATGAACATGAAAAAACAAAAATGCTCAAAAAAGTGTCAAAAATAGTAAAAAAGACAGGAGACCCTATTTTTTATAAAAAAAAAAAAAAGTCCCACGATGTAGATCCATCTCACGCCGAAAAAAGGAAAAAAAAAGCTGCAACAGCTCGGCCTCCATGGGAGGCTCCTGCCGAGTGACACTTCTTCTCGGTGACAGCTGTTAAACAGCTCCCCCCTCTGATGCCACGTGACGTCAGAGGAAGCGGGTCGCCTGTTTACATCACTGAGTGGCCCTGCCCTCAGCTATATAACAGCTGTCACCGAGAAGAAGCGTCACTCGGCGGGAGCCTCCCATGGAGGTGGAGCTGTTGCGGCTTTTTTTTTTGGGCTCGTCAGGGGGTGTGAGATGGATCTTCATCGTGGGACATTTTTATTTTTTTAATAAAGGACTTGTCCCAAAGTGTCTCCTCTCTTTCTTACTATTTTTGACACTTTTTCATGAAATGGTAGGGGTAAAATGTACCCGTTACCAATTCACAGGGGGGGGGGCGGGATCTGGGGGTCCCCTTGTTAAAGGGGGCTTCCAGATTCCGATAAGCCCCCCACCCACAGACCCCCACAACCACAAGGCAAGGGTTGTGGGGATGAGGCCCTTGTCCCCATCAACATAGGGACAAGGTGCTTTGGGGGGTCTACTCCAAAGCACCCTCCCCATGTTGAGGGCATGTGACCTGGTACGGTTCAGGAGGGGGGCGCTCTCTCGTCCCCCCCTCTTTTCCTGCGGTCTGCCAGGTTGCGTGCCCGGATAAGGGTCTGGTATGGATTTTGGGGGGGGGGGGGGACCCCTACGCCATTTTTTTTACATTTTGGTGCAGGGTTCCCCTTAATATCCATACCAGGCCCATACCATTTTTTTCAATAAGTTTTATCTATTTTGCCGAGACCCGACAATTCATTACATTCGCGATCAGTTTTAAATTACTTTTTTTCCTTTAGAAATTAAATTTTGCTGCGGTACTGTTCTAAACACAGGAAAACTGCTCCACTATACAGGCATACTATAGACACCCCCCAGGCACAATATTTAAAGGAATATTTAATTTTTATTGTTTCACTTTAAGCATTATTAAAATCATTGCTCCCGAAAAAACAGACGTTTTTAAAACTTTTCTTTTGCATTGATACATGTCCCCTGGGGAAGGACCCAGGTCCCCAAACACTTTTTATGGCAATAACTTGCAAATAAGCTTTTAAAATTAGCACTTTTGGTTTTTCATGTTAGTGTCCAATAGACTTTAACAGGGTTCTGCGGTTTTCGAATTTGCCGCGAACATCGCATAATGGTCGTATTCGCCGAACGTCCGAACAGCCAAAGTTCGGCCCGAACTTATGCTCGGGCCGAACCGTTTACCCATCTCTACCTATGGCATAATTTTTATAAACAAGTGTTAATGCATAACACTACTACAAGAAAGTATGCAGATAATTGTTTAGCAAAATTGGCATAGATTGATTAACTACCTTTCAGGCTTTGCCTCCCCCCCCTGAAATGTACCCCCTCAAGTGTTAAAAGGCATGTAGCATTTTATAATTATTGGGTGTGCCTGGGTATGTATTCTTGTAATCTCTATTCCAAAACACCAGCATAAGGAATCTTTTAGGCCAGCTGGTGCTTAAACTTCTGCACATGCTCAGTTCAAGGTTTATTGAGTTTTTTTTTTTTTATAAATTAGCCTATGTTAATCATAACAATGCACAATTTATGTGGTACTATTTTCATGTCCCTTAGGAAGAAGTCTTTATGACGAAACATGTCAGGGGCATGGCTACACGGACACTGAACATCCATTTGCATCTCTGGCGGTCTTGAAAACTTTGATCCATTTTCGTTCACCGCTCCGGACTTCTACTGTTGGGGATTTTTGTGAGGAGGACCCATATCAGGAGCAGTTCTCGGGGAGGTGGTGAGATCTATAGCAACAGAGTTTGTGATCTTGGGTGACCATATTTTGTGCTCTGCCAGTTCATCTTTCATTCAAGCTTGCTGTGGATATGTGCTGTGATTTTGCTGATTTTCACTGAGTTACATGTGAGTTTAACCATTGAAGTGTGAGTGTGGCAATTTTGAAATAAACCGTTTTATAGCTGAGTCACGCTATGTGGAGCACTGTTTATTTTATATTTTCACATATGGAGAGATAGATCTTGGATTGATCGTACCAGTAACACAGGTATGGTTAAATTGATCATTTGCCAACCACGAGAGTGGGAGGCAACACCATCTGGTGAGTTCGGTCTCATTGGGAGAGGGATCACAAGGCACGTCGTTGTGGTGGAAGATTAAAGCAATTGTTTATTGGATATATTTTGGTGGACATATTTCCTTTGAAGATTGATTTATTTTTCAAACACAGTTATCAATGGACTTTTATGTGTGTTCACTTTAACATTATTTCACGTGGTGTTATTCATATAGATAATTTTATATTTTGTTTGACACATTTTCTGTTATTACATATAGTTTTATTATTTTGAGCGCCACTTGATTATACTTTCAAATATTTTTTACTACACGTTTGATTATAATCTATTTTCATGTTGTATGCACATTTGGAAATGCCAACATCTTACATTTGATATACCCAAAAAAGAAAATAACATTTTTATTTTCGGCACAATACGTTTGGTCACCAGAGCATACAGACTATTGTTAGCATATATAAACTGTAGCCTAGGTGCACATCATGTCTGTGCACATCATGTGTGTATCGTAAATACTGTAATAATTGGATTATATGTCAACGCATGAGTGATGCAATCACATACTGCATGGGGACTAAACATGGAGATGTGTTCTATGCAAAGCAGATCAGGCAAACCTTCAGCTTCGGGATTTTCTGATTGAGGGCTTACAATGGAGATGGAGATGGAGATCTTACGCAATTGTATATGTTGCTGTTTGACAAGCTAATTTTCCTCTTTTAATGTAATACGTTGGACATTGCTCTACACCAAGTTACTAAATGCATCCCATTGAATATGGTGACCTTTATGATATTGTTATGTCTAAAACAAATTCTGGGGTCTTTTCAGGTATAACTAGAATAACTAGAAATTGATGTATGCCTGGGCTGTTTTGGAGTCTCATTCTGGCCCTGGTAATATGGAACACTATCATTCCTTGTTGGTTTGCTCCAGCTCATACTCTTTCTTCAGTCACTCCTTTTAGACCCTTTTGTATTTATGTCCCTTTTGCATTATTGACCCTTTTGCATTATGACTTCCTAAACCTAACAGCAAATTCAAATGTGGGTTCAATAGAACTATACTAACATGCATATTGTGTACACTGCCTGTGTATGCCACCACAAATCACATTTCCTGAGAGTATGATTGGCTCACTGCTTCTCCCAGATGTCTGGACAGAGCCTAAAGTTTTAGACAGGCTCTGCAGTAGGATTTTTTATTTGGTAAAATAAAAATATTTTCAAAAGGTATTGTAGACTAAAGATATGCAGGTGGCATAATTGCGATCTTATCTGCCTTTTTTATTCCAACAAAGGCAGATCCTCTACTTCATCAGTCAGACAGATAAAAGTGCAAACAATGTTTAGAATAACATTTCCAGAACACAAAAAGGTAAAAATGATTATTATTATACAGAATTGAAATAGCTCCAACAGTTTGCGTAACACTTTACAACATGAAGGCAGACAGTAGAGTTAAAATACAATTCAACACAGAAGGAATCAGAGGGCCTTGCTCCTTAGAGCTTACAATCTAAAAATATACAAAAACGTTACTATAATCCTTACATGTATAGGTCATATTTCATTTCACCTTGAATATTCTTTTTCATATCAATGTGTCTCTTCTGTATCAAGATCCTTATTGAATTAGACAATTATATACTGTAGGAACAGCAGTGTGTTTGCTTAAAGTGGTGGGACACCCTGAAAATGAAAACTTGAAAAAATGTTAGTAACAATTTAAAATAAAAAAAAATACAATTTTTTTTTTTTACTTACCAGAAATGGCTGTTGCTAGGCAGATCGTCCTAATCTGCCTCCTCCAGCGCCGCGGTGATCTTCTCTTCTTCCGTCTTCAGGTGAATGGGGCGCGGTGTGTTATGGGGACTGTGTCCCACAACACACCGCGTTCCCATTCACAAATAAGACTCGCGCATGCGCAGTAGGCCGCTCCCCGACTCGCGCATGCGCAGTAGGAAACGGGAAGCCGTTTCCCTTACTGAGGATGGCGGCGCTGGATCCAAATAGCCGAGGGACATCTCGGCCTCCACGAATGACATCGCGGGCGCCCTGGGAGGGTAAGTGTACTTATTAAAAGTCAGCAGCGACTTTTTTTTTAGCTGCTGACTTTTAAAAATATATTTTTTAAGGTGAAACCCCGCTTTAAATCTTAAAGGTAATGTCGGGAACATCATGTCAGCTGCTAGAGGGATCATGCTAGACATAAGGCTTGCGCTCATGTTCATGCGTATGAAAGTTCATGGTAGGCTAACTAAGCATGGCATGCGCATAGGGAAGCTTGCACAATGGTGTGGACGTGGACACACATTCAAAGATACTGGTGCCTAGTAGATTATTTAAATCTGGGCCCTGCATGTGATTATTGCTGGATGGTCTTTCAGCTCGTATCTTTATTATCCTTGATTTGGAATCCTGATTGACTCTGTTAATGACCCAACTTTTGATTGACCTGCCTCTGGATTACCCCTGCCTGTTTATGTCTGCTGCCTACCTGTTACTGACCTTGGCCTGAACTCTTGACCAAGATTTTTCTATTAATTCTGTACCTTGCACGTTGAGTCATCTGCTCATCTCTGACCTTGATCCTGCTCGTGATTGGTGCCTTACTGCCCACCTGTTACCAAACTCAGCTCATGACTGCTCTCCACTGGTCTGTGTAAAGTGCCTTCATCGCTGCAATTCTACTTGACATCAAGTTCAAGTCCAAGGTTCCAGGTTTCTGCCACCTATGCCCTTCCCTTGCCTTAACAGTTCCTGTCTCAACTTCCAGGTCTAGGCAGCCACCTTATGGTGCCAGGATGTAGGGGGGCAGTAAAATCAGAATCCTTAGCAAGTGATTTTTAACTGCTGCAGACATGATCTTTTAACACTGCGCACGTTGGAGTGAGGGCAATCATTTTAGCATCAAAGATCCTGCGTAACTCTAAACTGATGACCTGTAGGGACTTTTAAAGCATTGCCTATGAAAAAATGGCAAAATGCACCTTCGCCTAATTGGACAAAAATCCTTGCATGGGCCCTGGGTGCACGAATGTTAAATGTGCAAGAGACCACCCTCATCATCTTGAGCTCATGCAGGTATGTGATTCCAGTTTCCTAACAAATAAACTGATCCAATGGCTTCAAAACAAGTAATGCATACATTTTGAAAGTCACTTTGTATGCATCAAGAAGCGATCATCGCAAGTTTTTCTTTTCTTTGGCCCTGCAGGCAGCCATGGAGAGCTAAGGCTGCAGGGCTCAGCAGCTGAACCTAGCCGCTTACACATGGCTGAAAAATCTGCAGGAATCAGCAGATTCCTGCTGCTGTCTTTCGCACTGGTGCTAGTCACCCATGCGAATGTAGACTTAAGAAGTACGGAAGTCAAAGATTCATCAGGACTGTCAGGAAGCCAGTATTTTAATGAAGGAAGTCAGCAATGGTGGCTCCATTCATTCTCATAGCAAGTATCTTCAAGGAGGTCTCCACTTATTTTACAAAGATTTTCTCTTATTTTCCATTGTGTCTCAGGGATAGGAAGTGAATGGAAATCTCCTAGTATGAAAGTAGCCTTAGGCCCCTTTCACACTACTGCGACTTCAAAGTCGCGTGATTTTACCACAATTTTGCGGCCGCGATTTTGACCTGATTCGTGCCCGTGATTTTGCTGCAATTTCAGGGAATGCCTGGGTAACTGGCATCAAAGTCGAACCAAAGTAGTGCAGGGACTACTTTGAAGTCGTTCTGGCTTGAAGTCGTACTAATATGAATGGTTGTCATTGAAAATCATGGGGAACGACTTATCATGCTACTTTGCAGTCCCAAATCGTGGGACAAGTTGTACAAGTGTGAAAGGGGCCTTACTCAGAGATGTTTGGATGCTTTCCCACCTCTGTGTGACAGATGTAGAGAAAGAAACATGTTTTTTGACAGCTGTTGTCAGGAACTGATTTTCTTGCCAGCTGATAGCATTTTCTCTTTTGCTGAAGCTGTTTGATAGCGTCACTTAGTATTCACTGTGCGTCAAGATAAAAGAGTTTATCGTCAGAACTTAGAGGTCCATCTGAAAATCAGCTCTGGCACCACCGCCCTGGGAATAAGAACTGACAGGGTCCTTACTGATCTTGCTTACAGTTTCTCAGATATAGTTTTACCCCAGCTTGAAGCGCGCTACTTTCTAAGGTTGTTTAATGCATTACCACAGGCAACTTTTTATCGACCTATGTGAGATCCCTTTGATCATGTCAGAATCATTCATACTTAAAACATTTCATTTCACTTCACAGATTCTTTTTCATGTCAATGTGTCTCCACAGTGTCAAGATCCTTACAGAATTGTAACAGAATATTATTATGGGAAAAGTAATGCGTTAGTCATAAAGGTTAGTGATGAATAAATCTGACTAATATTACACAGAATGTCAATAATTATTTCTGAGTAAAATCAAAATTACTATTTGTTCTTCTTGTTTTAGTGTAGCTCTAGCAAGACAATAATTATCAACACACTGTTTTGTTGGATATGGTTATATTCATGGCCACATAATGTTTAGTAATAGATGACCCTTTATTGGGCAGTCACAGTTATTACAGTTTAGAAAAATAGTAATTTTCTACAAATACAAAAGAGTCAGTTGCTGGAAAAGCAATGCTTGCTCCTCTGTTTTTACATGGGAGCTTTTAAAGTATACATAAACATCAAATCTCATATAAGCTTTAGTATGTTAATGATATTTCAATAGCCATTTTTATTATTTAAATCTACAATTTTCTTTAAAAAAAAAACAAAAAAAAACACAGCTGATCCTGCCATGGAAATCCTTGTTCAGGCATATCTTGTTATAGGGTGACAACTCTCTGTCCCTGTGTTCCTCTGTGTCACTTGTGTTCCTGTGTGACCTTGTAAAACACGCTTCCATATGGCCTTTCCCATATTCATTTTGCAGGTATGGTGCATTGTCATCAACATCAGGAAAGCCGCCCCTATACCTTGCCGCCATCGCTGTAGTGCATGCAAGTAGACAAAATAACAAAAAAAGTGAAAACAAGTATTTTGTTTTATTATTTTTTCTTAAAATTCTATGTCAATTAGTTAAAAGATGTTTTCAGGGTACTTAAAAAATGCGGGATTGCATAAAGGTGACCATACATGTCTTACGTATGTGCCAGAGCAGATGTAGATTTAAAGCAGTAGTAAACTTGTAAAAACAAGAAGAAAAAAAAAGTTCTTCCTGCAAGGTAAAGGTATAATGTGCTAGTATGCATTGCTGTCACCGCTGCAGAGGCTTCCATCTTCCTTCCGGGTGTTCGGGCTGAAGCCGCTTGAATAGTCGAGCCGCGATGACATCACTCCCGCACATGCGTGCAAGAGTCACAGCCATGGCACAGAGCTCTGAAGCAACAGCATAGGTATGCCATTCCCTTAGAGCACACGTGTCAGTGACATCACCGGCTGCCAGCCAAGCAAATATCTCCTGAACGGTGCATGTTCAGGAGATATTCATTTACCTACAGGTAAGCTATATTATAAAGTGGTTGTAAAGGCACTTTACCTTCATGCATATGGGGCCGAGCTGCAGCTCCATGTTTGAATGGACACTCAGAGTCGTGGCTCTGGATTGCGCATGGTTGGGTGCCCCCCACAGCAAGCTGCTTGCTGTAGGGGGCACCTGGCAGGAGGGAGGGGCCAGGAGAGCCAGCGTGCAAAACCACTGCACAGAGCAGGTAAGTATAACATATTTGTTATTTTAGAAAAGTAAAACAAGGCTTTATTACCTATTTAAGCTTATTTGTAAGATTACCTGTAGGTAAAAATCTAAATCCAGGGTTTTTCTATCGCTTTAGGGTGACCATAGATGCGTAGGCATAATCTGACTGCCCAGTGGCACCCATGACGTTTGTACTTTCCTGTACTCTCAGCCCAACCAAAGTACGTTTATTCTGTATACTGGGAATATGTTTTCTAAACTGTGTGATCAATTTCCCCTTAGGGGTGCTCTCCCAGAAGATGACTGCTTGACTTTATAGACATATGATGACAGTTCGGACAATCCGATGGAAAATGTCCGATGGTGCCTACACACGGTCGTAATTTCCAACAACATTGTCCGATAGGACAGAATCCATCGGAAAATCCGACCGTGTGTATGGGGCTTTAGGAGTGCTCTCCCAGAAGATGACTGCTTGACTTTATAGACATATGATGACAGTTGCTCAAAACTGGCTCATGTTTATGGACAGGTTTATACTATTATGCAAAAAATCATTTAAGTATGATCCTTTGCTGATTTTAGAGACTGACAGACATACCATTGCTAATCCAATGGCTTAAAGTGATTGTAAAGTCTATGTTTTTCCCTATAAAACATGTCATGCTTACCTGCTCTGTTGCAGGGGATTTACACCGAGCACCCCGGATCATCTTCTTCTCAGGTCCCTCTTCGGTGCTCTTGGCCCCTCCCTCCTGTTCAGTGCCCCCTACCGCAAGCAGCTTGCTATGGGGGCACTCGAGCCATAGCTCCCTGTGTTCATTCAGACAGGGAACCCCAACATGGCCCTGTCCCCTCTCTTACCTGATTGGCTAGCTAATTTTAATTGACAGCAGCAGCAGCAGCATATGGCGCCAATACTGTGTTTCAGCCAATCAGGAGGGAGAGTCTCGGATGGCTGAGATACTTGTGGACATCGCTGGAGAGAGATAAGGCTCAGGAAAAGTATTAGGGGGGCCAAGGGTGGCTGCTACACACAGAAGACTTTTTATCTTAATGCACAGAATGCATTAAGATAAAAAAAACCTTCTGCCTTTACAACCACTTTAATTGATTGAGGTGGTGGTATGAGGAATGAAATGTATACATATGGTCTCAATAAACTAGTCGTACATAATTTCTCTTTGGAATTAATAAAGCATTCTGACTCTGATACATTGCCATTCTCACAGATAATTCAGTTTGTGGAAGATTTTATTACCCACTCCCAAGATGGCTTTGGTGTGTAATTACTTGTCTACTGGGGCAAAAAAAATTTTTTCACAAGCTTGAAATCTGGAAATCACCGTAACCCTCAAAACAAATATATATTTTAAGAAAACAGATACTCTGTAGAATAAAATGATGGTAGTTTAAATTTTTTATGCTGCAGGATACATTGCAGCTGTTTATGAAACAGATAACTTCAGGAAAAAACACACAAAAATGTATTTTATTGCAAACAAATCCAATATGATACCCAATTTTCTTGGAAAATATTAAAGACGGTATTACAGCTAGTAAATAGTTGCCAAAGATGTCAAGCCTTAAAATTAAGTAGTTCTCTAAAATTGCAAAAAAAATATAGTACCCCAAAACTCTCAATAGGCAGTACTTTAAAAGCCTTTATGGGTTAGCAGTTTCAAGTTCATCAAGAATTATGGCCCTAGAATTATTACTCTCACAGAAAGTAAAGGAGACTCTGCAAGAGGGACACAGACAAAATACAAATCTTTGTATGTAGGAAAGAAATTCACTCAGTGTATGCTGGCCTTACATACCACTCCTACTTACAAACAGAGGGAGACAACAGGAAGTGAGAGGAAATCTACCCTAGGAAGGGAAATTCACTCCTGTAATGCCTTATACACACGGTCGGAAATTCCGACGGAAAATGTCCGATCGGACCATGTTGTCGGATAATCCGACCGTGTGTGGGCTCCATCGGACTTTTTCCGTCAGAATGTCCGATCAACAAAGTTTGAGAGCTGGATCTAAAATTTACCGACAACATGATCCGATCCGCGTTAATTCCGATCGTGTGTAGCCTAGTCCGACAGACAAAGTGCCAGACGGAAGGGCTCGGTCAGGTAAAACTAGCGTTCGTAATCAATATAGCACATTCGCCACGCTGCAATGTTAAAAATTGTTTAATGCAGCGCATTCTCTTTTCCTTTAGAATGCTAGAAGAATGAAATAATTTTGCTGCTTATATTCACACAGACTTCTTCAAAACTTATTTCTATTCTTTTTCCTGATTTCATGAATAGAATATTTTTATTCGTCAGATCTCCCGACACATTTTTTATTTTTTTTTGTTTTAAATTTTGTGGTTGCTTTTTTAATCAAGATCTCCTTTTTTGACATTTTGCTCATCTTATTAATTTTTTCGGTGAGTTTTGTGTGTCAACTTTCCACAACACCATTATTATCTTTTTATTTTATTGTTTTATTTTTTAATCTCTAGGAGGTTGTTTGGTGTTGGTGCCCCTTGTTAATTTGACTTTGTCTTTTTGAAATGTACCTGCCTACTCACAAATAAACTGTCCTTTTTGAAGTAAAACACATAGCCAAGTATTTCTTGAACCAAAAAAACCTTTATTAGGTGTCATAAACAAATAAAGAGGGAGGCAACGCTGGAGAAACTGGGGAAATTGGCGAAGCCTTTGGCCCCCAGGGCACACATCAATTATTTAAAGGCAAAAATTGGTGGCCTGAGGAGTACATATCTAAGGGAGAACAGTATGGTCCAGAAGTCCAAGAAATCCGGAACAGCAGCAGATGACCTCTAAGTCCCCAGGCTGTGGTCATACAAGAGCCTGCATCTTCTATCAGACCGGACTGAACCCAGGTCATCATACTCTGGTCTTCCTTCCACGCTTCCTTCCAGACTGTGGCTGTGTCGCTGGAGGTGTGGCAGAAGGAGGAGGAGGAGGAGCATGGTCCAAGTCGCACAAGTGTGTTTTTTGTGTCATTTGGCCAAACAACCCCTTATTTAAAGTTTTGCAAATTATTTCCTCACACATGAGGCGTTGCCCCTCCTCCATTTGGTGCAGTTTGCACGCAGCCAAAGTGGCAAAGGCCTCTTGATATGTGGGGGTGGCTTTGAGGGCCGCAGAAGCCTCCCCAATCAGCCTGAGCGCTGACTCCTCCACGTTCCCCCCCTTTCTGGCCCTTTTGGGTGGAAGGCGGAGGGGAGGGACCTGTGATTGAGTCAGGCTCTTAGGCCTGCCCACATCTTGGCTGCCACTTACCTCTGCCTCCTCCTGGCTGCCACATTCCACAGCCACCTCCTGGCTGCCGCATTCCACGCCCTCCTCCTGCCTGAGATCTTCCTGTGTATGAAAAAGGGACATAGTTTTAGATTTTGGTTCATCAAACACACACAATTTTCAGCTCTTGACTGTTGTAAATTGTAAATAGAAAATGTCAGAAAGATCAAGATCATGACTAAAGTTGTGAAGAGTCTGCTGAAGAATTTTGGGGTACGATGATCCAAGGATCAACTGAGGAAACAATGGTCAGACCTGAAACTGAGGGAGCACAATCAGTACAGAAGGATCAAGCGAGTTCTTCAAAAAAGTAAGTAGTTGTTGTGTGTTCATATTCTTATTATTGCTTGCATTCTGCTCCATGTGCTTTGATTTAATTTTTTACAGTTTAAAATGGTCACTTTAATGTTCGTGCTTTTTAATTTTCCCCAATCACGCCATTTTCATGACTCCACACATTTCTGTCATAGTGCTGAAAATTAGTAATATTTTTGTCAGTAATGCACTACATAATCTAACAACAAAAACAAGGTGTGTGTGTGTGTGTGTAGCAGACCCACAACATAAGAAGAATATTATCTGAAGAAGAGACTGTCACTTCATCTCGCACAGAAAGTGGGTTTGCACTGTTGAAGAAAAAGGCCCAAAAACTAACCAAAAGAAAAGCTAGGAGACACCTAAAACAAACCCAAGCAGTAAATGAAAACAAATATTATTGCAGTTTGAAAGAAAAATGTATTATAAAAATGCCTCTCAGACATTGTCTGGCATATCAATGGCCCCCTACCCACAAAGTACTCCATATATCTTGTTCTGACTTTGCGGGCACTTTGGGGGGGCAAGCCAGGATGGCCAGCTTCAAGGGCCGTCAGGTTGGCATGTTCAGGTAAGTCTACGTCAGGCCCAACTGAGGCCACATAGTTTGAGAGTGTTTCTTCAAAAAATTGTGCAGAATGCAGCACGAAAGCACAATATGATTGAGTTTATATTCAGCCATGTGGTTTGGAGTCAAAAATAGGCGGAACCGGCTGGCCATTATCCTGAAAGTGTTCTCCACTACTCTTCTGGCTCTGGCCAGCCGTAAATTAAAGACCTTCTGGTACGGGGTGAGGGTCCTCATCGGGAAAGGCCGCATCAGATGGTTTGCCAGCGCAAACACCTCATCCTCAACAAAGGCGAAGGGGAGTCCTTCCACATTCTCCTCTGGAGGTGGCATTAAGGGGGGATGTTTCCGACAGGTAACCCTCTCCACTTCATTGAGAGCTGAATGCATAAATAATGTGTGATAGTTTGGCCAGACCCTCCTTACTTTACACTATTGGCAGCCCACCGGAAAGGTAAGAAGTGTCATAATCCAAAAAAAATAACAACTAGAAAATCTACAATTTCTGGGGAAATTGTGTGACGTGTTCTTGCCTCCACCCACTGGGGGGGTCATAATGTTTTGGCCGATTATGTGGGGGTCATAATGTTTTGGCTGATCATGGGGGGTCATAAGGTTTTGGCTGATTATGGGGGTTGTCAGCTTTTGTCACCTCCCACTCTAGTTTTGAACATTTCTCCATTCATTCCTATGGGACAAATTTCCTCGCAAAAATGACGATATTTCGTGAACCGTTCGGCGAAACATTCCACAAAGTAATAGCACACCATTCGGGAACAATCTGCACGTTTTGGTATATTACTTGTCTATGTAGTGTAAAAACTGTGGGAGGAGTTAGGGTGGTAAATTTGGCTATAATAAGAATAAGAATAAGAACTAGAAAAGCTACAATTTCTGGGGAAATTGTGTGACGTGTTATTGCCTCCACCTACTGGAGTGGGCGGAGTAACTGGGTGGAGTGGCTTGAGTAACTAAACTTATTTTTTTTTTCAAAAAAATATTTTTTTTAATGATTTTTTTTTTCAAAAATGATTTTTTTTTTATATATATTTTTTTATTTTATTATATTTTTTTGAACATTTCTCCATTTTCTTTTTTTCTTTTTTTTTTAAATGATTTAATTTTTTAATGTTTTTTTTTTCCAAATTTTTTTTTCTAAAATGACTTTTTTTCAAATTTCCTAATTTTCATTTTTTTTCTAAAATGATTGATTTTTTTTATAAAATTATTATTTTTTTCAAAAATGATTTTTTTTCAAAAATTATTTTTTTTTTTTTTTCAAAAATTTTTTTTTTTTCACAAATCATTTTTTTTCAAAAAATTTTTTTTTTTCAAATTTCCTAATTTTCATTTTTTTTTTTTAAATAATTTTATTTTTTTATTTTTTGTGGGGTTGTTAGCTTTTGTCACCTCCCACGCTAGTTTTGAACATTTCTCCATTTTTCTTTTTTCTTTTTTTTTTTAAAGATTTTTTTTTCATATTTTCTAATTTTCTTTTTTTTTTTCTAAAATGGATTTTTTTTTTTATAAAATTTTTCCATTCGGAAAAACGTTCCACAAAGTAATAGCACACCATTCGGGAACAATCCGCACGTTTCGGTATATGTAGTGTTCTTGCCTTCACCTACTGGAGTGGGCGGAGTAACTGAGTGGAATGGCTTGAGTAACTAAACTTTTTTTTTTTTTTTCAAAAATTATATTTTTTTTTTAATGATATTTTTTTTCCAAAAATATTTTTTTTTCCAAAAAATTTTTTTCCAAAAATTTAATTTTTTTTCCAAAAATGATTTTTTTTTTTCTAAAAATGATTTTTTTTCCAAAAATGATTTTTTTCCAAAAATGATTTTTTTCCAAAAATGATTTTTTTACTTTTTTTAATTATTTTTTTAAATGATATTTAAATTTTTTTTCTAAAAGCGCTGTTTGGGAGGAGCTATAATTCTCCTCAGAGCTTTTGTCACCTACCACTCTAGTTTTGAAAATTTCTTCATTCATTCCTATGGGACAAATTTCGCCGCAAAAATGACAATATTTCGTGAACCATTCGGCGAAACGTTCCACAAAGTAATAGCACACCATTCAGGAACAATCCGCACGTTTTGGTATATATTAGGTATATGTAGCGTAAAAACTGTGGGAGGAGTTAGGGTGGTAAATTTGGCTATAATAAGAATAAGAACTAGAAAATCTACAATTCCTGGGGAAATTGTGTGATGATTTTTTTTTCAAAAATGATTTTTTTTTTCAAAAAATTTTTTTTTTTTTCAAAAAATTATTTTTTTTTTTCAAAAAATTATTTTTTTTCAAATTTCCTAATTTACATTTTTTTTCTAAAATTATTGATTTTTTTTTTTTATAAAATTTTTTTTTTTCAAAAATTATTTTTTTTTTAATGATTTTTTTTTTTTAATTATTATTTTTTTTTTAAATGATATTTTTTTTCTAAAATTATTTTTTTTTTCAAAAAAGATTTTTTTCAAATTTCCTCATTTTCATTTTTTTTCTAAAATTATTTTATTTTTTATTTTTTTATTATTATTATTTTTTTTAATAATTTTTTTTTTTCAAATTTTATAATTTCATAATCCCCCTCAGAGCTGTGTGGGACTACCTATAACCCCCCTCAGAGCTGTGTGGGACTACCTATAATCTCCCTCAGAGCTGTGTGGGACTACCTATAATCCCCCTCAGAGCTGTGTGGGGACTACCTATAATCCCCTCAGAGCTGTGTGGGACTACCTATAATCCCCTCAGAGCTGTGTGGGACTACCTATAATCCCCTTAGGGCTGTGTGGGACTACCTATAATCCCCTCAGAGCTGTGTGGGAGGAGCTATAATTCCCCTCAGAGCTTTTGTCACCTCCCACTCTAGTTTTGAACATTTCTCCATTCATTCCTATGGGACAAATTTCGCCGCAAAAATGACGATATTTCGTGAACCATTCGGAAAAAACGTTCCACAAAGTAATAGCACACCATTCGGGAACAATCCGCACGTTTTGGTATATATTCGGTATATGTAGCATAAAAACTGTGGGAGGAGTTAGCGTGCAAAATTTGGCTATAAGAATAATAATAACTAGAAAAAATACAATTTCTGGGGAAATTGTGTGACGTGTTCTTGCCTCCACCTACTGGAGTGGGCGGAGAAACTGGGTGGAGTGGCTTGAGTAACTAAACATTTATTTATTTTTTTCAAAAATAATTATTTTTTTTAATGATTTTTATTAAATGATTTTTTAGATTTTTATTCAATTTTTTCTAAAAATAAATTTTTCAAAATAATTTTTTTCAAAATCTTTTTTTCACATTTTTTTTTTAAAATTTCCTAATTTTCATTTTTTTCTAAAATGATTGATTTTTTTTCAAAAATAATTTTTTTTTAAAGATTTTTTTTTAATTATTATTTTTTTTTTTTTTAATTATATATTTTTTCTAAAATTATTTTTTTTTTTCAAAAAAGAATTTTTTTCAAATTTCCAAATTTTCATTTTTTTTTTTCTAAAATTATTTTATTTTTATTTTTTTTATTATTATTATTTTGTTTTATTTTTTATTTTTTATTTTTTTTCAAATTTCATAATTCCCCTCAGAGATGTGTGGGACTAACTATAATCGCCCTCAGAGCTGTGTGGGACTACCTATAATCGCCCTCAGAGCTGTGTGGGACTACCTATAATCGCCCTCAGAGCTGTGTGGGACTACCTATAATCCACCTCAGATGTGTGGGACTACCTATAATCCCCCTCAGAGCTGTGTGGGACTACCTACAATCCCCCTCAGAGCTTTGTGGGACTACCTATAATCCCCCTCAGAGCTGTGTGGGACTACCTATAATCCCCTTAGAGCTGTGTGGGACTACCTATAATTCCCCTCAAAGCTGTGTGGGACTACCTATAATCCCCCTCAGAGCTGTGTGGGACTACCTATAATCCCCCCAGAGCTGTGTGGGACTACCTATAATTCCCCTCAGAGCTGTGTGGGACTACCTATAATTCCCTTCAGCTGTGTGGGACTACCTATAATTCCCATCTGAGCTTTTGTCACCTCTCACTCTAGTTTTGATCATTTCTCCATTCATTCCTATGGGACAAATTTCGCCGCAAAAATGACGATATTTCGTGAACCATTTGGCAAAACGTTCCACAAAGTAATAGCACACCATTCGGGAACAATCCACACGTTTTGGTATATATTCGGTATATGTAGCGTAAAAACTGTGGGAGGAGTTAGGGTGGTAAATTTGGCTATAATAAGAATAATAATAACTAGAAAAAATACAATTTCTGGGGAAATTGTGTGACGTGTTCTTGCCTCCACCTACTGGAGTGGGCGGAGAAACTGGGTGGAGTGGCTTGAGTAACTAAACATTTATTTATTTTTTTCAAAAATAATTTTTTTTTTTTTAATGATTTTTTTAAATGATTTTTTAGATTTTTATTCAATTTTTTCTAAAAATAAATTTTTCAAAATTATTTTTTTCAAAAAATTTTTCACATTTTTTTTTTTCAAATTTCCTAATTTTCATTTTTTTTCTAAAATGATTTTGATTTTTTTTATAAAATTTTTTTTTTTCAAAAATCAAAAAATTTTTTTTTTTTCAAAAATTTTTTTTTTTCAATAATAATTTTTTTTTTCAAAAATAATTTTTTTTTTCAAAAATAATTTTTTTTTTCAAAAATATTTTTTTTTTAATTATTATTATTTTTTTTTAAATGATTTTTTTTTCTAAAAATGTTTTTTTTAAATTTTTTTAAATTTCCTAATTTTCATTTTTTTTTCTAAATTATTTTATTTTTATTTTTTTTTTTTTATTATTATTTTTTTTTAATTATTTTTTTTTTCAAATTTCATAATTCCCCTCAGAGCTGTGTGGGACTAACTATAATCCCCCTCAGAGCTGTGTGGGACTACCTATAATCGCCCTCAGAGCTGTGTGGGACTACCTATAATCGCCCTCAGAGCTGTGTGGGACTACCTATAATCCACCTCAGATGTGTGGGACTACCTATAATCCCCCTCAGAGCTGTGTGGGACTACCTATAATCGCCCTCAGAGCTGTGTGGGACTACCTATAATCGCCCTCAGAGCTGTGTGGGACTACCTATAATCCACCTCAGATGTGTGGGACTACCTATAATCCCCCTCAGAGCTGTGTGGGACTACCTACAATCCCCCTCAGAGCTGTGTGGGACTACCTATAATCCCAGTCAGAGCTGTGTGGGACTACCTATAATCCCCTCAGAGCTGTGTGGGACTACCTATAATTCCCCTCAGAGCTGTGTGGGACTACCTATAATCCCCCTCAGAGCTGTGTGGGACTACCTATAATTCCCCTCAGAGCTGTGTGGGACTACCTATAATTCCCCTCAGAGCTGTGTGGGACTACCTATAATTCCCCTCAGAGCTGTGTGGGACTACCTATAATCCCCCTCAGAGCTGTGTGGGACTACCTATAATTCCCCTCAGAGCTGTGTGGGACTACCTATAATTCCCCTCAGAGCTGTGTGGGACTACCTATAATTCCCCTCAGAGCTGTGTGGGACTACCTATAATTCCCCTCAGAGCTGTGTGGGACTACCTATAATTCCCCTCTGAGCTTTTGTCACCTCCCACTCTAGTTTTGAACATTTCTCCATTCATTCCTATGGGACAAATTTTGCCGCAAAAATGACGATATTTCGTGAACCATTTGGCGAAACCTGTGTGGGACTACCTATAATTCACCTCAGCTGTGTGGGACTACCTATAATCCCCTCAGAGCTGTGTGGGACTACCTATAACCCCCCTCAGCTGTGTGGGACTACCTATAACCCCCTCAGCTGTGTGGGACTACCTATAACCCCCCTCAAAGCTGTGTGGGAGGAGCTAAAATCCCCTCAGAGCTTTTGTCACCTCCCACTCTAGTTTTGAACATTTCTCCATTCATTCCTATGGGACAAATTTCGCCGCAAAAATGACGATATTTCGTGAAACGTTCGGCGAAACGTTCCACAAAGTAATAGCACACCATTCGGGAACAATCCGCACGTTTTGGTATATATTCGGTATATGTAGCGTAAAAACTGTGGGAGGAGTTAGGGTGGTAAATTTGGCTATAAGAATAATAATAATATATATGTGAGATAACAATAAGTGATCTTGCTATGCAAGAACACTTAATAATATATATGTGAGATAACAATAAGTGATCTTGCTATGCAAGAACACTTAATAATAATATATATGTGAGATAACAATAAGTGATCTTGCTATGCAAGAACACTTAATAATATATACGTGAGATAACATTAAGTGATCTTGCTATGCAAGAACACTTAATAATAATAATATATATGTGAGATAACAATAAGTGATCTTGCTATGCAAGAACACTTAACTAGAAAATCTACAATTTCTGGGGAAATTGTGTGACGTGTTCTTGCCTCCACCTTACTGGAGTGACGGAGTAACTGGGTGGAGTGGCTTGAGTAACTAAACTTTTTATTTATTTTTTTCAAAAATGATTATTTTTTTTAATGATTTTATTTTTTAAATGATTTTTTTTAATGAGTTATTTTTATTTTTTTCTAAAATTATTTTTTTTTTTCAAATTTCCTAATTTTCCTTTTTTTTCTAAAATGATTGATTTTTTTTTATAAAATTATTATTATTTTTTTCAAGAAAGACATTTTTTATTTTGTTTCTAAAATTATTATTTTGTTTCTAAAATTATTATTTTTTTTCGAAAATTATTTTTTTTCGAAAATTATTTTTTTTTAATGATATCAATGTTGGGTCACTTTTCCTCTCACTGACACCCTTGATGAGCACTGTTCCTCCCACTGATACCAATGACTGAGCACTATTCCTCTCACTGACACCAGTAACGGGAGCACTATTCCTCAAACTGACACCAATGATGGGGAGCTATTCCATCCACTGACACCATTGATAGGACACTAATCCTCCCACTGACACCAATGTTAGGTCTATATTCCTTCCACTAACATGAATGATATGACACTATTCCTCCCACTGACACCAATGATGGGACACTATTCCTCCCACTGACACCAATGTTAGGTCTATATTCCTTCCACTAACATGAATGATATGACACTATTCCTCCCACTGACACCAATGATGGGACACTATTCCTCCCACTGATACCAATGATGGGACACTATTCCTCCCACTGATACCAATGATGGGACACTATTCCTCCCACTGATACCAATGATGGGACACTATTCCTCCCACTGATACCAATGATGGGACACTATTCCTCCCACTGATACCAATGCTGGGTCATTTTTCCTCTCACTGACACCCTTGATGAGCACTGTTCCTCCCACTGATACCAATGACTGAGCACTATTCCTTTCACTGACACCAATAACAGGGTCACTATTCCTCCCACTGACACCAATGATGGGAGACTATTCCTCCCACTAACACCAACAATGGTGCACTACAACCAAAGATGCATTGTTTACTCCCACTGCTGCCAGGACAATTTGTATTCCCAATGGCCTCAGTCCGCCCCCCCCCCCCCTCTGAAGGACACTGAACTGGCCCCTTGTTTAGAAAGTCTGGAGACCCCTGTCCTAGGAGACTGTGTGACACTGGACCAGTTCTTCTTTTTTGCTCACTTTTGTGAATGTAGTACATTCTATGTCTTACTTGCTGTTTTCTATCATCTGTTCTACTTCTGGAATTGGAATATAAATATAATTGGAATATGAATAAACATTTGACTATGCTCTAGTAAAAGGTTTAACTAATAAAAAAAAACTTTTTTGGTAAGTACTTACAGATTTCCACCTTAAATATTAAATGTTTTCCGTTTTAACAATTCTAAAGTACAAACAGTTTGAACATAGATGTTTACATGATAAAAATATCATCCAATATGTCTCCTGGCTGGCGCACAAAATACCTTCTATGTTCCCAGAATTTACCAGCTGTAAATACTTGTTTCATAGCTTTAAATCCACTACATGCTGTCAGCACATTTTGAAAATAGTATTTGTCACCAGTGTTATTCAAAGCCATCACAAATGGCATATGGGGAACATCTTGTTTACCTGTGATATCAAACATATTCCCATGTACACAACATCAAGAACCAACAAAGCTGCCATCTCTATAGATTTTGCTGTATGAGGGCAGAATTTTCTGTCTGGAATTCCCTTAACATATCTTTGTAAGAAAGACTGATGATTTTTCTATGACCATGTAAAGGTTGTAGGCAAATTCAGCAGAAAAAAAGTATCATAAAATGAATGGGTTGGTTGTTTTAGCTGATCTCAGCTGCCCTCCTTTAGGAGTGATGCCCTGTGATGAAGCATGAAATTAATATAATATAGCAATTCCTGTGTCCTGCTATGACCTTAAGGCAACAGAACTTTTGTAAAAGTTTGAACTTAGTTCACTAAAATGTTGTAACTATCAACGATTTGGACATCAAATTTATGCTGGACATTCGGTCATCTGTATTTTAGAGAATTTGGCTATTGTTTTTTAGAGGCTTCACAATACAGTATGTGTAAGGCCTCATTTACACCTCTGTTTTGAAGCTTGAAGCTCAAAGCTCCAAAACGCTGGAGAAGAAAAAAATAAATTTTATCTTTATGGAGTTGGTTCACATCTCCAAGTTGCCTGAAGCCAAGTGCTTGAAGTGTAAAAAAGTTCTGGAACAAATTGGGCAGGTATATTTGGTGCATTTTTATTCCCATAGAAATTCATGAAAATGCGCGATATGCGTGTTTTTGTAAGCTTTTGTGCATTTTGATGCACGTTTTTGTGCGATTTTCTGTTCAAATGAAAAAAGGTTTTTAAAAATTGAAATAATATATGAATAAATAAATGTAAAATAAATATGCAAATTACTAAAAAATCATCATAATGAATGAATAAATAAATAAATAAAATGAACAATATGTAATAGTAAATAAATAAATAATTTACCCCTAACCTTAAAAATATATAAAATTAATTATTATTATTATTATTATTATTATAATTATTATAAACACCCAAACCTGAACAAAAAATGTATAATATTAATAATTTATTATTATTAATAGTAGTATTAGTAGTAGTAGTGGTATTATTATTATTTTTATTATTATTAGGATTGCACAGATACCGATACTAGTATCGGTATCAGTGCCGATACTGAGCATTTGCATGAGTACCTTCTAAATGCTTCGATGCTTGACCAGATACCTGGGCAGTTAGGGGTGATTGGTGCGGCGGTGGGGGGGAGTTACAAGCACAATCTCCTTGTATAGATTTCAATAAAGCATCTGACAGCCGCTCCCTCCACGGCTTTCAGCTGCTTTATTAAAATGTATACCGGGAAATAGGTGCTTGTAACTCCCCCCACCACTGCGCTGATCACCCCTGACTGTCCCTGTGTCCTTCTTCGTGTCCTCCTTTGTGTTAGCTCCTCCTGGTCCCCCTCTCTGTGCTCTTCCAGTCCTCCTCCAGTCCCCCTTTGTGTCCTCCGTACTCCTCCGGTCCCCCTCCATGTCCTCTGTGCTCCTCCGGTCCCCCTCCATGTCCTCTGTGCTCCTCCAGTCTCCCTCTGTGTCCACCGTGCTCCTCAGGTCCCCCTCCATGTCCTCTGTGCTCCTCCAGTCCCCCTCCATGTCCTCCGTGCTCCTCCAGTCTCCCTCTGTGTCCTCCGTGCTCCTCCGGTCCCCCTCCATGTCCTCTGTGCTCCTCCGGTCCACCTCCATGTCCTCCTCCAGTCCCCCTCCATGTCCTCCGTGCTCCTCCAGTCTCCCTCTGTGTCCTCCGTGCTCCTCCGGTCCCCCTCCGTGTCCTCCGTGCTCCTCTGGTCCCCCTTCATGTCCTCCGTGCTCCTCTGGTCCCCCTCTGTCCTCCTCCGGTCCCCTCCTGTCCCAAATCTGTCAGGCTAGAGAGCGGAGGAAAGAGGCGGTAAATATGTAATTTAGCAGCTCCTTCCTTTTCTGAATGGACAGAGTCAGTGATCAATGACTCTGTCCATTCATAACTGAGCAGAGTAAACTGAGGAGCCACTGTCTCCTGTCCATTAATTTTCAGTGCAGCTTTTTTCAGTGCGGCTGAGGCTACAGAGAAAGGGACTGGGGAATCTGTGTTCTCAGTCCCTTTCCCTATCTCAAAGGGGAGATGTCAGGGGTCTGTTTAGATCTCACCAAAGCCCCCCCCCCCCAACAGGGCTGATAAAAAAAAATAATAATAATAAAAAAATAAATTGTAATAAATATTTAATTAATTATTATTATTGTATTTATTTATTTATTTAGTGCTAGGGTGTTTATTATTATTTTATTATTATTATTTTATTTTTTTAACCGTTAGGGGTTAAGGTTAGGGGTTAATTGCTATTTATTTATTTATTATTAAATAGTATTCATTTATTGTATTTATTCATGTATTTATTCATGAATATTTGTATTTATTTGTGTATTTATTTTACATTTATTTATGAATTTATTATTATTATTATTATTATTATTATTATTATTATTAGTAGTAGTAGTAGTAGTAGTAGTAGTAGTATTAACTCCCTTAACCCTAACAAAAAATAAAAATAAACATAAATAATAAATAAATAATAATAAGACAATGAATACAATTTTAAACCCTAACCCAAACCCCAACCTTAATCCCATAACCTAACCTCAACTCTAACACCTTACCCTAACAAAAAAATAAAAAATAATAAAAAGAAATAAAAGCTGGCGGAAAAGCTAAAAAAAAAAACTGAAAAATCTAGCAACAAGTTATACAACAGATAATAGTTTTCTTTTTTGGCTAATAAATATAAACGGCAAAGCTCAAAAACGCAGTATAAAAACGTGCAAACACGCAAATAAAACGTCACCAAAATCACGCATAAAAACACGTGAAAAAACGCCAGAAAAACGCTCCAAGACGCTATGCTCAGGTGTGACACATGAGATCCCAGAGTTAAGGTGCAGGCAGAAGACAGCCTGTAAAAATATATGAGGGGCTAAAAGCTGCTGCAGCTGGATGAACCCATTGACAAATTCTTGTATCCCAGGCATTCATCCCTGGGCAATGCACCTAAACACGGGGATCTCACATACCCGGGCTAAATGCAAGTGTGCATGAGGTCTAGTGCAGAGCTGATGAGCTAATCCTGTTTGATCTTTAACCTTTGAAGGGCAAATCTTGTTTGCCAATAGAATCTTTGTATTATGTTGTATAGTGATACTCATGTGCAATTTACATGCGACGCACGACTCAGAAACTATTAAGTTTAAATGCTGATGCGCAGGTGAATCTTGTCTGTAATTGTAATCTCTCTCTATGGTTGTATACTGATGCTGATGGACAAATCTTGTTTTGTGTTATATACTGATGGGCAAATTGTTCTTTAATGTAGGACCCAAATGTTTGTGTGCTCGACTATACGATAGAGTTACATACATTTTACCCTTTTACATTTTTGATAAATACTACCAAGAATATTAGCATGAAATCATGACAAAATCAAAGAATTCTTAGCTGGTGCTTTCCAAAGCCTAAACGCATAATAAACAGAGATAGTGTTTGAAGAGCAGGTTGGCCTGTTTTATTTAACTTTGTACACAGTGTATCGGTTGTCTTGGAATATTTCTGGAATTTTTGGTATACTTTATAATAATGAAATAAATGTGCTGTTATTAAAGTTTTATCGGCTTAACTGAGCAGTATGCAAAGCAAAGAGGAAGAGAGAGGAAGGGAAAAGGGGAAAGGGAATTTCTTGTTCTGGGTTGTTTTTTTTTTAACTGTTTACAGTATTTGTACATGTTTGTTATGTAAAAGGTAAAAAAAAAAAATTGAAAATAAAATATGATTAAAAAAAATAAAAGATGGTACTGCTGCTGGAAGTGTCCCAAAAATGCACAGGTGGACATGCAACTGTGTAATACTGGGAGAGAAGAGAAGTGTGGGATGAAATGACCATATCTGTGCTGCCATCAGGAGTCTCCGCACAATCTGGGTCAGTGGAAACCTTGTCAAGCACAAACATGGTATATGCAGGATAGGCTCTCAGTCTGGTCGGGCATTATAAAGTGCAAGGAGGTTGCACTACAATATGCACTGTTTGCAACCATGATTGTTGTAAGATTGATTTGATGGGAATTAAATTAAAATACTATCTGCTCCTGCAGAATGAAAGCTACACACAGCACTGGTTTACACAACTTGTCATGCGACTTGAGAGTTCAACCACGAATGTCCCAACGCAGGTGGTCAGACACTATAGCTAGCTACTGTGTGCTTCACCTATAGCAGCCCCCTTTCCCTTAAGACAAGCAGGCCTACTGTTACTTGGTTCCCCCCAGGACTTATACACAATGCTATAGTGCCTGACCACCATGCCAGGGCAGATGCAAACAGAGCAAACAAACACACTACTTGCAGTTGGCAGACAGATAGCGTGGTTCTATGACAGTCCAGGTAATAGACAGGCTGAGTTCAGGGAATAGTCAAATATCCGATCCAGGTCATACACAGGGAAATCTATTTAAAAAGAAGGTTGTATTGCACTTATATCAAAGAAGACAACAAACAGGGTGGTATTTGAGATACGTCATTTCCGGTCAGCTGGAACGCAGGTGAAGGTAAAGCCTGCTTAAAGGGCTATCCCCAGGGGCGTAACTAGAAATCACAGGGCCCTATAGCAAAATGTTGTATGGGCCCCCCGCCCCCTGCAAACAGCCCCCCCCCCAACACACACAAAAAAAAAATGAACTAATGCCATTGAACAACAGATTACCACACTCATGTGGCACAGTACCCAGGCAAAAGCTTATATTAATTTTGAACAACAAACTATGCAATATACTGTATGCAGCCCCTGAACACACATTGCTGACCTCCATGCATTCTAACCAATTTCTGTTCTGTTATATAAAATTACATAGTTCAACTCACCATAATGCAGAATCAGTGGGAGCCCAGAGAGTGTGACTTGCCACCCTCGCCTGCCACCAGATGCAGATTGTCACTTGTCACACGTTGCGGAATGTCCACTTGCCACATCCCGGATTGTCACTTGCCACATCCCGGATTGTCACTTGCCACATCACCTGCCACACATTGCGGATTGTCCACTTGCCGCGTCGCCTGCCACCAGATGCAGATTGTCACTTGTCACACGGCGCAGAATGTCACCTGCCACATGTTGCGGATTGTCCACTTGCCACGTCCCGGATTGTCACTTGCCACGTCACCTGCCACCAGATGCAGAATGTCACTTGTCACACGTTGCAGAATGTCACCTGCCACGTCACCTGCCACACATTATGGATTTTCACTTGCCACGTCCCAGATTATCACTTGCCACGTCACCTGCCACACATTATGGATTGTCACCTGCCACGTCATGGATTTTCATTTGCCACGTCACCTGCCACACATTACGGATTGCCACGTCACCTGCCACACATTACGGATTGTCACTTGCCACGTCCCGGGTTGTCACTTGCCACATCACCTGCCACGTCACCTGCCCCACATTACAGATTGTCACGTCACGGATTGTCACTTGCCACGTCGCCTGCCACACATTATGGATTGTCACTTGCCACATCACGGGTTGTCACTTGCCACGTCACCTGCGATATTACAGATTGTTACGGGTTGTCACTTGCCATGTCGCTTGCCACACATTAGGGATTGTCACTTGCCACGTCACGGGTTGTCACTTGCCATGTCGCCTGCCACACATTACGGATTGTCACTTGCAGCGTCACGGGTTGTCACTTGCCAGGTCACCTGCCACAATACAGATTATCACGTCACAGGTTGTCACTTGCCATGTCACCTGCCACATTACAGATTGTCACGTCACAGGTTGTCACTTGCCACGTTGCCTGCCACACATTACGGATTGTCACTTGCTGTGTCACTGAGTCAGGACTCAGGCAGCTGATTATCAGTCAGGCAGCAGAGAGATAATGTAATCTCTCTGCTTCCCGGCTGCCTGCACAGTGAGGGGGAACAGCACTGCAGGGATGCAGGGCGGGCACCGGGCAGTGAGAGATGATGTCATCTCTCTGCTCCCCGCCCGCCAGCTCCCTGATTGGCCAGCCCGCTCACGCCCGTGGAGCCGTCCGCTCACGCCCGCAGAGCTACCCGCTTTCACCCGCGGAGCCGCCCGCGGAGCCACCCGCGAACACTCGCGGAGCCGCCCGCGGGCCCGCTGAGCCACCCGCGAAGCCGCCTGTTCTCACCCGCGGAGCCGCCCGCGGACCCGCGGCACCTGTCCTCAACGGGCTCCACTTGGCTGCGGGCCCCATAGCGGCCTGCATGTGCTGCTATGGCGGTAGTTCTGCCACTGGCTATCCCCTCTTCAGTCTATCATGAATGCTACCGCCAGACTTATCCACCTTACCAACCACTAAGTGTCTGCCAACCCTCTCCTCCAATCCCTACACTGGCTCCCAATCACCCAGCGAATTAAATTCAAAATACTAACCACAACATACAAAGCCATTCACAACTCTGCCCCGAGCTACATCACCAATCTTGTCTCCAAATATCACCCAAACCGTCCTCTCCGCTCTTCTCAAGACCTCCTACTCTCAAGCGCTCTCTCGTCTCCTCCTCCCATGCTCGTCTCCAGGATTTCTCCAGAGCCTCTCCCATCCTCTGGAACTCGCTACCTCAACCTGTCTGGCTATCCCCTACTTTTGCTACCTTCAGGCGATCCCTGAAAACTCACCTCTTCAGGGAAGCCTTTTTTTACCACTTCCATCAGCTTATTCCCCACAGTTACAACCTTTTGTACCACCTGCCCCACCTTATTAGATTGTAAGCTCTTCTGAGCAGGGCCCTCTTAATCATCTTGTATTTTATTGTATTATAACTGTATTGTCTCCCTTTTATATTGTAAAGCGCTGCGTAAACTGTTGGCACTATATACCAAGTATAAGCCGAGTTTTTCAGCACATTTTTTTGTGCTGAAAAAGCCCCCTCGGCGTATACTCAAGTCACTGTGTACATCTGCTGCCTCATGCGCCCATCTCCTGGCGCTGTGACATGCAATCCAGTCGGCGGCCATCCAGTGTTACAAAGCCCTGCTTTCTCCTCGTCCTCCTCCATGATAGGCGGAACACTGACTCACTGCTGGGAAACTGAATCAGTGTTCCGTCACGGACGAGGAGAAGGCGGGGCTTTGTTACACTGGACGGCTGCCGACTAGACTGCATGTCACAGCGCCGGAGATCAGGTACATGAGGCTACAGATGTACACAGTGATATGGCACAGTGAGGCTGCAGATGTACACAATGAGATGGCACAGTGAGGCTGCAGATGTACACAGTGAGATGGCACAGGAGGCTGCAGATGGACACAGTGAGATGGCACAGTGAGGCTGCAGATGTACACAGTGAGATGGCACAGTGTGGCGGCATATGGACACAGTGAGATGGCACAGTGAGGCTGCAGATGTACACACTAAGATGGCACAGTGAGGCTGCAGATGTACACAGTGAGATGGTACAGTGGGGCCGCAGATGGACACAGTGAGATGGCACAGTTAAGCTGCAAATGGACACAGTGAGATGGCACAGTGAGGCTGCAGATGTACACCGTGAGATGGCACAGTGAGGCTGCAGATGGACACAGTGAGATGGCACAGTGAGGCTGCAGATGGACACAGTGAGATGGCACAGTGAGGCTGCTGATGGACACAGTGAGATGGCACAGTGAGGCATGCAGATGGACACAGTGAGGCATTCAGATGGCACAGTGAGGCATGCAGATGGCACAGTGAGGCATGCAGATGGCACAGTGAGGCATGCAGATGGGCTCAGTGAGGCATGCAGATGGGCTCAGTGAGGCATGCAGATGGGCACAGTGAAGATGGGCATTGTTGACCCTCTTTTCCACTTACAGTAGCTGCTGCATTTCTCACCCTAGGCTTTATACTCGAGTCAATAAGTTTTCCCATTTTTCTGTGGTAAAATTAGGTGCCTCGGCTTATATTCGGGTCGCCTTATACTCGAGTATAAACGGTAAATCCTGTATAATAATAATAACAATAATGATAAACTTTGAAAAAAGGGTAAGGGGATCCCCTAAGGGTTGGACTTTTAAGGCATAAGAACTATTTAACCCCAGATTGAAAACTATGGTATAGATTGAAAAAACGTTTTATTACAAAAAATTGTTAATATATAAAAGGTTAACATACATGACAGTATATATCAAGATAAAAAACTGAAATGTTCAAATAGTACTTGATTTACAAGGTACAGAATATGAATGTGTTTTTGTGACAGTTATCTCACACCTGACGCGTTTCGGAGATTTAGTGGTTTCCACCTTCTTCAGAGGTGAGAGTATAACAACATTCCTGTTGTATATAGAAAATATCATAGTAAGATAATGTGTCAAAAAAATGTAAACCTTTATACATATAATAGCGATTACAAAATCGAAAAAGTTTGTATAACATAAATAAAGGAACTCACATTGAAAACATACCGTATATGGAAACATTCCAGTATAATTTAAAAACAATGGCTGGGAGGAGGAGCTTCTTCACCCTGTATTTTCCAAGGTGATAGGGAATAAATAAGTATAAAGAAAGAAATTGCGCTAGGTGAAAAAAATCTTATAAAGATAATTAGTGACAAAATATGTTGATGAAAAAAATGAATCAAAAAAACCGTGAAGGTGAGTCCTGCAGCTGAACACTAATAACCCAGGTATAGGGCACAAAATGAATACATATAAACAGAAAGTGCAGCGCTGGATGGTGAAAAACTGTAAATTACCATTACGTAGCCATATGCGATTCCCCTTGCTTCATTTGTGATATATGAGGACCATCTGGGAGAAGCTGCCACATTGGAGGATTCGTTGCTGCTGGAGATTCGTTGCTGCTGGACATCCATCGGGACGCTGGTAATCCCCAACAGCACCAAGGCTGTTCGTCCAAAGCTTAGTTCGACCCCCCTGAATTAGGGCGGTCACTGGCTTTCTGGTAAGCCTCCCCCCCCCTCCTTTTGTTCATCTTTGACCTCTGTGGTGATGGGCTACACTGCTATCAACATATGCACCTTGGATTAATTTCACAGAAGTTTATGAATTTATTTGTTTCACTTCACTTGAATTTTTGGACTTTATGAACTTTGAGTTTACACATGAACTTTGTTTGAGTACTCATTACTTTCACTAATTATTTTGAGTTATTTTTTATCAACTGGTAATTTACAGTTTTTCACCATCCAGCGCTGCACTTTCTGTTTATATAGATAGGGAATAAATGCCCGTCAGCAAGAGGGAGCTAGGCATCCAGGGAAAAGTGGAGGATGCCCTAGATTGCTCCAATTGTTGGAATTGCTGTGTCTGTCCCGGTGAGATAGTATTGGAGGAAGCCGGTAAGGCACACTGGGGTCGGATATTACTATAAGAGCCCTATTGGAGTGAAACAGTTATAGGCATATGTAAGTATATCGTTTATTGTGGCAAGGAGAGAGATCCCCATTAAGGGGTGGGTCATACATTCATAACCTATGTTGGATACCTGTTAGAGTATCTTGATTTGTTGTATCGCTACTCCTTGGAGTCTTTTTGCTGTGCAATTGGTATTCCAACCAATGGGTCTAAGGAAAAAATGATCCAAAAGTATTTATAATAGTAGGTCATTTCCATAAGAGGTGACCCTCCCCATGAATATATATATCTATATCCTGGTGTAAAAATGGGGTGTTCTTTTAATAAATGGAAACAGCTCTTAATCAATAATATAGGCTTTCAAGTACTGGAAGCAGGAATATAGATTAAAAGGATTGAGAGTTGAGGAAAGTTGCCATGTAACAGTAAAGTACACATTCGTTCAGTGTTTTGTAGTGGAATAGATTGTATAAAGTAAATTTTTACCTTCAGCCTGTGTCTCGCGCTCGCCTCCTCCTCAGCCCAACTACTGCGGGTTCTGAGTGGGACGAGTGGTGTATTAAGTATCTATCCCGGCCCTTCAACCAGCTGTTTAAGATACAGCTGATTGAAGTGAGGCGGGGAAGCACGTAGGGCTCTCTCCATCCGGCCCCCCGAGTGCTGCGCGCGCATCCGGGTCCCGCGCACCAATGAATGGTAACGCAACGTGACCCGGACACGCCCATAGCTCCCGCCGGTTCGTCATGCCTCACAGGCGAACAGCGCATGCTCGCCAGGTGAGGCAATATGGAGTCCCGGCGTCGGGTGGCGACGCCGGGAACTCCTGATCTGCCGCCCCGTCCATCAGAGGATGGGCGGACGGCTGGGCGTGCCGGGCGGCCTACTGGGCGTCCCCCATCGTCACCGTAGAGGAGGTGCAGCAAAGTATATGATGTTGGTGTTAGAAGCTCCTTCATCCAGACATTTTACCGAGGAGGGTGGAATATGGAATACAAATGGGAGAAGGGAGAAAGAGATGTTACATAAATAACAGGAAAACATATATCTAATTGTATATATATATAGAACCTGTATATTCTATTAAACTTAAGGGGTCCATATTGTAATTGTTCTTGTTGGGAGCAAACGGCGATGTATATCCAATAGACAAAATATCATATCAAACAAATAATAGTCACAGATATATAATTGCCATCTATATTAATATATAATTAATAAAGATTTAATCGTAGTATATAGAAATTGAAGTAAACCCAATACCTTAACCCAAACTTTGGTGATTATAAGTCACTGTCCTCAGAAATATGTGTGATGCTGCGTACACACGATCAGACTATCCGGCGGACTTAGTCCGGCAGACAATCTGCCGGACTTTCCAGCGGAGGTCCGCAGGACTTTCCGAACGAGCGGACTTGCCCACACACGCCCACACACGACCGGACATTTCCGGAGGACTAGGTTCGGCGGACAATACGCCAGACTTTTGGCGGAGGTCCGCCGGACTTTTGAAATGAATGGACTTGCCCACACACGGAGTAAAGTCCGTTCATTTTGAACGTGACTCCAGGTAGACGGGACTAGCGAAGGAAGTCAATGTCGCCACCTCCATCCGCGAGATTGACACCTTGCTTACCCCGTCACCTGGTATGGATTTAAAGGGGAACCCCTACGCCGAAAAACCGCGTGGGGGTCCCCCCAAAGTCCATACCAGACACTTATCCAAACACGCCGCCCCCTATGCCTATATAAGTCGCCGTGCAACGCGCCCCTGGAATTACAGGCGGAGAGAGCGTTGTGTCAACATCGGAAGAAGAGAAGAAGAAGGAAGGATAAGAAGAAGGCGGCGGCGACAGCGACGAACAAGAAGACCAGGCCAATGCTAGTAAAAGTGCTGGAAGAAGATAGCGGAGGAGCCCGGCAGAAAAACCGAAGAGCGGGAGAAGTCGGAAGAAGACCCCCGGACGACGAAGGAGAAAGCCGGGCTCCTCTGCTAGTAAAAGAGCGGTAAATAAGCAGAAGATAGTGGAGGAGCTCTGCGAGAAGACCCCCGAAGTCGGAAGAAGACCCCCGGAGCTGTCTAATAAACTACTTTAAAAACCTGTGTTGTGTTTTTTTATTGACACTTCTTCCCCCAGGTGAATGGGTAGGGGTATGATGTACCCCATACTCATTCACATAGGGTGGAGGGCCGGGTTCTGGGGGCCCCCTTATTAAAGGGGGCTCCCGGATTCCGATAAGCCCCCCCACTCGCACATCCCGACAACCAACGGCCAAGGTTGTCGGGAAGAGGCCCACAGTGCCCCTCCTTCCCCAAAGCACCCCCCCATGTTGAGGGTACGCGGCCTGGTACGGTTCAGGAGGGGAGGGGGGCGCTCGCTCGTCCCCACCCCCTTTCCTGACCGGCTGGGCTGCGTGCTTGGATAAGTGTCTGGTATGGACTTTAGGTGGCATAGGGGTTCCCCTTTAAATCCATACCAGGCGATGGGGCTAGCAAAGTGTCAATCTCGCCGATGGAGGCGGCAATATTGACTTCCTTCGCTAGTCCTGTCTACCTGGAGTCACGATCAAAATGAACGGACTTTACTCCATGTGTGGGCAAGTCTGTTCATTTGAAAGTCGGGCACACAGACGAGCGGACAATTTTGAGTCAAAACTTCTTTCTAAGTCCGCCGGACTTTGGGGAAGAAACAGTCCGCCGGAGCCCACACACGGGCGGACTCCAGATAGTCTGATCGTGTGTACGCTGCATGACTGAAACAAAGGTTCATAAAAAATAAAAAAAAGACTTTGCACATCATCTAATCTAATTTAGCTTTTTTATGACTTAACTTTTTACCTTTGCACTGTACATCTCATTTTCTAGTTAAGTTTTATTAAACCAATATGTTGAAAAATGAACTACTGTAAGACTGTATCACATTCTGTCCTACTCCTCCTTGGTCCTTCTGTAACATTACTGTAAGTGGCAGCCCGTCCATTAGGGGCGAATAGGTGCCACCCCCCCCCCCCAATCCATGCGCCCGACCCCTAATCTACATACAGAGACACATAGATTTCTATGGATTTTTTTTTACTTTTAGAAGCACATGATTATAGCCTGAGGCTCTAATTGGCTTCAAAATAGGGTGGACAGAGCACTGTTGTGTGACATAAGTGAATTAATATTCACTTATGTCTTCCTGTTTCTCCTCCTGGCTAATCAGAAAGTGGGTCCTCAGACCCTGTTGGCCAGGAGTCCTAAGACCCCATTGGCCGGGAGTCAGAAAGACCTGATTGACTGGGAGGAGAAGCTACGGCCGGGACATGGAGGAGATGGAGGGGTGAAGCCGCAGCTGTGACCTGCACGGGGTAAGTGCGGGGATGATGGGGGCCTGTCGGGCGAGAGAGGGTGAGCTGGCGACCGGGGGGGGGTGGGCAGTGTTATCAATGGTGTGGGCTATGGTGGGCTCAAGTGACGGGGGTGTTAGTGTGTGGTTTTGAGACTGGACTGATGGGGGGGTGGTCAGGTCTGTCTGCCGCCCCCCTAACCAATGGAGCACCAGCCGCCACTGAATACAGTGTTCTTTTTCTCAGAGCCACAAGGTTATCTCTGTGCTAGCAGGGGTAATCTTACTAGAAACAAGTAGATTTTCAGTTGCTGGCCTGTTGACTGTATATCAGCAGTAGTGAAAGCATGCATTATATGTTAGCTTAGATAAGTACTGTTAGTATGTAAAGTACACACTCATTTTTGGGAATTGCACATTTCCTTTCACTGTAATGAAAGTGTTGATGACCTCCATAAAACAGCGCTATAATTTTGGCTACATTTCTATAGCAACTGTAAGGGAAGTCACTTGTAATTTACTTATTGTTATTGTTAGTTGTACTATATTTGGCAGTGATTCATTCCCTGCACAGTGGCATTGCTAAAAAACTTTGTGATGGCAGCAGCATTGTCATTGTAACTCACCTTCAGGCTGCTGGGCTGTGATAGTGATGATGGCAGTTGAACTTCATCTCAGCCAAGTGTTCCCTGGCTCCAGGCCTTCCTGAACCAACAGTGGAGCCAGGCAGAATGGGCAATGTACCTTTACAAGATAATTAAATCAGACTTAAACCTAATAAACCCAAAAACAAAAATGTATTTTATATATTGCAGCTAACTAATCTTCAAATGTGGCAGATGCATTTGTTTTCTTTTTTCTTTGGTTTTGCTCTATTTTCAGCTGTGGACCTGGCTAGTAGGTCTGTTTTTTTTAAGGTCCTTTAGGCTGGATTCACACCTATGCATTTTTAGTGCTTTTTGCATTTTCCAGATTTGCACTACAGAACGTGTTCCATAGGAAACCATGTTAAATGGACTGTAGTGCAAATCTTCAAAATGCAAAAAGCACTACAACTGCATAGGTGTGAATCCAGCCTTAATGGGCCAAGCTTTCTAGCAAAAGTGGTAGTTAGAGATGGGGGAAATATTTTTCCAGTGACAGGTGCTTACAATGGTCAGCTTTTATTTTAAACCTTTATCCCAAAAAGAACAAAAAACTATTGCTGTAACTGCTTATAAGTTTTACATGGAATTTGGATTTAATTCATTAGTTAAGTCCATCTATATTTGCTAGTGTATATAAAACAGAACCCTTTCCCAGATTAGCAATGGGCCCGGTGCTCTATGCGAACCCACGTACGCATCGAGCACCGGGCGTTCGCTCGCTCGGCGAGCCCAGAACTATTTTGGCCGCTCGCATCACGTTCGTGTGATGCGAGCGGCCCCGCAATGCAATGCGGCCGGCGCGGCCGGCGCACTGCATTGCTGGCTGATGATTGGCCAAGCATGCACTGTGACCTCCGCATGCTTGGCCAATCACAGCCCCGGAAACTCGAATATCCATAATTGGCTACAGGCAGGACGCCTGTAGCCAATTATAGCTCAGGGGCTGTAGTTCACGCCCCCCCCCCCCCTATAAAAGGCCGCCACGCCGTCTGCGCCGGGCACATGCTGTTCCGGCCCAGATAGAGCAGGCTAGTTCTGTGACACTCTGCTGGATTTAGTTAGTTAGAGTGATTTACTTGGAGAGATTGAGTTAGATAGATTCATTAATTTAGATTGATGTAGAAAGAGGGGCTTGTAGTGTGTTCGTGGCAGGCAGGCCGAGCTCCTACATTTTGTTCCCAGAAGCACCTATAGGACTTGTGGTTTGTTCGTGGCAGGCAGGCAGTGCTCCTATATTTTGTTCCCAGAAGCACCTAGAGGACTTGTAGTGTGTTCGTGGCAGGCAGGCAGAGCTCCTATATTTTGTTCCCAGAAGCACCTATAGGACTTGTAGTGTTTCGTGGCAGGCAGGCAGAGCTCCTATATTTTGTTCCCAGAAGCACCTATAGGACTTGTAGTGTGTTCCTGGCAGGCAGGCAGAGCTCCTATATTTTGTTCCCAGAAGCACCTATAGGACTTGTAGTGTGTTCGTGGCAGGCAGGCAGAGCTCCTATATTTTGTTCCCAGAAGCACCTATAGGACTTGTAGTGTGTTCCTGGCAGGCAGGCAGAGCTCCTATATTTTGTTCCCAGAAGCACCTATAGGACTTGTAGTGTGTTCCTGGCAGGCAGGCAGAGCTCCTATATTTTGTTCCCAGAAGCACCTATAGGACTTGAAGTGTGTTCCTGGCAGGCAGGCAGAGCTCCTATATTTTGTTCCCAGAAGCACCTATAGGACTTGAAGTGTGTTCCTCCCATCACACAGAGCTCATATATTTTGTTCCCAGAAGCACCTATAGGACTTGAAGTGTGTTAGTCCAATCACACAGAGATCATATATTTTGTTCCCAGAAGCACCTATAGGACTTGAAGTGTGTTAGTCCCATCACACAGAGATCATATATTTTGTTCCCAGAAGCACCTATAGGACTTGAAGTGTGTTAGTCCCATCACACAGAGATCATATATTTTGTTCCCAGAAGCACCTATAGGACTTGAAGTGTGTTAGTCCAATCACACAGAGATCCTATATTTTATTCCCAGAAGCACCTATAGGACTTGAAGTGTGTTAGTCCCATCACACAGAGATCATATATTTTGTTCCCAGAAGCACCTATAGGACTTGAAGTGTGTTAGTCCCATCACACAGAGATCATATATTTTGTTCCCAGAAGCACCTATAGGACTTGAAGTGTGTTCGTCCCATCACACAGAGCTCATATATTTTGTTCCCAGAAGCACCTATAGGACTTGAAGTGTGTTAGTCCCATCACACAGAGATCATATATTTTGTTCCCAGAAGCACCTATAGGACTTGAAGTGTGTTAGTCCCATCACACAGAGATCATATATTTTGTTCCCAGAAGCACCTATAGGACTTGAAGTGTGTTAGTCCAATCACACAGAGATCATATATTTTGTTCCCAGAAGCACCTATAGGACTTGAAGTGTGTTAGTCCCATCACACAGAGATCATATATTTTCTTCCCAGAAGCACCTATAGGACTTGAAGTGTGTTAGTCCCATCACACAGAGATCATATATTTTGTTCCCAGAAGCACCTATAGGACTTGAAGTGTGTTAGTCCCATCACACAGAGATCATATATTTTGTTCCCAGAAGCACCTATAGGACTTGAAGTGTGTTAGTCCCATCACACAGAGATCATATATTTTGTTCCCAGAAGCACCTATAGGACTTGAAGTGTGTTCGTGGCATCACACAGAGATCCTATATTTTCTTCCCAGAAGCACCTATAGGACTTGAAGTGTGTTAGTCCCATCACACAGAGATCTATATTTTCTTCCCAGAAGCACCTATAGGACTTGAAGTGTGTTAGTCCCATCACACAGAGCTCTATATTTTCTTCCCAGAAGCACCTATAGGACTTGAAGTGTGTTAGTCCCATCACACAGAGCTATATTTTTTTCCCAGAAGCACCTATAGGACTTGAAGTGTGTTAGTCGCATCACACAGAGCTCCTATATTTTCTTCTCAGAAGCACCATAGGACTTGAAGTGTGTTAGTCCCATCACACAGAGCTCCTATATTTTCTTCCCAGAAGCACCCATAGGACTTCTAGTGTGTTAGTGGCATCACACAGAGCTCCTCTATTTTCTTCTCAGAAGCACCTACAGGACTTCTAGTGTGTTAGTGGCATCACACAGAGCTCCTCTATTTTCTTTGCAGAAGCACCCATAGGACTTCTAGTGTGTTAGTGGCATCACACAGAGCTCCTCTTTTTTCTTTGCAGAAGCACCCATAGGACTTCTAGTGTGTTAGTGGCATCACACAGAGCTCCTATATTTTCTTCTCAGAAGCACCCACAGGACTTCTAGTGTGTTAGTGGCATCACACAGAGCTCCTCTATTTTCTTTCAGAAGCACCCATAGGACTTCTAGTGTGTTAGTGGCATCACACAGAGCTCCTCTATTTTCTTCTCAGCAGCACCCACAGGACTTCTAGTGTGTTAGTGGCATCACACAGAGCTCCTCTATTTTCTTTGCAGAAGCACCCATAGGACTTCTAGTGTGTTAGTGGCATCACACAGAGCTCCTCTATTTTTCTTTGCAGAAGCACCCATAGGACTTCTAGTGTGTTAGTGGCATCACACAGAGCTCCTCTTATTTTCTTTGCAGAAGCACCCATAGGACTTCTAGTGTGTTAGTGGCATCACACAGAGCTCCTATATTTTCTTTCAGCAGCACCCACAGGACTTCTAGTGTGTTAGTGGCATCACACAGAGCTCCTCTATTTTCTTCTCAGAAGCACCCACAGGACTTCTAGTGTGTTAGTGGCATCACACAGAGCTCCTCTATTTTCTTCTCAGCAGCACCCACAGGACTTCTAGTGTGTTAGTGGCATCACACAGAGCTCCTCTATTTTCTTTGCAGAAGCACCCATAGGACTTCTAGTGTGTTAGTGGCATCACACAGAGCTCCTCTTTTTTCTTTGCAGAAGCACCCATAGGACTTCTAGTGTGTTAGTGGCATCACACAGAGCTCCTATATTTTCTTTGCAGCAGCACCCACAGGACTTCTAGTGTGTTAGTGGCATCACACAGAGCTCCTCTATTTTCTTCTCAGCAGCACCCACAGGACTTCTAGTGTGTTAGTGGCATCACACAGAGCTCCTCTATTTTCTTCTCAGAAGCACCCACAGGACTTCTAGTGTGTTAGTGGCATCACACAGAGCTCCTCTATTTTCTTCTCAGCAGCACCCACAGGACTTCTAGTGTGTTAGTGGCATCACACAGAGCTCCTCTATTTTCTTTGCAGAAGCACCCATAGGACTTCTAGTGTGTTAGTGGCATCACACAGAGCTCCTCTTTTTCTTTGCAGAAGCACCCATAGGACTTCTAGTGTGTTAGTGGCATCACACAGAGCTCCTCTTTTTTCTTTGCAGAAGCACCCATAGGACTTCTAGTGTGTTAGTGGCATCACACAGAGCTCCTATATTTTCTTCTCAGCAGCACCCACAGGACTTCTAGTGTGTTAGTGGCATCACACAGAGCTCCTATATATTCTTCTCAGCAGCACCCACAGGACTACCGACTACAATGGCTGGAAGACCGCCAAGGGGAGGCAGAGCGTGCAGAGCCAAGAACACAGGGCAGGCAGGCTCTGTTTCTAGTGGACGTGGCCGTGGCCGTGGACGTGGTCGTGCATCGTCATCAGCACGTGGCCATGGGACACGCGCGTCTTTGTTTTCGGCAGCTGGACATGTGGAGCCGCATCATGCTGAAGGCTTGGTAGAATGGATGACCAAGCCCTCCTCATCCTCCTCATCCTCTCTCACCCAGGCTCAGGGTACTGGCAGAGCATCATCAGCCACCCCTTCCCTAGACCCACCATGTCCTCCTGAGGAGTCCCCCGAACTCTTTGAGCACAGTGTTGGGTACATGCTCCAGGAGGATGCCCAACGATTCGAAGGCTCGGATGATGATACCCAGCTTGAGGAATCTGGCAGTACTGTTCCACCAGCTGCAGCTTACTGCCAGGTTTGCTCTAGTGGTGAAGAGGGAGGGGATGATGAGGTCACTGACTCCACGTGGGTGCCTGAAGGGAGAGAGGATGAGGAGGAGGACGAGGAGGAGGAGGATGCGGCGTCACATGTCCAACGAGGCAGGGTGCCCCCTGGAGGCCAGGTAGAGGCCAGCACAGCAACTGTACAACACCGCAGAGCTCCGCCTGTGCAGGGCGCTGCCTCTGCACGTTATCAGAAAAGTTCTTTGGTGTGGGCCTTTTTTGAGACGAGTGCAGCAGATCGCACCACTGCTATTTGCAATATTTGTCTCAAGCGTATCTCGCGTGGCCAAAACATCAGCCGCTTGGGCACCACAAGCATGACCAGACATATGGCGACCTGCCATGCAGCTCGTTGGCAGGCACACATAAAAGACCCACACCAAAGAACTAAGCGGACCTCTCCTTGCTCCTCCTCAGCTGGGATCTCCATCCCCACTACACCTTCAGTCCTCTCTGAAAGCTGCTCTGAGAGGACTGAAGGTGTAGAATTAGGTGTGTCACAACCAAGTACTTGCAGTACACCGACGTCCGATTGCAGCAGGCAAATTTCCCTGCCCCAGCTGCTGGACCGTAGAAAGAAGTACACTCCCAGCCATCCACATGCCCAGCGGTTGAATGCTAGCCTGGCTAAATTGCTAGCACTTCAACTGCTGCCTTTTCAGTTGGTAGACTCGGCCCCCTTCCGTGAGTTTGTTCAATGTGCGGTTCCTCAGTGGCAGGTTCCCAAACGCCACTTTTTCTCCCGGAAGGCGATTCCGTCTCTCTACCGGCATGTGGAGGGCAATGTCCATGCCTCGCTGGACAGGGCGGTCAGCGGTAAGGTGCATATTACCGCTGACTCATGGTCCAGCAGGCATGGACAGGGACGGTACCTTTCTTTCACGGCCCATTGGGTCACTCTATTGGCAGCTGGGAGGGATGCAGGACAAGGTGCAGTAGTGTTGGAGGTTGTTCCGCCACCACGCCTCCAAAACGCTACTACTGCTACTGGTTGTGACACACCTCTCTCCTCCACCCCCTCCTCTTCTTCTTCCTCCAGTGCTCTGTCCTTGGAACCAGCGGTGCTCCGTAGGCGTACAAGGGGCTACGCAAGTACGCAGGCAAAAAGATGCCATGCCGTGCTTGCGCTGGTGTGTTTGGGGGACAGGAGCCACACTGGGCCAGAGGTTCTGGCAGCTCTGCAGGGGCAGGCCGAGAGGTGGTTGACGCCACGTCAGCTTAAGCCAGGAATGGTCGTTTCTGACAATGGCACCAACCTCCTCTCCGCCCTGCGACAGGGGCAGCTCACCCATGTGCCCTGCATGGCTCACGTCCTCAACCTGGTGGTGCAGCGGTTCTTGGGCAGGTTCCCAGGCTTACAGGATGTCCTGAGGCAGGCCAGGAAAGTCTGTGTGCATTTCCGCCGATCTTATAATGCCAGTGCTCGGCTGACTGAGCTGCAAAAGGAGCTGAACCTGCCCAAGAACCGCCTAATATGTGACATGCCCACCAGGTGGAACTCAACGTTGGCCATGCTGCAGCGACTGCACACGCAGCAGAGGGCCATCAATGAGTACCTTTGCGACTACGGCACCAGGACAGGGTCAGGGGAGCTTGGTTTTTTTTTCCCCACGTCAGTGGAGCATGATCAGGGATGCATGCACTGTCCTCTCACCATTTGAGGAGGCCACGAGGATGGTGAGCAGTGACAGTGCATGCATCAGTGACACTGTCCCTCTTGTCCACCTGTTGGAGCATACGCTGCGTGGGATAATGGACAGGGCACTTGAGGCAGAACAGAGGCAGGAAGAGGAGGACTTCCTTGCCTCTCAAGGCCCCCTTTATCCGGACAGTGTTCCTCCTGTCCCACCCATCACACAGGAAGAGGATGAGGAGGAGGAGGAGGAGGAGGAGGAGGAGGATTGTGTGAGCATGGAGGTGGAGCCTGGCACTCAGCATCAGCAGCAGCAGTCTTTTAGGGATGATGTACAGTCCCAACAAACCAGTGGACTTGTACGTGGCTGGGAGGAGGTGGCTGGCGATCATGTCATCCTCAGTGACCCAGAAGACTCCGGACCGAATGCCTCAGCTAACCTACGCTGCATGGCCTCCCTGATCCTGCAAAGCCTGCGGAAGGATCCTCGTGTTCTTCGGATCAAGGAGAGGGACCATTACTGGCTGGCCACTCTCCTTGATCCGCGGTACAAGGGTAAGGTTGCGGACCTTATCTTGCCGTCGCAGAGGGAGCAGAGGATGAGACATCTCAGGGAGGCCTTGCAGAAAGGTCTGTGCAACGCGTTCCCAGAAACTGGGAGGCTACAAACTCCTGGTCCTGGGCGACGAGTAGCTGAGGCTTCGGTCAGTAGCAGAAGGAGCGGTGGGGAAGGTGGACGTCTGACCGATGCGTTCAGACAATTTTTTAGTCCGCAGCCCCAAGGTATGATCGGTTCCAGCAACCATCGCCAGCGTCTGATATACATGGTGCAGGAATACCTTGGGGCAAGGTCAGACTTGGACACCTTTCCCACCGAAAATCCTCTGGCTTACTGGGTCCTGAGGATGGATCACTGGCCAGAGCTTGCACAGTATGCAATTGAGCTACTGGCCTGTCCTGCCTCCAGCGTTCTGTCCGAACGCACATTCAGTGCTGCTGGAGGATTTGTGACTGATCATAGGGTGCGCCTGTCCACCGCCTCGGTTGATCGACTGACCTTCATCAAAATGAATCAGTCTTGGATCACCACCAGCTACCAGGCACCTGAGGCGGATATAACCGAATAATTTTTAATGTCACATCACATCCCTTCAAGACTGCCTATGCTGATGCTGAGTGACTGTCCTCTTATGTTCACTGACTATCCTCTTCCTCCTCCTCAATGATCCATGCCACCACACCAGTGCCTAAGGCACAATTTTTCAGCCCCTGTTTAACAGGGGCGTGTACATACAATTTTTATAAAAAAATGCTTCGCAACACTGTGCTCCAAGTACAGTATCTGTGAGGGGTTGCAGTGTTGTGGCACCAGCACCAGTGCCTAAGGCACAATTTTTCAGCCCCTGTTTAACAGGGGCGTGTACTTACAATTTTTTAAAAAAATGCTTCGCAACACGTGTGACTGCTGTGCTCCAAGTACAGTATCTGTGAGGGGTTGCAGTGTTGTGGCACCAGCACCAGTGCCTAAGGCACAATTTTTCAGCCCCTGTTTAACAGGGGCGTGTACATACAATTTTTATAAAAAAATGCTTCGCAACACTGTGCTCCAAGTACAGTATCTGTGAGGGGTTGCAGTGTTGTGGCACCAGCACCAGTGCCTAAGGCACAATTTTTCAGCCCCTGTTTAACAGGGGCGTGTACATACAATTTTTATAAAAAAATGCTTCGCAACACTGTGCTCCAAGTACAGTATCTGTGAGGGGTTGCAGTGTTGTGGCACCAGCACCAGTGCCTAAGGCACAATTTTTCAGCCCCTGTTTAACAGGGGCGTGTACTTACAATTTTTAAAAAAAATGCTTCGCAACACGTGTGACTGCTGTGCTCCAAGTACAGTATCTGTGAGGGGTTGCAGTGTTGTGGCACCAGCACCAGTGCCTAAGGCACAATATTTCAGCCCCTGTTTAACAGGGGCGTGTACATACAATTTTTATAAAAAAATGCTTCGCAACACTGTGCTCCAAGTACAGTATCTGTGAGGGGTTGCAGTGTTGTGGCACCAGCACCAGTGCCTAAGGCACAATTTTTCAGCCCCTGTTTAACAGGGGCGTGTACTTACAATTTTTTAAAAAAATGCTTCGCAACACGTGTGACTGCTGTGCTCCAAGTACAGTATCTGTGAGGGGTTGCAGTGTTGTGGCACCAGCACCAGTGCCTAAGGCACAATTTTTCAGCCCCTGTTTAACAGGGGCGTGTACTTACAAATTTTTTAAAAAAATGCTTCGCAACACGTGTGACTGCTGTGCTCCAAGTACAGTATCTGTGAGGGGTTGCAGTGTTGTGGCACCAGCACCAGTGCCTAAGGCACAATTTTTCAGCCCCTGTTTAACAGGGGCGGGTAATTACAAATCTTGATCTAATAGTTCACAGCAGGGCCCATTCCTGCGCCCACCAAGAGTAACTATGAGGGCCTACAGTCTTGTGGCAACACCGTCCACCACCACCGCCAAAGGCCCAATTTTTCTGCCCTGTTCATCAGGTGCTTGCAATTACAAATCTTGATCTAATAACTCACAGCAGGGCCCATTCCTGCGCCCACCAAGAGTAACTGTGAGAGCTTACAGTCTTGTGGCAACACCGTCCACCACCACCACCACCACCACCCCCAATTTTTCTGCCCTGTTCAACAGGTGCATGCAATTACAAATCTTGATCTATTAACTCACAGCAGGGCCCATTCCTGTGCCCACCAGTCTTGTGGCTACACCAACATCTAATAGGGCAAATTTCTGCAGAGTATATACGCCAGGCCCCTACTTTCATACAGCCAACTTACAAACGACTCCTACTTGCAAATGGAAAGAGAAAACAGGAAGTGAGAGGAAATCTACCCCTAGGAAGGGAAATTCTATCCTGTTAGATTTAATTTGGGAAAAAGGTATCTCCTCTCTACTGATACTTTATCACCAATCCTTGTTTCAATTAAAACCCCACTTTTTCCAAAAACATTTGTCATTGGGACGGAAAGTGAGGTGACATGTTCTGAACAGATGTGCAAAGACAGCAAATGTTACAGGGGTGATAACCCCTCCCTATGTTCTCCAAAAAGCTTAAAAATAGATTTTTTTGGGATGGAGCTACACTTCATAATGTACCTGTTCAGATTCTACTTAAGAACAAACCTAAAGCTGCAAGTGGTTTTAAATGGCTTCTTTTTTTCCTTTAAAAATGTCATTTTGTGCAAGGACAGTTCTAAACACGGGAAACACATGCCACTTCACAGGCATACTTTAGACACCCCCCAGGTACCATATTTAAAGGAAAATTTCACTTTTTTTTTTCCACTTTATGCATCATTAAAATGACTGCTCCCGAAAAAACGTTAGTTTTTAAAAGTTCTTTTTGCATTGATATATGTCCCCTGGGGCAGGACCCGGGTCCCCAAACCTGTTTTATGACATTAACATGCATATTGGCCGTTGTAATTAGCACTTTTGATTTCGAACGTTCGCGTCCATTATAAAGTATAGGGTTCGAAAATTCGCGCGAACTTTCGGTCGGTTCGAAGGTTCTGGTGCGAACCGAACCCGGGGGTGTTCGGCTCATCCCTAATCAAAATGGGGGCTAGGGAGGAGGTGGAATCCTTTTAGGTAGAGCTCCAAAAAGATGAAGCTAAAGGGAAAATAATACTGGGAGTATGCTAGAGGCCCCCTAACCTGAGGGAGGAGGGGAAGACGGACCTCCTATCACAATTTGGATTAGCAGCAAGGATGGAAAGTATTATCATCATGGGGGATTTTAATTATCCAGACATAGACTGGGCGAAGGGAACCACGCATTCGTCTAAGGCTTGCCAGTTCCTAAATGTCTTCCAGGACAATTTCATGGGTCAGATGGTAGACGCACCAACTAGAAACAAGGCTTTACTAGATCCACTGATTACCAACAATACAGACCTGATCACGGATGTGGAAATACGGGGAAATTTAGGAAACAGCGATCACAGGTCAATTGGCTTCAGTATAAATCATACAAATAGGAAACACAAGGGGAACACAAAGAGACTGAATTTCAAAAAGGCCAACTTCTCTAAACTACGAGCCTTGCTAGAAGATATAAATTGGGATAAAATCTTAGAAACAAAAAACATTGAGGAGAGATGGTTTTGCTTTAAGAGCATATTAAATAAGGACATTAGCTAGTGCATCCCATTGGGAAATAAATTTAAAAGAGCGAAAAAAAAGTCCTAGATGGCTTAACTCCAATGTAAAAATGCATATAAAAGCAAAGTAGAAGGCATTCAAAATATACAAGGCTGAGGGATCATCATCAGCATTCAGAGTTTACAAAGAATGCAACAAGATATGTAAGGGTGCAATTAGGGCAGCAAAGATAGAACACAAAAGAAAAAGCGGAGGAGAGCAAAGCAAATTCCAAGAAATTCTTTAAGTATATAAACAATAAAAAAGTGAGGACAGACCATATTGGTCCCATAAAGAATGAGGAAGGACATTTGGTTACAAGGGATGGGGAGATGGCGAAGGTATTGAATTTATTCTTCTTTTCAGTCTTCACACGAAAATCAGGGGGCTTCAGTAACCAGTGTTGCAGTGCAGTGTTTGTCCTCATGACACATCACAGGAAGCAGCCTCATGGCTAACAGAGGACAGAATTAGAAATAGACTTGGGAAACTTAACATTAATAAATCATTGGGACCAGATGGCTTGCACCCGAGGGTACTTAGGGAACTGAGTCAAGTAATTGCCAGACCATTGTTCCTAATTTTTACTGAAAATCTACTTCTATCGAACTGTTGTCACAACGAAAATAAAGCATTTGTTTATGTCGGATCTTTCGGTTTTCAGATTCTGCGCGTTTGTTATCGTTTGATAAAACGATAAGGAAAATACCAGAAATTTGGACGAAAATGCATTCGGACGAAAAACGAATGCACATATCTAATAATCACACACATAGGTTGACTTGATGGACTTGTGTCCATCAACCGGCCGAGATTTGAATCATTAATAGGCAGGTTGAATGTACCAAGTTGATCGATCGATCAACTTGGGTACAATCAGCTTGCCAGATTCGCTTACGCTTATCGCAAGTGGATGCTATAGCCGCTAGAGATAATCACTGTCTTATCCAAGCAGTAAATGCTTTTATTTTGAAACTGAATGTTGTATTCATTGATTTTATAAAGATCATTAGCAGATATATTATGGCTTTTCCAAAACAGAAACTGGATAACAGAACAACTACAAATGGGTAGGCTTCTACCTAATATAGGTTCTCCAGTATTGGTTTTCTTTATGACTCAATAAACTGGAAAGTCCTTCAAAAGTTTCAATTGTGAAAAGTTCATGTGGACTCTGTAGTTTGCTGGGCAATATGTCTGCACTAGGTAAATGAATACAATACATGAGTAACTTTTAGAGACTTAAGTGCTATTGATACTGTCATTGTCATTGTTATTTTCTCAGGAATGTCTGTAATAACAGCTCAAGTACCGCTTACATTTTATACGTAATTAAGAAACAACGTTTTCTGTGGGAAGCATGTGCCACGTGATTGCCTCCCTCCTACCCAAATTAAGAAACATCAAAGAATGTATTTGATCCACCTAGACAAATATTGTTTCTACACTTCTTAGAGATAACACATACAAGAAAAAAGATGCTGAGAAATATACACTATATCCTGCTAATATTGCTCCATCTGTTTCCAGCATGAACATATAAAATATGTTTTATTGTGTGTGTGTGTGTCTTTATTTATTTATTTATTTTTAATATCGCCTATCACCTTGTGGTATGTGAGTGTAAGCAGAAAGCTTTTAGTCCAGTAAAACTAAAGGCAAATCATTATTTTATTTTTTTGAATAAAGTGGTGAGAGATTCGAGCCATTGTCAGGTTTCTATTGCTGTCTGTGTTCCCATTAGGGAGATTCACTTTAATTGTTGTAATCACCATTATTACCAGTGTAGGTACATCCTAAATTTTGTGCAGAACAGGAATGGAGGGGAAATATTTAAATAGGAGATAGTTGCTTTTGTTAAAAATGCCTAACATGGGGTTCCCTCATATTAGAAAGATGTTCTCTCACTTCCTGTTGAGTCTAAAGCATAGGAAGTGAAACTAAATATCCCTAATGAGTGAGAAATGGCAAAAAAAAAAAGAATGACACCGGTTTTAACCACTTCAATACCGCCCACTGTCATATGACGCCCACAAGGTGGATCTCCCATCCTGGGTGGGCATCATATGACGTCCTCGGATTCCCGGCGGCCCAAGCACAGCCGAGCCGAGGGGAGCTGAGACCACCCTCCGCCCGAGCACAGCCGAGCCAAGGGGAGCTGAGACCGCCTCTCATCCCAAGCACAGCCAAGCCGAGGGGAGCTGAGAACACCTCTCCTCCCGAGCACAGCCGAGGGGAGCTGAGAACGCCCCCCCACCCAAGCACAGCCGAGCCCGCCCGAGCCGAGGGGAGCTGAGACCGCCCCCCGGCCGACCACAGCCAAACCCGCCCAAGCCGAGGGGAGCTGAGACTGCCCCTCCACCCAAGCACAGCCGAGCCGAGGGGAGCTGAGACCACCCTCCGCCCGAGCACAGCCGAGCCGAGGGGAGCTGAGACCGCCTCTCATCCCAAGCACAGCCAAGCCGAGGGGAGCTGAGAACACCTCTCCTCCCGAGCACAGCCGAGGGGAGCTGAGAACGCCCCCCCCACCCAAGCACAGCCGAGCCCGCCCGAGCCAAGGGGAGCTGAGACCGCCCCCCGGCCGACCACAGCCAAACCCGCCCAAGCCGAGGGGAGCTGAGACTGCCTCTCCTCCCGAGCACAGCCGAGGGGAGCTGAGACCGCCCCCCCGCCCGAGCACAGCCGAACCAGCCTGAGCCGAGGGGAGATGAGACCGCCCCTGGCCCCCGCCCAAGCACAGCCGAGCCCGCCCAAGCCGAGGGGAGCTGAGACCACCCCAGCCCAAACACAGCCGAGGGGAGCTGAGACCACCCCAGCCCAAACACAGCCGAGCGGAGCTGAGACCGCCCCCCGCCCAAGCAAAGGGGAGCTGAGATCCTCCCCCAGCACAGCCAAGGTGAGACTATTTTTACTACTGACAATTACCTACTGTGCTACTTCTCAATCTGTTAGCTCTGTCTAGCACAAGTGGAGAGGGGGTCTGTACTGAGGGAGGGGGATCTATACTGAGAGTAAGGGGGATCTGTACTTAGCGGGGGGTCTGTACTAAGGGGGTCTATACTGAGGTCGGTCTGTACTTATTGGGGGGTCTATAAATATTTGGGGGGTCTGTACTGATTGAGGGGGATCTATCTATCTATATTGAGGGAGGGGGTGTCTATACTGAGGGGGTTCTCTACATATTGGGGGGGTCTGTACTGAGGGAGGGGGATCTATACTGAGGGAGGGGGGTCTGTACTTATTGGGGGGGGATTCAGCGGGACACACAGAGCAAGTATGCAGGATACTGGGGAGGGGGGGGATGAGGAGACAGAAAATCAGGAGGTGCTGGCGGGGAGGAGCGTATCACGAGAGGTCTCACTAAATACAATCTCTTAGCAGCAGGGACTTGATCTACCTGTCAGCTAGCTGTGATTGACAGGTAGATCAAAGCGGAAGCTGTCATTGGGCCCCCTACTGGCAATACCTGAATGGTCAGGTGTGCCGCACTTACTATTGCGAGCTGTGTCGGCAGCTGCTGTTGTAGCACCTGCCACACAGCTCGCATACTTCAAAGTCTTGCAGGACATGGCTGCTAATGGGAACTGAGTTCCTTTTGTGGAAAAGGTACAGGAACTCCGTTCCCATGCGTTCCCGCAGGACTTGAGCCCTGCCTGTAAGCAGGACATACATAATATGCTCAATCTAACAATATGCCGCATATAGGCCAGGAAAGATTTGCTGGTGGTCTTAAAGGTATGAAGAATACAATATGGATGTTTGACTTTGAATGTTTGTACATAAATTTAAAGTGTAAATGTCCACTGTTATTGGTGCATATTCACAGCCTGGGTAACAGAGGGGCCCTGTTGCACCATTCTTTTGGTGTAGCAAGGTCCCACTTGCCTTTAAGGCAACCATAATATTTTCAGGTGCTTGGTCTCTGTTGGCATGACCTTCCCAGTCTGAAAGCCCAAAGGCTTTGATGAGTTTCCAAACCAGGGCTGCATTTTTCCAAAATACACCAATCATCAATTGGTGCTGCATGAGCTATGGAGCTCATTTATAAACTCTAAAAAACAGCTGATCATCTTCCCACTCTGAGCCCATTAGAGGATAAGTGATGGGATCTTCCATCTTCTTGGAAAATGTGGAAAACCACTTTGATTGTGATTTGACATATTTCTCTATAAAACAATTGTTATCCCCCTCTCTGTTTACTTAGTAATGTTTACTCACTGGAGTGGGTGTTTGGTATACATAGCATCCATAGCCGTGTTTAACATACAGCCTAAAAAATAATAATATGCTGCTGAAGAGGCCTAGCATTCATTCCAACAACAGATTTTTGCAAGAGCTGTATCTCGGTTGAAAAGTCTATCAATGTTGAACTAAATGCTTCAGGTTTGAGTTTGTCATATAATGTTAAATCATGTATTTTTTTTATTTCTCATGGATTCCTGTAGTTGTAGTAAAAGACTGGACCTGATCTATGACAGTCCTCAGAGCTGTCCTGGTGTTGTACACCCACTCTGCTGCAACAGACAGTGGGGTTGATTTACTAAAACTGGAGAGTGCAAAAATCTGGTGCAACTCTGCAAAGAAACCAATCATCTTCCAGGTTTTATTATCAAAGCTTAAAGGGTTTGTAAAGTCTCGTTTTTTTTTTTAACCACTTTCAGACCGGACCAATTTGCAGCCAAAGGACCAGGCCCCTTTGTGCGATTCGGCACTGCATTGCGCGGTCGTGCGACGTGGCTCCCAAACAAAATTGACGTCCTTTTTTTCCCACAAATAGAGCTTTCTTTTGGTGGTATTTGATCGCCCCTGCGGTTTTTATTTTTTGCGCTATAAACAAAAAAGAGCGACAATTTTGAAAAAAAAAAACGCATTATTTTTTATTTTTTGCTATAATAAATATCCCCCAAAAATATATAAAAAAACATTTTTTTTCCTCAGTTTAGGCCGATACGTATTCTTCTACATATTTTTGGTAAAAAAATCGCAATAAGCGATTATTGATTGGTTTGCGCAAAAGTTATAGCGTTTACAAGATAGGGGATAGTTTTATAGCATTTTTATTAATAATTTTTTTTTCATTAGTAATGGCGGCGATCAGCGATTTTTATTGTGACTGCGACATTATGGCGGACACATCGGACATTTTTGACACATTTTTGGGACCATTGTCATTTATACAGCAATCAATGCTATTTAAATGCATTGATTCCTGTATAAATGACACTGGCAGTGAAGGGGTTAACCACAAGGGGGCAGTGTAGGGGTTAAGTATGCCTAGGGGTGTGTTTCTTACTGTGGGGGGTGTGGCTGTCAGCTAGTGAATGCTGATCTCTGCTCCAATCACAGGGAGCAGAGATCGGCGTCACTAGTTGCTAGGCAGAACGGGGAAATGCGGAAGTACACAGCATCTCCCCGTTCAGCCTTCCCGTGAGACGATCGCGGGTGTCCTTGCGGCGATCGAGTCCGCGGGACCCGCGACCGGCCTCACGGGGGTCCCGACCGGCGCGGGAGCGCGCCGCTCCCGGCGCACTCCCGATGGCACGACAGGCATTAAGGAGGGACTTATATATATGCCCTCCTGCCTGTACGTATATCTGTGTGCGCCGGTCGGGAACCGGTTAAATAACACACATGTCATACTTACCTCCTGTGTGCAAGGGTTTTGCACAGAGTAACCCCTGATCCTCCTCTTCTGGGGTCCCCCCAGCGGCGCTCTTGGCTCCTTCCCGCATAGAGTGCCCCCACGGAGAGGTGCTTTCCCTGGGGACACTCACGCAGGAGCGCTCCCGTGTCCTGCTGCTGCATCCGTTCACACAGACAGCAGGACTCGGCCCTGCCCCCCGGTTCCCACATCATTGGATTTGATTGACAGCAGCAGGGGCCATTGGCTCCCACTGCTGTCAATCAATCTATCCAATGAGGACCCGAGACACCGGCTGGAGCTGGTGTGCTTGTCGCCGTTGCTGGAAACATGGGGCTCAGGTAAGTATAAGGGGGGGGGGGGTGCTGCAGCACACAAGGTTTTCCACCTTAATGCATAGAATGCATTAAGGTGAAAAACCTTGCTTGAGGGTTTACAACCCCTTTAATTGAACAATTTGAAGTTAGAAGCTGATTGGCTACCATGCACAGCTGCGCCAGATTTTGTACTCTCCAATCTTAATAAATCGACTCCAAAGTTTACATCCAAATTTGTCCCCCAATTTTGAGGGATCACAAACACAAGTTCTTTAGAGTGTGAAAAGCCCAACTCAATGTTCTGTACTAGCAGTAGAAAAAAAATATATAATCACTATGTACAGTGCAGCTATGAGCCAGCCAGACAGTATACACCTAGACCAACTGGGCAGTGTACATTGGGACCATTTTGTGTCAGTCTTCTTTTTGGTATTAGGGCCTGTTCACGCAATCATGGTATGGTAACGTACATTAGGCACTTTGGTAGTACCTAATTCATTCAGAATGGCACCCCAATGCACCTTGCCAATTGATGTGCGTTGCAACGCTCCATCATGTATTGTAAAGCACTACCATGCATTATAGTGGGTTACATTACAAAAAATAGCCCATACACCTTTTTGGCACAATTGGGCTTCCTTAAGATAACACAAGCTAACTCACAGCATAACATGTGCTCACTTACACAGCACAGCAGTGTGAATGGGCCCTAATAGCTAAGAAGGGAGCCCATACTGGGTTTTTCATGAAAGGTTTACACTTGTCTTTAAAGGCAAAAGGGCACTTCTCTAAATGGATGATGGCTATTGTGAACATGGCTAACTACAGCACTAACAAGTTTAAATAATACACATCAAAAGTATTTTTCTTTGACGTTAATGGACATGGCGAATAAAACAATGAAAATATGTATAGATGTTACTATTTAAAAATATAAAAGTATGTTACACAAAAGTATTAAGTGCTTTATTTTTTTCATGAGCTGTTATAAACCAATTATAATGGAAAACCCCCCACGTGGCTGTAATGTAGAGAGAGCCACGTGTTGCTATGATTGTGCCTTTAAAAGATTAGCAAGCACATCTTCCCATTGGCATCGCAAGGCCTTCTAAACACAAGCATACAGCTTTACAACCTGCTCTATAAGCAGTTCTGAGTTCCTATTCAGTCAGAGTGAAGGTTAAAGAATATAAATAGGAATGAAGGGCTCACTAATCTTCTAAGACTTCCTTTAGACTGCGATGTTGAGGGCTAAGAAGTTAATCAGATATTCTCAGCTGTCTGCTTGTCTCATCAGTCATGCTATTTTTTGATGACGTCCAATGACATGTATAATTAAATGTACCTGTACGATATAACTAAAGATACATATTTAAGCCCTCCATTGCGTGAAATGATTAAATTAGCTGCTAAGTACTATGGAAGCCTGACAGTTATAGACCTTTTCTATTCATAGCTTCATGAGTAAGCAAATATCCCATGCACAGTAACTTTGAGGAAGACGGTGTGTAGGAGTTGCATAGCGGCACCTGAATTAGACAGATGGCGACCCCGAATCTACACAAATAGCCCACGAAAATGATTTCCAGGTTGATAACAGAAAAAGAGGAGCCTTGTGAAGCCCCCTTTCCTTAAATGCTATCATATCTAAACCCACAAACAAAAAATGCAGTATATTGCTTGGTATGCTACCAGTCTTTGGATATGGTGGCTGCATTCTTTGTTTTCCAACTGGCGATCCTGCCAGTAACACACTACTTGTCCTAGGGTGACAACGCTTATGCCTGTACTATATCTATAAAGGAGCGGCATTGTCATTCTAGGGCAGGAGGGGAAGGCGTTTTTCAGTCAAAGAGATTGCTGGGATCAGTGATAACAGATAAAAATGCAGCGAAAACATCACTGGGTCTAAAACCAAATATGTAATTAAAACAAAAAGATTTTATTTAAAATGTTTCTTAGCATGTTGATGGTGGGTGTGGGGGGGCAAAATATAAGCTGATATCGATGCCGAAAGCAAACTCACCAATCCATCCACGTCGTCATGCTTTATTTAGTTGAGAAATCACCCTAGTATGACCCCCCTAGCATTCATAACTTTGGCTATCTTGAGTAAGTGCACATGTAGCATTTACTTTCTGGAATCTTCGTGTAGCATTTACTTCATAGAATCCACCTGCCTTTAGCTTAGTATACCATGTGCTTAGCTGAGAAAGCCTCTCTCCCCCTCCTCCAGGTGAAATAAAAAAAAATGCCCACGAGGACTCAAGGGATGGATGAAACCAGCAACTGGAGAACTGTAAAAAAATAAAAAAAAAGTTTACAAGAAATATAATATAGCTTCCTACTTATTAACTATTGGACTATAAATAGTTCATGTTGGTTGAGAGAGTTTAGTTCCACTCTAAATGTCAGTGTTAATAATATTCTAATACTTTATTGTCCGTAGCGTGTTCATTTTAATATATTTTACTGTAGCGGTCACCCCTGCAGGAGCCGCTGGCATTTTGCCCAGGTCTTACCCACGGTTTGCTCCGCAGCCAGTCACAAGCTATTTCCCACAGCCAGGTGGGAAATAGGTGTCTCCAATAACCAGTCTAGGGGTTTTGTTGTTTTATTGGAGAACATGGATAGGGAAGGGATACAGTAGGATACTCCAAATTGCACTATTCACACATGAGGACAGCTTTCTCAGTAGAACTGTGTAGCAGACTGTACAGAACGGAGTTACTGTAAGTCCCTGCTTAGTAGAGGGAATTTAGTGGATCCTGCTTCTTCAAGACATTAGCCAGTGTCCCCTTTAGCCTACACCCAGCAGCTGACTTCTAGCACCCAGAGGGGGATTTAGCAGCACCAGTCTCTAGGATCCCTTTAGGGTGGTCTGTACTCACAAGGCTCCTGGACGCAGGTCACCTTCTTCAGTGATACCAGACAGGATCCATGGACATTCTCCCTCAGTCATCTCACAGGAGAACCCTGGGTTTGAGCATTCACTGTTCAGACCCTCAGGGCGTGTGAGGCCACATGGCAGCCTGTTCTGCGGAGAAGCAACAGGCCCCCTTCCCTACTGGACCTCTGTTCTCTGGAGGAAGATCCAGAGCCCATATGCTCCTCAAACATAAATACAGGCACCCAGCATGCCTAGGGGCACCTCCCCTTCTATTTGGCCAGGGCTGTATGCATTTTCATGTTGCTCATCTGCCTAGGCTCCACTTATAGCCCAGAATCTTCCTAGGATGCTAGGTATAGGGACACTCAGACAGCACAAAACAGCATCAGAGCACACTGAGAAGCCTACACTAAACAATCACAGCTCTCTGTTAAGCAGACAGCACATACATTTACCTGCTGTTCCTCTGTTAAGTAGAGCAACCAAAAACTATAATACACTCATCCTAGCAGGCTAGTACCTATCTAGGAGGGTGCTACATTACATTGTAGTGAGCGGTAAGTGGGAGGAGCATCAGAGCCAAGAATATCTTTATGCGGGAGATACATAAGAATATTGGAATTCAGGTTTGGTTCAATATAGCAGAACTCGACTGATCCTTGAAGTATAGCTTTGGTTTTGTTGAGAAAGACATAATCCTTTACAGTTGATTTCTATGCATTGGAAACATAATTAAAGATTTCAGCCTCCTGCTGTTCTGTGAAAACGGCTGGGAGAGTCCCATGATTAGTCGCAGTATTTTAATAGGGGTTAAATGCTAGGAAAAGTAGTGGAGCAATCATTTATTTAGGTAACAACACTGCTGGTGCTGCCATGATTACCAGGAAGCAACTTTTTTTACAGGAAACCATAGCTGCCTGTGAGTTATAAATAATTTAAAATAAAAAATATTTTCTAAAAGGTTTGTTCAGAAATCATGTATATTGTCTTTCAATCAGAAAAAAATCCAGATTGGTATAAACCAATGCTACTGTTCTATGCGATTTGTTTATTGCATCCCTGTCATTGCTTTATGATGCAAAGACATTGGCTTGACCTGCTTGTCATTAACCTCAGACGGCAGCAGATTTCTGATATAGTTTTGCATTCAGCGCATGCACCAAAGTCAAGAATATATGAGCTGCTGCCTTATGTCCATTAACTCTGCAACATAAGCTTGTCGTCTGATTTTGATTTCCACATTGCTAATGCTCTTATTAAGCTTCTATGACGGCGGCTGTCCTGAAAGAACTATTGTATGGGAGGTGGAGCAGGTTTAAAGCTGAATCTAGCCTTCAATCCATCAATCTGATAATCTCCTTTTACCAATCCATGCAGAAGGCACAGGTTGTAAAAAATGCCATTCATTCAAGATCAGGGAATACTGATGAACAAAATTTAGATTAGATGAAGATGAAATCATACAACCACCATCCCAGGGTAGATAGAGAAATATACAGTATCTCACAAAATTGAGTATCTCACATTTCTGTAAATATTTTATTTTATCTTTTCATGTGACAACACTGAAGAAATGACACTTTGCTATAATGTAAAGTAGTGTACAGCTTGTATAACAGTGTACATTTGCTGTCCCCTCAAAATAACTCAACACACAGCCATTAATGTTTAAACCGCTGGCAACAAAATTGAGTACACCCCTAAGTGAAAATGTCCAAATTGGGTCCAATTAGCCATTTTCCCTCCCCAGTGTTATGTGACTCATTAGTGTTAGAAGGTCTCAGGTGTGAATGGGGAGCAGGTGTGTTAAATTTGGTGTTATTGCTCTCATACTGGTCACTGGAAGGTCAACATGGCACCTCATTGCAAAGAACTCTCTGAGGATCTGAAAAAAAGAATTGTTGCTCTACATAAGGATTCCAAATGCAGAGCTAAATACGTGAAACAGTCCTTTAAATAGAAAGGGAAGGATGAAATCCCAGCACCAGCTTCAGTGTGTAATAGCACACTCCACACCACAGTGACAATCAAATCTCCTTACCAGAAGGGGCATGATAACAGGCATATAACCAAGATCTGATCAACAGCTCCCACTCCAATCACTTTATAAAAAGCTCAGCGCTGCAGCAGCTTGTTGGAGAGGCTTGCATCAATCACCATCAATCACCTCTCTGGATAGGAAAGTCGGCTAAGATTCAGGTAACAAAGCTCACTCTTTGATCGCTCTCAATCATGAGGATGATGTCACCACCATCAAGAGCCAGGGTCAGGATCACCCATCTGCAGGCATAACCGGTTATGCCCACAGATGGGTGCTCCTGACCCTGGCTCTTGAGGCTTGTGACATCATGCTCATGATTGAGAGCAGTGTTGCCAACCACCCTTAGATTTATGGGCAGCCCCCGTAAAAACAGGGCCCTTTTCTCCTGCCCGTAAATGCCCATAGGAGCCGAACAGTGCCAGTAAAAATGGCTGCTACAAGCTCGGGTGATAACAGCACATGCGCAGTTCCGGAAATCTCAGAGACAATCCAATCCTGAGTCCGCACCGCCCATCCCGCCCACCCCGCCCACCCCCGCTGATTATGTCTTGCCGCAAGTGACTGCCGAGCTGGCCTAAAATGCCAGGAGCCAAGCGGGCTGATGGAGGAGCCTCAGAGTGGATAGTGCAATGGAGCTGGAGTGCAAGCCTTTTTCAACAAGATGCTACAGCGCTGAGCTATTCATGAAGTGAGTGGAGTGGGAGCTATTGATCAGATCTTGGATATATGCCTGTTATCATTTCCCTTCTGGTAAGGAGATTTGATTGCCACTGTGGTATGGAGTGCTGCTATTACACACTCAAGCTGGTGCTGGGATTTCATCCTTACCTTTCTATTTAAAGGAGCGTTTCACGTATTTAGTGCCGTATTTGGACTTTTTATATGCTTTTATTTGTAAATCAAACAGATTGTTCTGGCTGAATTCTATTCTGTATTAGGTAGTAGTAGATTTGGTAGCGCAGATACCCATCCTGCTTCTTACTGTCTACATAAAGATGGCCTAGGCTATAAGAAGATTTCCAAGACCCTGAAACTGAGCTGCAGCACGGTGGCTAAGACCATGCAGTGGTTTAACAGGACAGGTTCCACTCGGAACAGGCCTCGCCATGGTCTACCCATGTGCTCAGCATCCTATCCAGAGGTTCTCTTTGGGAAATAGACGTATGAGTGCTGCCAGCATTGCTACAGAGGTTGAAGGGGTGGGGGAAAGCCTGTCAGTGCTCAGACCATACACCGCACACTGCATCAAATTGGTCTGCATGGCTGTTGTCCCAGAAGTAAGCCTGCAAACAGTTTGCTGAAGACAAGCAGACTAAGGACATGGATTACTGGAACCATGTCCTGTGCTCTGATGAGACCAAGATAGACTTATTTGGTTCAGATGGTGTCAAGCTTGTGTGGCAGCAACCATAGCAATAAAGTGAGTATAGCCTCAGGTATGAGATAAGAACAAGACAAGTAAAAGTACCATCATCCAGGTGGCGGCGTGCGCTGACGCCGGAAGGGTTGGGGAGCTCATATAGTGGTCTTTCATAGACCACTTGTGAGCAGTATCAGAACTCCTCATGCTGGGTTGCTACTACAGACGGCTGCAAACACAGGTTAGTGTCTTTTCTATCAAGTTCGCAGGGACCAGGACCTTTCAGTGCCCTGTATCCCTGGCTTGTGTTCCCTTTCCTTTCTTTGATCTATTTGACATTATTACATTTACTATATCCTTTTAGATCCTAAGGCTCTCCAGGTTCTCCTGGGTATCCTGGTTAGTGAGTGGCTCCTGTACTTTCTGGGATAGCTACGCCTACAATATTACCAATGTATCTGCACCGTCCGTCTGTATAACCAACCCAAGCATACACACTGGCCAGTCTGACAACCTGGTGAGTGTGTTATACCCATACTAGGCTTTATATCTTGGTGGACAAGTTGGTGATCATGGATCTATTCCTATTTATATTTTATTTTTCCCTTATCTTTTTCACAGGTTTGCCTCCTTTTTCTCTACCCCCACTTTTTATCCTGGCTCTCAACTGCACACCTTCTAGACACTCTTTCACTTTACCTCCCCCTTTTCTCCCCCCCTCCCCCCCTTCTTTTCTTCCTATGAAACCCCCTTGCTTCCTTCCTCCCCCCTTTTCATTTCTTTTTCCTCCTCCCCCCTCCCTGGTCTCCATGCTTCCCCCTTTTTCCCCCATGGCAACACCCCCTTTCCCCCCTTCTTCCATCCCTTCTCCCCCCGCCCTTCCATCACTCCCTTAACCACTCCTCAATCACTCCCCCACACACACACCTCACATTTTCAGTCCCTTCCTTTCCTATTTCACCAATCCCCTCCCCCTCCCCCACTCACTCAGTCCTCCCATTCCCCCCCTCCTCCCCCCTTTTTCCCCCCTCCCACACCCCCTTTTATATCCATGTCACCTTTCGGGTTTCCCACCACCTTGTCACACTTTTGTGTGTACCCTATTAGACTATGTTAATTCGAGTATTATTTTCAAAACCAGAGTCTGTCCTGTACAATCCCCCGCATCCACCGCGGGGGGAATTGATGGGTCCTGTGATCTGCTGCTTCCATCTGTGTGGGTGAGCTGGCCTCCTCATTTATAATCAACTGTAAATTTATTGTGATTGCATTATATTTTTTGCTCTGTTTGTTCTGCTATATTGAAATATACCATATACTTCATAGACCACCCTCCTGCAGAAGCGGTTTGCCACAAAACCGGTAGAGGAATCTTTCTATACCCCTCTTCAGCAGAAACCCTACGGGAGTACCCGTCGGTAGTTTGTTTAATTGTGGTGTATTTAATTGTGGTGTATATGATTTTAAATAATTGACTGTACATGTATCTTTTTGTCTTTATTAAACCTTTTGTATTTTTTATTATTCATTATCTGTGATTTACTACCAAGTACCGAGATAGTCCATACACCCAAAAAATGCTTTAGGTTTGGATGCAAAGGGATCAGCAACTGTCCCGGCATTCCTAGAACCTTCATTTCCCCAAAAACTGTGTCAGCAACCAGTTGAGGAGTACAAAGACAAATGTGTCTTGCCTACAGTCAAGCATGGTGGTGGGGAGTTTCATGGTCTGGGGTTGCATGAGTGTTAAAGTTCATTGAGGGAACCATGAATGCCAACATCTACAGTGGCATACTGAAGCAGAGCATGATGCCCTCCCTTCGGAGACCGCAGGGCAGTATTCCAACATGATAACGATCCTAAACACAAGACGACCACTGCCTAGCAAAAGAAGCTGAGGGTAAAGGTGATGGACTGGCCAAGCATGTCTCCAGACCTAAACCCTATTGAGCATCTGTGGGGCATCCTCAAACGGAGGGTGGAGGAGTGCAAGTGATGTCGTCATGGACTAGTGGAAGAGGACTCCAGTGGCAACCTGCAGGGCTCCGGTGAACTCCATGCCCAAGAGGGTTAAGGCAGTGCTGCAAAATAATGATGGCCACACAAAATATTGACACTTTGGGCCCAATTTGGACATTTTCACTTAGGGGTTAACTCACGTTTGTTGCCAGCGGTTTAGACATTAATGGCTGTGTTGAGTTATTTTGAGGGGACAGCAAATTTACACTGTTATACAAGCGGTACACCCACTACTTTGGAATAAAGTACACAATATAGTGAACAATTAGTGCGCTCTTATCAACCTTAATTAATAAATAAATAAGTAAACCTTCAGAAATGAATATAATACAGTAGCTTGGAGTGTGCTACCAAAATGATATAAACAGTGCAAAAATGCAAAAATTGCAATAATATGCTTGTGTTGTGCAAATACGCAAATAAATAATGTGCAAAAAAAGCTTGTGCTTGAACAAATGTTGTTGACCAACAATGCAATATGTGTTATTGTGCAACACAAATAAATAAATAAATATGTGCAAACACCAATGCAATGTGTGTTAAAGTGCAGTGCTGTATATGAAATACTGGGCAGTCTGCCGCTTATTTAGATTCCTTAAGCTTTTGAATAAATCTTTCAAAGCACACACACTTGTAGATGAGATTGAATGACCAATCAATTGACCGACAATCCAATTAGTCCACTAATGAGCACCTATTACATTGGTGCTCCTGGGAATAGGTCAGTAGCAAAAAAGATAAGGATGCTGGTGAATAAATCCTGGTAATTAGTCCTTTATATTCTAGTCCTTATATTATATTTATTTTTGATGGGAAGATATCAGTAGCTTCCTCTTTTTGGGATTTCTTCTCCTACAGCGCTTCTTTTTCCTCTAACAATAAAGCCCTCTTTGCTGTCTTTATCCTCAGAAAAATCAAAGCACAAACAAAGAGAACATCACCGTGCAACATTGTATAACCAGCTAATAAATGTTAGATTTTTAAGCCGATTCACTCACGTGTACCCAGTGTTAAACTTAGCGAGTGCTGAAACAGTCAGGCTTGTGGGCTGTCAGCCCTGCTCCTCCTCACTTCACCTCTCGTGTCTTTCCGAATACTCAGGGTGATGTCACTGGCTCCTCCTCCCGATGCGTTGCGTCACAGGTCACGTGACTTTATCAAGGCAATGAGTCCTGTTTCTGCCCTGGAAAAAAAACTGTTGATTGTCAAGCAGCGCTTTAGAATTTGGGTTTCTCAGGGTGCTTGAGAGGACATCTAAGGGCCCATTCACACTAAGAACTGCATGTGGAACACTGTGCAGTTCCTGTGAGATTCACATGCAGTTCTGTGCAGTGTGATTTCAGCCCTGTTCATTTTGGAATGGACTGAAATCACACCACATTGCACCAAAAGTAGTGCATGCACTACTTTTTTAACCACTTACAGACCGGAAGATTTGGCTGCTTAATGGCCAGGCCATTTTTTGCGATGCGGTGCTGCATCGATTTAACTGACAATTATGTGGCCGTGCTACACTGTACCCAAACAAAATTGATGTCCTTTTTTTCCCACAAATAGCTTTCTTTTGGTGGTATTTGATCACCTCTGTGGTTTAAATTTTTGTGCTATAAACAAAAGAAGAGTGACAATTTTGAAAAAAAAAAACAATATTTTTTAACTTTTTGCTATAATAATAAATATCCCCAAAATGTTTTTAAAAAACTAATTTCTTCCTCAGTTTAGGCCAATATATATTCTTATACATATTTTTGGCAAAAAAAATCGCAATAAGAGAATATTGGTTGGTTTGCGCAAAAGTTATAGCGTTATAAACTATGGGAAAGATTTATAGCATTTTTATGGCATTTTTATTATTATTTTTAATTTTTTACTAGTAATGGCGGTGTTGTGCCATTTTTAGCAGTACTGCGATATTGCGACGGACAGATCGAACACTTTTGACACATTTTTGGGGTGATCAGTGCTATAAAAATTCACTGATTACTGTGTAAATCTCACTGGCAGCACTGGCAGAGAAGGGGTTAACACTAGGGGGCGATCAAGGGGTTTAATGTGTTTCCTAGTTAGTGTTTCTAACTGTATGGGGATAGGACTGACTGGGGGAGGAGACAGATCGTTGTTCCTACTTAGTAGGAATACACGTTCTGTCTCCTGTCCCCTGACAGAACAGGGATTTACACACACAAATCCCTGTTCCTGCTCTCGTGCATGCGATCGCAGGTGGCCGGTGGCGATCGCCCTTAAAAGTACAGACGTACCCATACAGCGTTTGACACGAACTAACCACTTTGCCGCCGTATATCGGCGTGATATGGTCGGCAAGTGGTTAAACACATAGCAAATGCATCACATGGTACTTTTGTACCGTGTGATCTGGTGCAGGCTAGTGCTGGCAAATGCACTGTGTTTGTGACTTGCATTTGGGGTGTCGTTAACTTTGCACTGACCCCGTTAGAAGATTGCATGGCAATGCGATTGGAATGTCACGCGGAAAGCCGCACAGGAACCAGGCTTTCTCACACTGCATTCTAGTGTGAACGGGCCCTAAGGGTATGTGCAGTCAAATCTTGACTATGTATATATCCAATTAACTTATTTGCACCCATTTGGGTTATTAAATAAAACATTGAAAGATTTTTGTTATATCTTTTAGATGAATGCAAAAAAATACCTGCCAATCCTGCCTGGAATTCAGTGAGCTGGTACATTTCTGTGTGCTTTGCCGTGTTACCTGAAGCATTGTTGTCAGCCCGGCCTAGTTCAGAAGTGCACTCATGTTATGAAGATAATCAGAGGGGGACTCATTCTGAAATCCTAACACATTTCTTATCCTAGGGTGACAATGCTGCTCCTGTATAGACATAGTACAATGAATGAGCATGCCACTCTAGAACAGAAAGTTTGTTTCTGGCGGAATTACCAGGTGGGAATAAAGGTAAAAAAAAGCTAAGTTAAAAAAAAAAAAATGCAGCCACCACATCTAAAGTCTGGTAAATTGCATTATATATTCATTTTGTATTCTTGGGTTTAGCTACTGTATTTATCCTGCTAAGCTGAAAGGCTAAATATTATCTTAAGGATTTCAAGACAGCCACTTGATTCCTTTTTTTAAGATTTGTAAGGCCCCTTTCAGACGAGGCGGACTCCGCTTGCACGGAGCCCGCCTCTGTCCGTCGGCTCAGCGGGAGATCTGTCCGTTGATCTCCGCTGAGCCGGCGGATGACAAGCCTCTCTCCGCTCACTGAGCGGGGAGGGGCTTGCGAGCGCCGCTGATCTCTATGGAGAGATCGGATGAAAACGGACAGTGTGTCCGTTTTCACCCGATCTCACCCGATCCGATCCGCCAGCGACGGATCTGGACGTGTGGCCATACGTCTGCTTTTGGCGGATCGGACCGGATCGGATGTCAGCGGACATGTCTCCGCTGACATCCGACGCTCCATAGAGTAACATGGAGCGCCCGTTCAGATCCGCCGTCAAAACTGACAGGCGGATCTGAACGGGCCGTCCGTGTGAAAGGGGCCCAACTGCTTTGTAAATGATTAATGGACATAATGTTCTTTAGATGAGTTAAACAAGCTAAGAAGAAAAAATTCCCATGCAATATTTGCCTAACTTGTCCATATCATACAGGACATAATGCTTAAAGTGGTGGGACACCCTGAAAACAAAAACTTTTAAAAATGTTACTAACATTTTTAAATGAAAAAAAAAAATAAATTTTTTTTTTTACTTACCAGAAATGTCTGTTGCTAGGCAGATTGTCCTAATCTGCCTCCTCCAGCTCCGCGGTGATCTTCTCTCCTTCCGTCTTCTATGGAATGGGGCGCGGTGTGTTATGGGAACTGTGTCCCACAACACATTGCGTTCCCCATTCACAAATCCCACTCGCACATGCGCAGTAGGGCGCGCGCCGACTCGCGCATGCGCGGTAGGCCGCGCGCCGACTCGCGCATGTGGAGTAGGCCGTGTGAAGCCGTTTCCCTTACCGAGGATGGTGGCGCTGGATCCGGAACGCCGAGGGACATCTCGGCCTCCACGAACAGCATTGCGGGCGCTCTGGGAGGGTAAGTGTACTTATTAAAAGTCAGCAGCGACTTTTTTTTTAGCTGCTGACTTTTACATTTTTTTTTTTTAAGCTGACACACCGCTTTAAGTACCGGTTTATTCCTAGCTTTCCACAGCTTCAGGATTGTTAGCAGCATACAAGCTTACTATACTTTTCCTCTGGTAATAGGACTGCATAGGAAGTGTATTCTGAAGAGTATGCCCCTTATATTAGTGAATGTGCCTTAGTGGTCTCCAAACTGCTCCCCAGGGGCCAAAAGTGCACCTTTCCTTGCTTTTATCCAGCCCTTGGGGCACTATTTCATCCATTAATACCAACAATGGAGCATAATCCCCCCCGACACCAATAAAGGGTCACAATTCCTCCCAATGACACCAGCAATGGGGCACGGTTCCTCCCAATGACACCAACAATGGGGCACAGTTTCTCCCAAGGACAACAACGATGAGACAAAATTTCTTCCAATGACACCAACAATAGGGCCCCAATGACACCAATGATGGGGCACAATTCCTCACATTGACACCAAAGATGGGGCATTGTTTTTCCCACTGATATCAAGACTTTGTCTACTCCCAATGGCCACAGTCTGGCCCCATAAAGTCTGAAGGACATTAAAGTGGCTCTTTGTTTAGAAAGTTTGGAGACCATTGCCTTAGGCCAGCCACACACGGTTCGAATCTCGGCCATTTCACCGGGAACTAGCCAAGATTCGAACAATTGATCAACTTGGGTACAACCAGCCTGCTGTATTCTCTTGTGATTATCACTAGCGGCTGCTATAGCCGCTTGCAATAATCAGTCTTCCCCTGTTCTCCCCTGCCGGGAGAAGACGATGGGCCAGCAGGAAGGATTCCGACATCAACACTGCCTGTGTTGAATGGGGAATCAAGCTAATTTCTTTCCTGCAACCCATGATTGCAGGAAATAAATTTGCTCTGTGTATGACCGGCCTTAGAGTATTGATTTTGAATAAACCAGACCACTTAGTTATTTAAAAAGCATATCCAGATAAGGGTTGCAAAAATAATACCAGATTATTAATATTACTAAAGATGCTGCATGTGACACTGCAAAGACAAAGGGTTTAGGACTGTTATTGGTCAAACTATATCAAAATGGATGAAAACAATGAAATATGGTTTGTAATGAGTGGTCTTTATGTACGATTCTAATTAACTTTTTTGAATAGAATAGTGAGATTGTTTAGTATGAAAATTCTTATCATGCATATGGAGGTACAAACATCAGTTAAAAGCATGATATTCAGATGAACTGCTAATGGAACTAGCTGGCCATGTATAACTATTAATCACTGTGGATTTTCTGGAAATGTCTCCTTATAACAAACAAAAAGTGGATGTGAATGCAGAGGTAGATCATTAACATTTGGGATTTAAAGTGTTACTAAACCCACAACAGTACAATCAGTCTGTACATGCAGCATAGCATGTTTGTTATACTCACTGTGGAACTTAAGGGGTTAATCCTTTGCGTTGTGTAAAAAGGCTGTTTTATCCTGTATGCATAGATCCTCCCCCTCCTGCACTGTATATCTGGGGAAGGGCAGCTAACACAGGCAGGGTAGCCGACCTGCACATGCTCAGTTGTGTCTTTTATGCTGGAGATAACAGTTACTTGTTGATCAGAGCTAGCCAGGTCACATGATATTGACATCACACCTGTGGGCGTGTATACAGGCTGCAGTGGAAATCACCTCCTTCCGGATCTCTCAGCACTGGAGTAACTGTGCAGTTTATCATGTAACCGTGGTATACAGATCAGTCAAAAATGTATATAGTAGCAGTATTTTAATTTAAAAAGAAGATTTATAAGCTGTGGGCATTGTGGGGGGGGGGGGGGTGGAGGAACTAGTTTTATATTACTGGGTTTAGTAACACTTTAAATGTGCATTTAACAAATAAATGGGCAGCCAGCTGCCTTTAGGCCCCTTTCACACTGGGGAATTTTTCAGGCGCTACAGCGATAAAATTAGCGCCTGTACAGCGCCTGAAAAAATCCGACCCCATTCACTCCAGTGTGAAAGCCGGAGGGCTTTCACACTGGAGCAGTGTGCTAGCAGGACGGTCAAAAAAGTCCTGCCAGCAGCATCTTTGGAGCGGTGAAGGAGCGGTGAAATCAATGGGACATCGCGGTAATACCGCGGCAATACCGCCGCAAAGCGCCGCTGCGGCGGCCCTTTGCGGGGGGTTTTAACCCTTTTTCGGCCGCTAGCGGGGGTTAAAAGCGCACCTCTAGCGGCCGAATACCGCGGCTAAAACGACGGTAAAGCAGCGCTAAATATAGCGCTGCTTTACCGCCGACGCCGCTCCCGCCCCAGTGTGAAAGGGGCCTAAGTATAAAATGAAAAAAAAGATAAAAGAAGTGACTGTCTTAAGCAAAAAGTTGTATCGCTCATGTATGAATATTTATGTTTAGCATCTAATTTCTAACAGAATTAATTTTTCCAGGATCAAATGCTTTACAGATGGAGGAAATCTTATGCTAAAAACTATTTGGGGGTGATTTACTAAAGGCAAATAACACAGTTCTCTTTGCAGGTGAAGTTGCACTTTGAGAGGAAATTTCCCCCAAAGCTTAGTGAATGAGGTGAAGTTTGATTTTGCAAAGAGTGCCCAATTATGTGCAAGGAAAGTAAAAAAAAACAGCATTTTTGCTTGTATATTATTGGTAAATGGAAGTCAGCAGAGCTTCACCTCATTCACTAAGCTCTGGGGCAAATTCCCTTACAGAGAGAAACTGCACTTGCAAAGTAAACAGTGTATTTGCCTTTAGTAAATCAACTCCCCCAAGGCTAATTCTAATTTAAAAAAAAAAGTGGTTGTAACAGATCACTGGCATTGGGAGAATTGTCAGAGCGTCCTTGGAAGATACTTGGCAGACACCATACATGCTCATGGTCAATAGTTAACTTTCCCCTAGTATGCATTGTATGGTGTTATCACTCAGTGATCTCCCGAAAAATTACTGGATCCCTTGTGTGTGGATATTTTAAACATAATAAGCACACAAGGGAAACATGGCTGCATTTTGGGACATGACAGCTCCCAGGGGCAGCCTGTCCATTAAGGGCACATGGGCTCCGCCCGTCTGTCACGCCACCTCCCTATATGAGTAATCTATCCATGGCCACCGCTGCCACCCCCTATTCAGGCGTCCGGCCCCTTTTCAGACACCGGGCACCTGAAATCCAGCGGCAGGGGTGTTTTTTTGAAGCACCTGATTGGAGCCACAGGCTCTAATAGGCTTCAAAAGGTGGACTTGGAGTGCAGAGCATTGTGCTCGCAGTCCACCCAGACATGTTAGAAAAGCAAATGAATATTTGCTTTTTTACTTTCAATATGTTTATTGAGTTTTAGAAAAAGAAGAAAAACATATGTTGACATTCGTATCATCGGCCCACATGGTCTACAATCATAAAAAGTAACAGTTACAAACAGTAAAGTGTATAACATTTGACATTGACCATTAGCCGTAGGCTAGAATTCTACATAGGACAATAAATCTGGCACCTTTGGATCAGTAAGAGTCAATCCCCCATCTCTAAGGGAGTATCCTATTATCTCCTGACCCAAGATACCGGGACCCAAAGCTGAGGTATTTCCTTGGGATCCTTAGGGGGGGTCAGCTATCCGCCCTGGGAGTTGCCTAGCACACCACCCCTATGGGAGCTCACTGTGGTTGTGCCTATCCCCTCCCAGGCCCAGTGCCTGCCCCCCCCCCCCCCATCCCTAACCCTGTGGCAGGCTGACTATATTGCAAGCCTGGGCTGCCACAGTAACAAGCAATTTAGGGGTACAATTTGGTAAGATATTTTGGAAACAGAATTTCTGGCGTATTCTTAGCAAACTAGCTTGCTTAGAGCTTTTTCTGCTGCACATGTGAGGGGTGTGATTACCCCCTCTCATACATAGAGGACAGTGTCCCCGATAGTGAGAGTTAAGAGAGGGTAAGAAAAAGAGGAGATTAGGAAACCAGGGAAGTCGGATCATCTGTTAGGGATGCTTGGGCAGAGGTAAATATTGCAATAGGATGCCCAGATAGATTGAAATCTTTCAATTTTATCCTTTAGTTTCACAAGTGTTCGTGCGGCATAATCCAGGATATTTTCCTCTTAGCCACCCTGAATGATAAGGTGGGTGTTTTCCAAGCCCTTGCGAACGTAATCTTAACTCCCAGGAGGATGTAAAAAGTTAGAGCTTGTGTTTAGGAATCATCAGGATGTTGCTGTTTAAGATGGCTATGGTGGGATCTGCAGAGATCGTAAGGCCTGTTATCTTCCTCAAAGTATGAAATACCTTTTTCCAGTAGAACCTAATGCGGGGACAGGTCCACCAGATGTGGAACATTGTGCCCACCAGTTTTCATCCCCTAAAACACAGGGGGGAACGCCTCTGGGTAGATTATTGCCAAGCTGCAGGGGACATAGTACCACCTCGTTAGGATCTTGATATTAGCTTCAATCAGTGACACATTTAGGCAGGGGTCAAGTCCTGGGGAAAAAAGTGTGGGAACTCCCACCCAAGATCCACTCGCCCACCAAGAAAAAAAAATGATACGCTCATATGCACGAACACTTCAAAAGTGGTATTTTTAATCCAATTTTCATTTTGTGTGTATGAAGCTTAACTGTTAGTACATAAAAAAAGAACAATCCTCAATAAACATAAATACGGTAATTCTCTGAATAATCAGCATTCATTCAATTGTGCTTCCATGTAAATGTGAACATCATGTTCTGATCTTTTTTGGGGAATGTTATTTTGTATATAGAGTGTTTATGTGGTGAGTTTACACTTTTCATTGAACAGACTTTGGATAACACAGGGTTACACGGAAAGGTCATAAATGAACTGCACATTATCTGGACAGAATGCTTGGGGAGATAGTGATGTGTTCCTGCTTAGGAGATATATGTTAGCTCGGGGGGCTGCAAACTCTGCAGGGCACCAACACACACTCGCTGCTATTCCAACCCTTTACATATTTCCACATAAACTTCCCTCCTGGCATTAAACTTTGCCAGGTACTGTGCTCAGCTTACCACCCCAAACTGATGTTCCTCCCTCAGGTCACCTCTCTCCCTGCATGTCCTGTGAGCAGAATAGCTGTGCTCCTCCTCTGGGTTTTCTCATCATATGGCACTGAAGATACAGGAGGGGGGGATTCAGTGGGACACACAGAGCAAGTATGCAGGAGATGAGGAGACAGAAAATCAGGAGGGGCCGGTGGGGAGGAGCGCATCACGAGAGGTCTGACAAAACACAATCTCTTAGCAGCAGGGACCTGATCTACCTGTCAGCTAGCTGTGATTGACAGGTAGATCGAAGCAGAAGCTGTCATGGGGCCCCCTACTGGCAATGCCTGAATGGTCAGGTGTGCGGCACTTACTATTGCGATCTGTGTCGGCAGCTGCTGGTGTAGCACCTGCCACACAGCTTGCATACTTCAAAGTCTTGCAGGACACGGCTGCTAATGGGAACTGAGTACTGTGGAAAAAATGCAGGAACTCCGTTCCCATGCGTTCCTGCAGGACTTGAGCCCTGGATAATTCTCTTGCAAAGTGAAATTTCCTATTCAAAGTTAGCAGCCTATTTGTCTTTAGTAAATCAACCCCATTTTCTCAAAATGTACTTCATATTTCTAAATGTGTGAAGTTTTTTTTTTAAATGTGTGATGGTTAAAATAGATGTATGTTAACTGTGCATAGTTATGAATAGTGTCAAGAAAGAAGACTTTGTGATACCCGTGATTTACAGTGTGCAATTCATTACATTCTAAAAGCAACATCTGTTTTAAATTGTCCATGGAAGAGCTTTACTGTCAGTTTAAACACAGCTGTATCTGCCTTTCATCCCCTTCACTTAACCATTATAACGCCTCTGTGTTTAGCAGTTAGTTAATCCCGGTTTGTGAAAGGAGCCTGATTTAATGCATCATAAAGTCATATTTTGTGCTGATCTTTTAAGCCTCCAGTCTGTGTTGGCATCAGGCGAATACGTTATCAATATATATAACTAGCACATTTTATCAACCAATAAAACACAGCCATAATCCAATATGTCTTATGGATCTGCTGAGGATAAATATGAGCATGTTCCATGTTGTCGAGCACGTCTTCAAGAATTTGATTGTAGAATGGTAAATCTGGCCAAGGTAGATCTTATGGGAATTAGAATCATACAAGTTTAATGTAATCCCTTCTAGGATAAAGACAACAAATAGTGATGCAGGAAAATGCTGGTGGGATCTTTGCCCATAATTGTTAATATAATTTAGGTGCTTTACACAGCAGATGATGAAATATGCTGCACCTGGTAATGTGGACCTATGTACTAAATTCTTGTGGTTTTACAGCTGTTGTAAACCAAAGAACGTGAAAAAAGAAAATGCTTTGATAAAGTCGATGCAAATTTTGACCTAAAAATCATGTTTAGTGCTTAAAAAATATGCCACAAAAAAAAAGAGATGTATTCAGTTTATCAATGTATTAGAAGGCATATTTTCCTTACAAAATACACAGGAGGAGCAGGATTGCATGTCACTACAACCTTTTAATGAGTAATAAGATTTTTTTTCTCCTAACTAGTCGAATATTAATTATATTTGCTCATCCAAAAAATGTAAGTCAAAATACTAACAACAACTTGCAAAGCCATCCACAACTCTGCCCCCAGGTACATTACTAACCTGGTTTCGAAATACCAGCCTAATCATTTTCTTTGCTCCTCCCAAGACCTCCTGCTCTCTAGCTCCCTCTTCTCCTCCTCCCTTGCTCACCTCCAGGACTTTCCCTGAGCCTCTCCCATCCTATGGAACTCCCTATCCCAATCTGTCCGACTATCTCCTACTCTGTACGCTTTTAGAAAATCCCTGAAAACCCCTTTCTCCAGAGAAGCCTATCCTGCCCCAACCTGACAACTACACTTTTCTTTTCTCCATCAGTTCATCCCCATAGTTATTACCTTTTGTATCACTTGACCCTCCCTCTTAGATTGTAAGCTCTAAAGAGCAGGGCCCTCTGATTCCTCCTGTATCGATTTGTATTGTAATTGTACTGTCTGCCCTCTTATTGTAAAGAGCTGCACAATTTGTTGGTGCTATATAGATTCTGTATAATAATATTAATTATATTTGATACATTAAGGCATTGATTCAGCTTGTACAGGAGGAACCTGTACAGCAAGGCTTTGAAAAGCATTTGTCAAGCTATCGGCAAGCATCAGACAGCTTTTTTTGAAGCATTAAAAAAAAAAAAAAACAGATTACAGGTCCAGTATGGGGGATGTTAAACACATCTTATGAGAGTGTTGACCGTCACTTTAAACAAGCCACTTTTACTAATTTAAAAGCAGTGCTGAAGAATACTTAACCCCTCTAGCAGCTTGTTATTGTAACTATCAGTGCTCCCATTAAGATCTGTGCTTACCTCCCCATTAGGGAGTTGGGTGGTGCTTTATTATTATTATACAGGATTTATATAACGCCAACAGTTTGCACAGCACTTTACAACATGAGGGCAGACAGTACAGTTACAATTAAATTTAATACAGGAGGAATCATAGGACCCTGCTTGTTAGAGCTTACAGAGTAACTTCACTTTTGTTGGGGAAAAACATTCCCCCCTGGGTGATCTATGTACACTGCAATGATTTTAGCAAACTTTAGGAAGATTCTTTCCTGTTTCTGCTCCGAAGAAATAGCTGTTTGTTTGTCTATGTTGATATGTATGGTGAATCTGAATGGGATTGACCAGGGTTGCCAAATTCCTATGACTTTTGTTTTACTGACAAAACATGGCAAATTTACTGACAAAGCACATTTTGTTTTACTGACAACCTGGAATATGACAAAACTCTTATTATAAGGTAAAATAACTGAATATAAACAATGTGTAAATATTAACAATGCCCATAAAAAGTAATCTGTCTGGCTTTACAATGAAAAAGTCAAAACAGCATAACAAAATGTGAGCATGACTAGGATTTTGGAAGACCTGTGAAACCTTGGGATGGAGCCAGAAAAGAAGTCCTGTTGCTCATGTAGTGCGTCATGGCAAGTTATGGCCATAGTCTGGTTGCTCCTAACAGTGGGAGCTGCTTAAAGAGGTATGGATAAACAAAACCTGAGGTTAGTTGCTGTATACCAGTGGTCTCCAAACTGCAGCTCGGGGGCCGGATGCGGTCCCTTGCTTGCTTTTATCCAGCTCTAGGGACATTATTCCCCCCACTGTCAGCAACAGTGGGGCACAGTTCCCCCCTCTCTATTCCTCCCACTGACAGCAACAATGGGCACTATTCCTCCCACTGAAACCCATGATGAGGCCCTATTCCTCCCACTGACACCAACAATAGGACATTGTTCCTCTCACTGACACCAAAGATGGGGCACTATTCCTCCCCCTAATATCAAAGATGAGGTACTATTTACTCCCACTGACACCAGGACATTTTCTACTCCCCCTGGCCACAGTTCAGCCCACCTAAATTTTGAATGACTTTGGCCTTCAAAGGGAAACTGGCCATTTGTTTAGAAAGTCTGGAGTCCCCTGCTCACAGATACACATAAAACCCAGAACAAAGGATCACTAAAATAAAGTATTCAATTACATTTGCTTTTTCTACACACAAAGTGTGCAGAGCCAAGATCACTGCAGTTAATCACACACAAATATTGGTGGCCACTAACAGCCTGTCATTGCACACTATGGGCTCAACAGCCGCAGCTATATACGCACAGCTATTAATCCCAGGCACTGGAATCAGTAGATTCTTGCTGCTGGGAATCACAAAGTAGTTAAGTGCCCCTTCGAATGGTGCCTAAAAGTAAAATTAAGACAAGCAATTCAGTGCAGATAGTAAAGATTGTAGCCTTTACAAAACAACACCTTTATCTGTGTGTAGCACCCTTTAGTGTAGAGTGCTAGTGTAAATAGTGTTTTTTTTTATTTTTATATAGAGTATGTAAATTTGGTCTGGCTGAGATCCAGACTGGGTCAGGGTGAGTGACTCAGGGAGGCTGGAGGACTCATCAGGCAGTACCTCTGGTACCTCCCCCTACTTGCTGGAATCTTGGAGAAGCTTCCAGAAGAATGTGAGGGAGGTTAGTAGGAGCTGCCTGGAGTATTGAGGAGGACCTCAGCCAATCCCAGCAAATGGGCTGGCAGGGGGTAGGCCCTCTTAAATACTCAGAGTCAGGCTAGCAGGGGCAGTGGAGTTTGAGTGGAAGCTGGAGATGGAGTGCTGAGGAGGATGTCGTGGCCATTGAGCATCCTAGTTTGGGAGGGGGGTAACCTCAGGCCTGGGGCTCAGCTGTGCAGGGTGGGGGATCCCTATTCACCAGCGGCTATTATGGCGGATGCGCTACATGCGCATATGAAAAAAAATTAGTTCTGACCCCCTTAGGCCTTGGCACAGTGTGTGTGCCACCAGATCAGCAATCCTGTACAATCCTGTACAACACCAAAACTTCTGGATCTGACTGTAGTGTTAATAAAACCAATTTTATGGCCCTGTTCCCATCTGTGCCTGGGGGGGGGGGGGGCAGTAAAATGTGCAGCTGAGATGCGTTTTTACTGCCCCTTATGCTGCACAGACAGTGGAGTGGGGAGTACATATGCTGCGGCATGGTTGTCGTGCGCTAGTGTGGGGTTTTAGGGGTTAAAACTGGTGGTGAGGATGTCACACAACACCTCGTTGCCTGTCAAATGCCTCTAAAAAGTGATCCAAAAGCTCTTAGAAGGCAATACTAGTGCAAACTAGCCCAATGGTTGACTGGTGTGTATTGTCTGCTTACTAACCTCTTGCCCCCTGTGTAACACATATATGTGGTGACAAAGAGGGGGGCTTTAACGCCCACACACTGCTTTCTGTGCTTTCTGAGCTTTCTGTGCTGAGAGCTTGCTCAGTCCACCAGAGGCTGTGATAGCTTTGAGTCCGGTCCGCACTATTGATGGGGAGCTGGTGGGCCTGGCTCCCAATCATGTGAGCACTGTAACAGCCAATCACAGTGGTCACACAATTAGCCGATACTTCCTGCCTCCTGGGAGTATAGGCCCTATTAAAGGGATGCCAATGTAAGGGCAGGATAAGAAGGTGTTAGAATGGACTTTAAGTTTAAGTACAAGCCTACAAATGTTGTGGCACATTTTATTTTCTATTCCATTGAAAACCTGGAAATTTGCTCAGCCATTGGAATGGTTGGGGCCACGGTGCACATGCCCACTTTAAGGAAGAGCAGGTGGGCTGGGGGTGGGGGTGTTATAGCAAATATATACATAAAATAAAGCACAAACAATATTTTATGTTTGTATATTGCCCCACCTATACTTACCTTGTATACAATAGTAATATGTGGCCTGCGATTTTTATCAAGGGTCCTAGTACTACGCATGTTATCATATTGTGTTCAGAATAGAATACACCAATATTTTTCCTGAAGTTCAGACTTTACAGAAAATATAAAGACATTTTATTTGTTTTAACAGATGTCTATCAAGTATGAAGAAAAGAAAGCAAAGAGATGTGTTTTATGTTATTATCATTAAGGCGCAAGGGTCTCATAGGAGTGACAAGGTTATTTCACATTAATTAGCCTAACAGCTGTGGGGCTGCATGCCTGGTATAGAGCTCTATTGCAGAACGCTATACAGCTAGCTCATCTGTTGGCTATTACTATGAGCACAGGGAGGGGGCATGGGGGCTCATAATGACTTCAATCCTATGCATCCCATCAGCAGTTTGGATTCTGGTGCTAGAGCTGACAGTGATCTATAATGGAGTCAAGCTGCGCCATTTCATAAGAAGAAAACAACTGTAGGCCATAGCAATGAGAAATGATCAGATCAATGAAAAACCATGATCAATGGTACACCTGTGCTAACAAAAGCTAGCCCAGCCAATCCACTATTCCCTGGAGAATGACTGATTGCCTCCTTAAAAAAAAAGTGCTGCCTGGCCAATCTAATCCCCCTCCACTCAGGGCACATGTCTGTGTCTTCTACAGTAGGTATCAGGCCTGCAACGGGCATTCATTTACAATCCAGGGACTTGCCACACCATCAGGCAGAGTTCGACTTTGGCAACATGAACAACGCAAGACCATAGGGAAGAAGCCATAACTTAAAGTGTTATAAACCCAGGACCCTGCATTCACTATATCTGATCTCCCACAGTACACAGAACATGGAAATGCAATTATTTTAGTAAATATAAATTGCTAAATACCTTTTCTCATCAGCAGTATATAGCAGTCTTATGACTTCTATCAGTGTCCGGCTGAGCACTTGTTATAGCTTGTAGGAGGAGTTTAATTTTCCTCTGACTGTCCTATGAGGCTGCAGCACCCCTGACCCTCTGTCTGAACACTGCTGATTGGCCCTGTGCTGATCACAAGAAATACAAAAAGACTCTTCAGCAATACACACCAAACTGAGCATGTGCAGAGTGCCTCCAAAGGCTCTGTTCTATTAGGAGACAGTGGAAGAGGGGGAGGATCAGAGACAACAGGATCAAACAGATTTTTTACACAATGAGGAGGATTAGACCCTTAGGTTCCACAGTGAGTATAACAAGCATGCTTTACTGCATATACAGACTGATTTTACTGTTGTGGGATTAGTAACACTTTAAAGCGGAGTTCCGCTTTAAAGTCATCAGCTACAAATACTGCAGCTGCTGACTTTTAAAATAAGGACACTTACCTGTCCAGGGCACCTGCGATGTCCTCACCCAAAGCCGATCTGTCCCTTTGCTCCTGGGTGGAGGCCTTGCGGCTTCACAGCTTGGTTCCCTACTGCGAATGCGCGAGTCATGCTGCGCGTTCTGACTGGCCCCTGCTGTCTTCTGGGAGCTGTGTGTCTCCCAGAAGACATCGGGGGGACGGGGGAGGGGCCGGAGGAGGGGCCGAACATGGCGTAGTTCGCTGCGGAATCTGCAGCGATCTTTCGCTGGAAGTGGGAGCAAATACCTGGATTATACAGGTATCTGCTCTCTCCTCCCCCCGGAAGGGTCCAAATGTGACACAGAAGGGGGGGGGGAGGAACTGGATGAGCGGAAGTTCTATTTTTGGGTGGAACTCCGCTTTAATATGACTTTGGTCTAAAGACATGAAGTACTTTGGAGCATATATAATGCAGACTGCGGGAGGTGTTATAATGCTGCATGATATATTGATGTAAGCTGGTTGCAGTGGCGGAACTACCAGGGTCAAAAAGATTGCACTTGCAACTGGGTCCTGGTGTTCCGCCACTGTGTGGGGAAAGCGGGGCGGCACAGATGGCAGGAAGTGGGCCCGCTGCAGAACATGGGCTCAGTTCACACTGCTGCGACTTCAGAGTCATGTGACTTGCTTGAGATTTCCTTTGCGACACTTGTGATTTAACACTGAAATCACACCAAAGTTGCAGAACAATAGTGCAGGAACCTTTTTTTTTTTTGCTACAACTTGGGCTGCATTGATTAAGATGATACCCACTGAAATGAATGTGTTTTGACTTGTCATGTGACTTTATGTGTCGCAAGTCGCATGATAAGATGCAGCAGTGTGAACCGGGGCAGGAATAGAGGTCCCCGGGATCAGTAGGAAGGGCCCAGGACTGATGGAAAAGGCGCTGGTGGTCAGGGGGCCCTTCATGGTTTCTTGCATAGGGTCACCAAAGGTTCTAGTTATGTCTCTGACTGGTTGGTTGTTATTTTTTTACCATGGAAATCATTTGCTTTTAATAGTACTCTTTTCCTTATGTGCCATGTCCTGTGTATGTGTATGAGTGATCGTCATGAATGCATTTCTAAATATAATTATTTAATTATTGTCAAATTGACTTCCTTGTTACTTTGTATATTTGCACCTTTCTGTGTCTTCCACCAATGTTATGTTACTATTCTTTTGTAATAAACAGTCTTTTTTGACCTTCCAGTGAAAACAAGTGCTGTTTATTATACAATAGGGATGGGCCCGGTGTTCGATTCAAACCCATGTTCGAATCGAACATCGGGCGTTCGCCCGTTCGGCGAGCCCAGAACTATTTGGGCCGCTCGCATCACATTCGTCGCCATTTTTTTTTTTTGGCTGGGGTCCCCCTTAACCTCCCTGGCGGTATGATTCTGGCTGGAATTTAGTGCTGAAAGCGGTACAATTATTTTGCATGGAAATTTGGCGTTTTTATATTGTAGGCATGCAATTCTTATGAATAACTCACTTAAATCTGTCCGAACCAGAGTCTAGTATACATCCCGGGTATGATAAAGTTTGAAACACAAAATAATAAATTATAATATAATAAAAATATATATAAAAATGATTCAATAATGTAATCAAATCAAAAACACTGAAATTTTGCTCAGTTGCAGAATAGTCGCTGTCATTAAATTTATTGTTTGATGATAAATTGTGATTTTAATTTTTTATCAGTGTTTTCTAGCTGTCTAAAACCACTTTTGACATAAAGGGACACTTTTTGGTTGCTATGGGACAATCTCCAGTTTCCAGGCAGAAAAAAAATCTTTTTATTATATAAAATGACATGCAGGGCACTGGGCAGACCACTAGGGACAAAGGGGGTGTGTATTTTTTGTATACAGTACTGTAATCTGTAAGATTACAGTACTGTATGTGTTGTGTGTTTTTAAACTTTTTTAAATTTGGCGCCGTTCTCCGCTCCCGTGCGTCGTAACGTCACAGGGAACGGAGATCGGCGGCACCCGGCACTGTGTGAATCGAGCGAGCGGACGGCTCGCTCACACAGCGGGGAGACATCGCAGGATCCAGGGGAAAAGGTAAGTAACTTCCCCCTGTATCCTGCAACGCAAGCCCGAGCCTGGCTCGGGGTTACCGCTCCAGCAGAAAAAGCTGGACCCGAGCCAGGCTCGGGGTTACCGCCAACGAGGTTAATATCCATCCCAGACCTGAAGGGCCTGGTTATTGAATTTGGGGGACCCCCACGCTTTTTTTTTTTAATTTTTTTTATTTTTTATCAATTACTTTTTTTTATAAATGACTTTCAATGAATGACTGTTCTCTGTGTTACGGGAGCCGTCAATCCATTAGCCGCGAGTCATTTTAAATAGCTTTTTTTCCTGCAAAAGTGACACTTTTTGCAGGGACAGTTCTAAGCACAGGAAACATGCGCCCCTTCACAGGCATACTATACACACCCCCAGGTACGAAATTTAAAGGAATATTACACTTTTATTGTTTCAATTTAAGCATTATTAAAATCACTGCTCCTGAAAAAACGGCCATTTTTAAAAAAACATTTGCATTGATACATGTCCCCTGGGGCAGGACCCAGGTCCCCAAACACTTTTTATGACAATAACATGAATATTAGCCTTTAAAATTAGCACTTTTGATTTCAAACGTTCGCATCCATTGTAACTAATAGGGTTCTAAAGCTCGCACGGACTTTAGGTCCGTTCGCGGGTTCTGGTGCGAGCCAAACGGGGGGGTGTTCGGCTCATCCCTAGTATACAACAATAATACCTTAAAGCCGTATTAAACCCAAAACCAAAAATTATATATTTTTCAGCTTGCCAGTCATTAGAGGTTACTGCATTAGTTTTATTTTTTAGGCTTTTCTTGCTGTTTTTACCTGCTGATCTGGCCAGTATCCAGTATTCGATTGTCCCCACTCTGAATGAATGCAGAGAGTAGCAATTATATAATGGGAAGAAGGCTGCTCCATCCCTGATACACTAGACAAAAGATATCTCCCATGGGACTTTGTTGCAGCAATAGAAATCACACAAATACAGATTGGTGTATAAAAAGTAAAAAAATCTTTTATTGAACAACAGGTTTAAAATTCCTAGTCTCCTCCCCTAGTCAGTCCTATCCCCCCACAGTTAGAACACACAGTCAGGGAACACATTTAACCCCTTGATCGCCCCTAGTGTTAACCCCTTCCCTGCCAGTGACATTTACACAGTATTCAATGGCTATTTATAGCACTGATCGCTGTATAAATGTCAATGGTTTCAAAAAAGTGTCAAAAGTGTCCGATCTGTCCGCCGCAATGTCACAGTCACGATAAAAATTGCAGAGCACTGCCATTATTAGTAAAAAAAATAAGAAGAAAAATGCCATAAATCAATAACCTAATTTGTAGACGCTATAACTTTTGTGCAAACCAATCAATATACGCCTGAGGAACTGAGGAAAAAATTTTTTTTTTTTTATGTTTTTTTTTGGGATACTTATTATAGCAAAAAGTAAAAAAATATTGTGTTTTTTTCAAAACTGTTTCTCTTTTTTTGTTTATAGCGCAAAAAATTAAAAACCGTAGAGGTGATCAAATACCGCCAAAAGAAAGCTCTATTTGTGGGGAAAAAAATCATCAAAATGTCTTTTGGGTACAGTGTTGCCTGACTGCGCAATTGTCATTCAAAATGTTACAGTGCTGAAAGCTAAAAATTGTCCTGGGCGGGAAGGGGGTGAAAGTGCATGAAGTAGTTAATCTGCATTTTTCTGACAAAGCACAAATATATAATTCGGCTTATGCTGACCAATTATGCCCTTGGAAGTTATGCGTCAGTCCGTCACATTTTAACAAACTTATTCTTTATGTACTTGTATAAACTGAATCGGCTTCTGAAAACAGAATGTATTATGCGAATCTCAGACCTTGTTCATGGAAATAGTTTTTCCAATAAATACCATAGTAATATATTCAAGAAATGAGTTATTACTGCAGTTCTAAGAAAATAAGAGAAGTTTGAAGATTAACTGATTCATTGGCAGCTCTTCCTTAAATGAATTCCCACCAATGTGACTTTACAACTATGTTGGGTAAATGATGAATGGTAGTTAAGAGATGGAGTGACACTTGAATTTTAAATATTATTCTACATTGAAGAAATGCTGTAATTAAAACTAACTGGCTCCATCAGTATGACAAATGTTTCTCTGGGGCCATTCCACATATCATGAGATATGTCTTACCAGTCTCTTGATGTGTGCTCTGGTACTTATAACACTAAAGTGTTTTGGAACTAGCAATCCGTTATTCTTGGAGGCTGAAGTTAATAACAATTCAAATTCTGATTTACAGGAACACACAACTTACTGTAAATGACCGGATAGAGATAGATAGAGGAACCTCTGCCCTCCTAATAGTATAGTTTTTGCAAATTCCTGTTTTTGATAATTAGGTTGTGTTATTTCCCTGGTCCATTAAATTTTGAACAGTTTTTAAAATAATGTATTGGTCATTTATTATTGTTTTCCATGTACAGGGCAGTGAGCACTATGGAGTACTATGTAAAATCCAGTGGCTCCCTCTCTCCACATTTCATATAAAGAAAGGCAACTGTACATGATCAGAGTTCAGTTTGCAGAGTGTTTTTCTAATCCATTGTGAAGCCTGAAAATTGCGAATGTAAAACCCATTTAAAGTCTATAGGGGCAAATCTTGAAAACCAATTCTGGCTATTTTCAAGGCTAACATGCAGGGGATTGCCAAAAAACAGCACAGGGTCATGCCTTTGCAAAGAAAAGCCTTGAAAAATAATGTACAACAGGGGCTTCCCTTTAAAGAATAAGTTAATATTTTAACCACTTGCCGCCCGCCATATAGCAGAATGACCGCAACAAAGTGGTTGCATTATCCTGATCTCACACGTCATATGACGTGATCAGGATAACAAAGCCAGCGCGCGACCATGGTGGTGCGCAACATGCCGATCAGAGGTGCTGCGTGTCAGTCTGACACACCGCAACTCAGATCGTGGTATGAAGCCTCTGACAGAGGCTTCTTACCATGTGATAAGCTCTGACCAATCAGCACCTTGATTATCAGCACAGCCCCCATCAAAAGGTGCCCACCAGCTGCCAATCAGTGCCCAACACCTGTCAGCCTGTCCCCATAGTAAATGGATGCCAGTGCCGATCAGTGCCCAAAAAAGTGCCAATTAGTGCCACTTAGTAATGCCTGTCAGTAGCTCCTTATCAGTGCTGCCTATCCAGTGCCATCTATCAGTGCCCATCAGTGCCCATCAGTGCCGCCAGTGCTGCCTATCAGTGTCCATCAGTTTTGTTTTTTTAAATTGTCTTTTTTCAGTTATAGAGCACAAATTAAAAACTGCAGAGGTGATCAAATACCACCAAAAGAAAGCTCTATTTGTGGGCAGAAAATTATAAAAATGGAGTTTGGGTATGTGACGGATCTCGGATACCCCGTATGGGAACCTCCGCCAGACCTGTGTCTCCTGTTCTCCAAAGCACCCGCAGCCTGCAGACTCGCTATAACCAGCCCTTAACCCATCAATCACGAGACAAGCCACACAGGTGTTGAGGGTTAAACATGCAAAGCATAAAACTCTTTATTAAGTACCAAACATACACTTTTAAACACAGTTAGGGACACTCCCCTTAGCCTTGTCATAGAGGGGGTAGGGGACAAGGAAGAACCAATGGAAACTCAACACTTGTATATTTAAACAACTACAGTTGAAACACATAAAGGGGTTATGATTAGCAGGCAGCCCCTCCTTACACATCCCCTGCTGGGAGGTGTCTCCAGACCTTTGCCTATGTGCCATGACCCAACACAATTAAACACAGCAACAAGAGGGGGGGAGAAGGGATGTAGCATTACATTACCTTAAATTATCTCAATGCCATTTTGTCCCCAAGTCTCTCAGTCTCTTCTGGGCCAAAATCTGTGGGAAGGAGGCCAGCCCACAGCCCCCTCCAAAACACACAGTGACAGTGGGTTCTGTCGCAGGGTACAGTGTTGCATGACTGCGCAATTGATATTCAAAGTGCGACAGCGCTGAAAGCTAAAAAATTGTCCTGGGCAGGAAGGGGGGAAAGTGGCCAGTAACAGTAAGTTGTTAAAAAAAATATACATTCACATTTTTTTGCAGGTAAAAAATATTGTGCATTTTACTATATTTTTTTTAGGAGCCTGGAAAGCATTGCACCATACGGGCAGGCAGTATCACACTGACAGGAAGAATCAATGAACTACCAGAGGGCTTAGCACCACTATGGTAATTCATTGAGAACTTCAAGCCAACAGCTGCAAAGGTTGTCGTTACTTGTAGTTCATTCATTCACAGAACACTGGGAATAAATGACACAACCATGCGGGCGATGTCCCGCAGGGCACGCTCTTTCAAAAAACTGACAGCCGAAAGAGGGAACATCTCCCTGTACTGCTGTCACACAGATGTAGGAGTGGGAACATGTTCCATGTTCCACCCTAAAAATGGGTGGAACATGTAACATGTTCCCAAAGGTGAACTTCTCTTTTAACGCAATTTTAAGGGCAACAAGTAAAAAACACCAATCCTTTTAAATACATGTTTGGGAGATGCCTTTAAGTTTCAACCAAAAATGGAACTTCCGCTTTAAGCACTCCTCGCCCCCTTACATGCCACATTTGGCATGTAATTTTTTTTGGGGGGGGGGAGTGGGGGCTTCATTAGGAGGGGGGACTTCCTGTCCCACTTCCTCCTTCCGCCCAGGGACCGCCTAGGCGACTCCTCCTTTCGTCTTAGGCGGCCCCTCCCTCTAGGCGATCTCCTGGGACACGTGACCGGTCCCAGGAGATTGCCTCTCCACTCCGGGAGCGCAGCGTGACTCGTGCATGCGCTGTGCATGCCCAGCCTAGAAGCCGAATGCTGTCACGGCCGGGTGCCCAGAGTGGCAATGAAGGCGGAGAGGAGGGGGAGAGGAGCGACGCTCCGTTCGTCCGCATCGCTGGACAGTGGAACAGGTAAGTGTCTGTTTATTAAAAGTCAGCAACTACACTTTTTGTAGCTGCTGACTTTTAATAAACATAAAAGGCCTGGAACTCCCCTTTAAGCTGAATGTCATGTTATGGAACAGCACGATTCTCACGTACAGCATTTCTTTACTCTGGCATCATATACTTTACATGTGTAATTGATATTTTACTGTTACGTTATAGGTTGGTTTAAATATCACAGCAGCACCCCAATCTGATTCAATACACCTTAAAAAAAATATTTTTTTGTCCAGCAGTAATTTACTTGAATTAAATGGTGGAAACAGGAACCACAAGAGATCCAAAATCTGCAGGAAAGTTTACTGTTATATTAAAATAAAGCTGAATGTCTCAACTTCGTACAAATTGACCAGGGGCACAACAGTTTAATATTATAATTTGTGTGCCTTTTTCACAGTACCTCGCTGCATTATCTTAAATGTTTAAAAAAATGTCAAAACAAAGTGCTCAGAAACCACAATTCCCCATTCCCCAAAACTATTCATATTATCCCTATTCGCCAAGCGTTTTATTGTACTGATTTGCTAAAATGCATGTTATGTTGTTAAATATTATGTGTACAATATGTAAAAGTGAAGTAACAAACATGGTCACTTGAACTTTTGCTGCACATTTATATTTTAATTGCTGTTATAGGATGACTAAGTGTAACTGGATTTCTGTGCTGTGACATTACACAGTACAGTATATTTTATATGGGACCTTAAATCACAGGATACAGGTGTTAAGTGTTTTATCATTGGTAAATATGATCATTACAGTCACTTGCTAATCTGGTATTGCGTTATCCTTGTACTTTGTAACAGGAAAACAAATGGCGTGATATAGGGCCACAATCTTGCGTTGATATATTGCATAAGATTATTATAGCCCAAGAAATAAATTTTAGGTATTTTGATACAGAGTTAAAGTGGTTGTAAAGCCTTACAATCCACATTTTACTAAAGTTAACCCTTTAATGAGGCTTACCTGTAGCTACCTGGTTTAGGAAATATCCTCTGTATCACCATGTGCCAACGTCATTGGCACATGCGCACTGAAGCAATGGCTCATTCACGCCGTTGCTTACGCTGACGTGCCATTACCGGCAGCTCCAGCGAGCATGCGTGGGAGTGACAACATCACGGCTCTGGTGAATCACAGTGCCAGAGCCCGCGATACCCGGAAATAACTCCGGGAGCGATGTGCAGTGCAGAGCAGTGTGCCGGGACCGATGTGGGGGCTTCGATCTAAGGTGAACATTTCATAATGAGCTAGTATGCTGGGTATATGGCTACATATGCATACTCATTATGCCTTTGTCTTGCAGGGCACCCACTGTCTAGACCTGCCCTGTTTAAGGTAGGGCTGTAAGATTCTATGTGAGGCAAAAAAAGATGCCGTGAAAGGGAAAGAGGAGGGCAACGATGAGGACACAGCTCCAAAGGGGGGTGAATAGAGGGGTGAGGACACTGCTATGAAGGGGGGCGAGAAAGGTGGTGAGGACAGGACTCCGAAGGGGGGCTACAGACACTGCTAAGGAAGGGTAGGGGGGAATGAAGGGCAGGTGACACTGATGGGAAAGGAGAGCTGTAACATAAAGAGGGGGGGGGGGACTGTGGCTTAAAGGGGGGAACTGTAACATAAAGAGGGGGAACCCACTTTAATTGTAATTCTATACCTGGTACCTGGTGTGTGTGTGTGTGTATATACTGTATATATATATATATATATATATATATATATATATATATATATATATCATGAGCTGAACGCAAAGATCTATGACTTTTTATATGTACACAAAAGGCCTATTTCTCTCACATATTGTTCACAAATCTGTCTAAATCTCTGCCAGTGAGCACTTCTCCTTTGCCGAGATAATCCATCCTCCTCACAGGTGTGGCATATCCAGATGCTGATTAGACGGCATGATTATTGCACAGGTGTGCCTTAGGCTGGCCACAATAAAAGGCCACTATAAAATGTGAAGTTTTATCACACAGCACAATGCCACAGATTGCACAGATCGGTGAATTTATGGTTTAGCCAATTTCCTTTTGAAGGCTGTTTTTAGCTACACATTACTAAAGTTTCCAGGCTTTGGTTTCTGACTTGTTTGACCACTGTGTACAATTTTCCATGTTGCTTAAAACAGCAGTTGTCCGGTTTTTCCATTTTATTTTGGAATATAACTAGAGCTATGTCGTCTACTGGTGATAAACTGTGCTGGTCAGAGCTGGACACGTGCCTGATTACTCAGCTATTCTGAGGCTTTTAACGTGGAATCAATGTTAAATCAAACACTCAAAATGCATTATAAAATGTATCATTAAAGCTACAGTCATGTTTATATTAAGTGCTGTGTAGTATTTGAATAATTGGAACTTAAAGGCTTATAGGAATCTGCACTACATTTGCTGTCAGTACTGTAAATAACCAGCTACATTTTGTATTATGCATTGTAGGGCAAAAAGCTCCATAGCTCATAAAATATAGAAGTTAGACAATTAAAAGTATGAGTGCTTTGTTATAGCTATTTTTCTTAAAACCAAGGTTGGGACTAGCATTGTCATACATTAAGCTTATAAGTATACATGTTAAAGTACAGACATGTGTAGGCCCGAGGCCTCTCATGGGTTCATTGGGAACAAAAAGGCCAACAAGGTAAGTTATGATGTGTGAAGTATCCCCAAGACTACTGGCAACTCTTCCAACAAAGGAACTAGTTACTGCAATCATGTTGCATACACCACATGGATCAAGGTAAACTAAACTTCTCTAACATTTTGGTTAGAAAATTATATAATTGCATTTAAATGGAATTATGCACATCATTATGATGTTATAATTTTACTTTCTGGAGCTCTCTTGACAGAAACCCTCTCCAGAATGGAACACATATGACACATAGGGGCCATTGTGGGCTATAGAGACACAAGGCCCAATCCTCTTTGGTACTTTAATCCATTGTTCTATGGAAAACAGCAGCAACAAATTTTATAGCTAGTTGCAAGTTGGCAGGAAGAACAATCTTTTCCCATGTAGTCCACAATAAATGTAAGTAAGTATGCAGGTACATGTCTGTAGATTGGTCATTGCCACCAAACATGTGTTTTTATTTATTTTAAACCATGCAGTTTATCTCAGCTCAAGAGATATATCTTGTTTCTATCATGCCCATGGGTCTACAGGCAACTTCTAATTACATTTCTCTTAGGCCCCTTACATGCGGCAAGCCCGCTCGGATCCGCCTGTCCATTTTTCAGGCGGATCTGAGTGGGCCATCCATTGACTCCTATGGGGAGACGGATGTCAGTGGAGATGTGTATGCTGACACCTGTCTGCCATTCGATCTGCTAAAATCAGACATATGGCGATACGTTCGCCACCCGTCTTGGCGGATCGGATGAGATCTGATGAAAACAAACATGCTATCCGCTTTCGTCCGATCTCCCCATAGAAATCAGCGGGGCTCTGACAGGCCCCTCCCCGCTCAATTAGCAGAGACGGATCTGTCATCCACCGGCTTAGCGGAGATCAACGGAGAGATCTCCTGCTGAGCTGGCGGATTCTGCTGAGCGAATCCATCTCGTATGAATGAGGCCTTAAAGACATGGTCTGGCATTGTAGTGGGCTCTAAGATTCTATAGTACCTGAAAACATATTTTAGGTAATCTAAACCTATGTGTTAAAGCACATGGCTTTATACAAAGCCATAATCACATAAAGTTTTTAACAAATGTGATAATGTCACTTGTGGTTTTCACAAATAAATGTTTGGGTGGAGTTAGGTTTTAATGAAGTTTGTAATTTTAATGGAACTGTAATATGGACACACTTGTCAGTGGACAAACATAATTACATGATTCCTTGAAACGAACCAGTACACAATGGCAGATGCACTGCATTTAACCATATCTACCAGTGCTGAATTTATTAGAGACTTTTGAATAAGGGGGGTACCAACACAGCTCAAAAGGTAAAAACTGTTACCCTTGGGCACTTGTGGCTAAAGAGAACTGTGAAAAAAGTAGGCGTGGAATATGTTGAGTCAGAACTCTTTCTATAGTTAAAGTGGTACTAAACCCACAACAGTACAACAGTAAAATCAGTCTGTATATGCAGTAAAGCATGCTTGTTATACTCACTGTGGAATCTAAGGGGTTAATCATCCACATTGTGTAAAAAAGGCTGTTTGATTCTGTCTTCTGTGACCCCCCCCCCCCCTTTCTTCCACAGTCCTCAATCCATCTCCTGATAGAACAGAGCCTTGGGGACACTCTGCACATGCTCAGTTTGGTGTGTATTGCTAGAGAGTTTTTTTTTTTTTTTGGAAGGTGCATGTGATCAGCACAGGGCCAATCAGACCTGTCCAGACAGAGAGTCGGGGGTCTTGCAGCCTCATAGGACAGTCAGAGGAGAATGACTCCTCCTACAAGCTTTAACCAGTCATCATCCGGACACTGCTAGAAGTCACAAGACTGCTACCGTAAATACTGCTGATGAGAAAAGTTATTTAGCAGTTTACATTTACTAAAATGATTGCATTTCCATGTTTTGTGTACTGTGGGAGACCAAATACAGTGAATGCAGGGTCCTGGGTTTAGTAACACTTTAATGTATAACAAAAGGCAAAAGCTTTTTTTGGGGGTTTTGGATAGAGTGGAGAGGGATTAGACCCCCTGTCAGTTTCTATTGCTATCTCTGCCCCATTAGGGGGATTCACCCTCTCTATTTGTCCTGATTACCATTATAATCAGGACAGACTAGGTCCGGCGGACAATCCGCCAGACTTTTGAAATGAACGGACTTGCCCACACTCAGAGTAAAGTTTGTTAATTTTGACCGTGACTCCAGGTAGACGGGACTAGCAAAGGAAGTCAATGTCGCCGCCTCCATTGGTGAGATTGACACCTTGCTAGCCCCGTCACCTGTTATGGATTTAAAGAGGAAGCCCTACGCCGAAAAAACGGCGTGGGGGTCCCCCCAAAGTCCATACCAGACCCTTATCAGAGCAGGCAGCCCGCCGGTCAGGAAAGGGGGTGGGGACGAGCAAGCGCCCCCCCCCCTCCTGAGCCGTACCAGGCCGCATGCCCTCAACACGGGGGGGTGCTTTGGGGAAGGGAGGGCCCTGCGGCATAAAGTAATGGACTTTACTCCATGTGTGGGCAAGTCTGTTCATTTAAAAAATCCGGCGGACTAGCACACAGACGGCCGGATTGTCCGCCGGACTGCCGAGTCCGGCAGATCATTTTGAGTCAAGACTTCTTTCTATGTCCGCCGGACTTTTGGGAAGAAAAAGTCCACCGGACCCCACACACGGGCGGATTGTCCGGGGACTCTGGTCTGCCGGACCAAGTCCACAGGATAGTCCGATCGTGTGTACACGCCATTAGGAGTCAGTGAATAAGATCATCATATTGTACTGTGAGCCACAAAAAATATGTTCCCAATGTTTATGAACGACCACAACATACAGGGATATACAATGTAATACTGACATATTGCTGACACACACAGGTTGAACTTGATGGACTTTTCAACCTCGCCTACTATGTAACTATGTAACTATATGTTCAGATTTTAATAAACGCAGCTAACCCTAAAACCAAGAAAGAGTGGAAAGATTTTTTTTTATGATTTTGAAATAATAGCATTACATATTCCTTTCTGCTGGGGTTAGCCAGTATTGCGTTACCATCATGGTGTCCATGATTTATGAAGATAAAGTTCATGATATTATTAAAGAACACAAGTGAATTCTGTCTAAGATGTGGGTTAGAATATAAGGCTATCAATGAAATCTAATTTATGCCATGTCACGTCAGAGTTGGTTAATAGTTGACCCTTTGGCTTTGGCATCTGACATTGAAAGATCATTTTTTTCTAAGAAGTCCGGAACATATTTAATCAGCAAGTACAGGCATGAGATTTATCTAGTTACATCAGTAGTTCTGGAGAAATTCCATCTTATTTCATCCAGACTTAATTTTACTCTTATCAAGTCAATTTGTAATGTAGGCATCCAAGATTATGAAATAACTTGTTATAAAACTGAGGCGACTAAGCAGTGAATAGCATGTCAAAAGTTGTACCTTCACGCGCATGCCATGCCTGCAGAAAGCTATCATCTCCTGCAAAGAACAATATATTTATGTTAAACTATTTACACCTAGGTATTTTAGTAGAATGACTGGCTCAACCTACTTCTATTCCATATAATAGATCACATTATTACAGAAACCAAATATTGTCTACATGTTTAATTTATATAATACTTCAGGTTGAAAACAGAAGCAAACACATAGATGTCTTGGCTGTGCATTATACATTTCCCAGATTTTTTGGTGGAATAGACATTCTGTGTGTTTGTCGAGAAGTTGTCAATATACACTAAAGCTGTTGTTAATTAAAAATAAATGGAAAAATTTAACTGTTCATACAGTTCAAATGTCAAACTATTTCTGTTTTAATCACACTAGCAGCATCATGGGTTTTTATTATTTGGGATTTAAATCTACAATAAAAAGAATGAAGCAATTATGCTGTGTAGGTTGCAGCGGCATATGGATGGAGCAAACAGAGCGCCAATAGTCTGATATGGCCCCAGGCTAAACTCACTGGATTGCTGAATGGAAAAATGTCCATCCAGTAAGCAATCCAGAAACCCTGTAGCATTTTTCAACTATTTTTTTCTGCTATTTTTTTCTGCTTTTCAAGGATAAGTCAGAACTGGCATCCGTAATGAGCAAATATAGCTGTCCCCATATACATAGATTGTTTCAAAACTTATGTAGAAACATCATTTTTTATATATACAATTAACTCGTTTATAAGATTATTTATGTAGCACTAACCCCCGAAGAAGCTGCTGGTTTGATTTGGGCTTACCGTTACCTTCTTGACCTTGATTGCGTCTAGGGGTTTCCCAAGGTAGATGGCCCAAGAATTGCAGAGACTGACACTGGATCCACTTTGGGGATTTTTATTTGAAAAAATGGTAGAGGAATACAGTCTCTCAGTAGAGGATAGAGGGTATAGGTAGGAAGTTCAGGTACTCTTGGAACTGCTTAAACTGAAAGTCACGCAATATAGAATCCAGAGAATAGCCATTCACAACTGGATCTTACAGCTATCGGATAAATCTTCCCTCACTAGATTTAGCAGCCGATAGATTATTCAAATAGAGCAAAGTCTCTGCCACAGACTTGGTTGTAGAACTTGTGAATAAAAGTCTCTGCCACAGACTTGGTTGTAGAACTTGTGAATAAAAGTCTCTGCCACAGACTTGGTTGTAACTGAAGGATAGGGACAAACTTAAGGAACCTTCATACAGTACAAGTATATTGCAGCCGGACTGGCGATACCGTATGATCGCAGATTCACTTGGTGTCTTTCAACTTAGCTTCCAGGCTCTTGCTGAGGAACCAGTCTTGTGCATGGCCCTCTCCCGAAGAGTCCTCCCCTGGTTGCTTTCCCAGTTGCTGGGCCTCTCCACAGACGAGACGGCAACGGATCACCTTAGAATCCTCCTTCCAGGTACGTTGCCTCGGGCTAGCCAGCCCCGAGACTCGGAATTGGATGGATCCGCACCCCAGGCCATGAGGGCCCCTGAGGGCTAGTCAGGAGGACCAGGACCAAACAGACAGAAAGATCTTATGGACCGGAACGCAGAAACACGTGATCTCAGTACCTTAAGAACCCTATCCCAGAATGCACAGCAAGACAACACTCTCAAACATGAAAGGAAAATGGTAAAAAGTTGCGCAACTTTTTACAGCAAGACAACACTCTCACTGATTGGTTCCGAGAGAGATTGGCACCCAATTCGTCCAGCCAAACTGCGTTCTCGTACTTGCCAGAGATGGCAACAACACCTATGGCCAAGCAGAACACAGAGCAATCCAGCCAGACTGATACTGAAACCATAATTTAGTACAATTAACCCCAAAACCCAACTGTGGTTTTCAGAATATTAAATTTACAAAACACATAGCGCGTGCTCGTCAGGAGCCCGGTGCTACATTCACATTATATATTATTATTCATTATACATAATAATTATATTATTAAATATAATTATTTACATTATTACTCTTTTACATGAAAAAAAAAATCATTGAAAAGATTTGACATTCTCCTTAAAGCGGGGTGCCCATTAAAAAACAAAAAATTAAAAGTCAGCAGCTACAAATACTGCAGCTGCTGACTTTTAATAATCGGACACTTACAGTATATACTCGAGTATAAGCCGAGTTTTTCAGCACATTTTTTTGTGCTGAAAGTGCCCCCCTCGGCTTAAACTCGAGTCAAGCACTTTTCTGCAGCAGAAAATTATATTTTCCGACCCGAGTTTGGGGCCCCATCTCCCGGGGCCACTTAGTGCTAGGAATTGATATTCAAACCCAGTGGAACTAGCACTACAACATATCCAAAGATGGGGTTCCTAGCACTAAGAGGCCCCAAGATAGGGGGCCCCAAAGTCAGTTGGTCATTCTTGGTTGCAGAAAAGTGCTTGACATTTTCCGACCCGACTTTGGGGCCCCATATCTCAGGGACAATTTGTGCTAGGAACTAGCACTACAACATATCCAAAGATGGGGTTCCTAGCACCAAGTGAACCCGAGATACAGGGCCCCAAAGTCGATCAACTGTGTCCATCTGCAGCAATGTCATTTCAAATTTTGGCTGCAGCTAGGGGGCATTTAGAAACCCTTAACTACCAAGTTTGAAGTTTGGGGGACCTATGGCTGCAAATGGGCACAGTGAGGCATGCAAATGTGCACAGTGAGGCTGCAAATGGGCATTGTTGACCCTCTTTTCCACTTACAGTAGCTGTGCATTTCTCACCCTAGGCTTATACTCGAGTCAATACATTTTCCCAGTTGTTTGTGGTAAAATTAGGTGCCTCGGCTTTTATTCGGGTCGGCTTATACTCGAGTATATACGGTATGATCCTGTACACAGGTCCACTGATTTCACAAAATACCCCTGACCTCAGCTCATCATTGTGCATCCATTCCAGATGCTTGTATGTGACATCACATACATCACATACAAGCATGTGGGCTGGATGCGAGAGGTGGATCAGCAGGATGAGTGTGCCAGGATAGGTAGATGTGTCTCATCTCTGCTTCCTTTTACCACTCTGCAAATCACGCATATTATAGATGAGAAGAGGGTACAGCGGTGGGGAAAATGAGCAGAAGGGGTTTATAGGTGGGACAGAAGAGAAGGAGGGTACAGCGGTGGGGCAGATGTGCAGGGAGGTACAGTGTTGGAAGAGATGAGAAAGGGCTTCAGCAGTGGGACAGAAGAGCAGGGGGATACAGTGATGGGGCAGATGAGAAGGGGGTTCAGTGGTGGGACAGAAAAGCAGGGGGGGGGGTAGAGCACAGGGGTGGATCCAGGTGGGGGCAAAGAAGGATGATTAGCATTCGGGGGATCTTAGGAGGAGCAGCGGTGCAGAGGGCTTGAGAGGCAGAGTTGTAATGTAATCTCTCTGCTGCCCGCGGCTGCCTGCACAGTGAGGGCAGAACTGCAGGGTGGGTGGTGAGAGATGATGTCGGTTTCCCCTCCAAAATCTGTTTCCCCTGGCTCTCGGCTGAGATCGGAAACTCCGCCTCTCCAGCCCTCTGCACCACTTCTCCTCCTACTCTCCCCCGAATGCTAATCTGCAGTGACCCTGCATTACGGGCAACCACTGCTTGACAGTTGTCCAGAAGACATTTACAAAAGGTCATTGCTAAAGAAGCTGGCTGTTCACAGAGGGCTGTATCCAAGCATATTAATAGAAAGTTGAGTGGAAGGAAAAAGTGTTGTCAAAAAAGGTGCACAAGCAACAGGGATAACCACAGCCCTGAGAGGATTGTGAAGCAAAGGCCATTCAGGAATTTGGGGGAGATTTGCAAGGAGTGGTCTACGGCTGGTGTTAGTGCTTCAAGAGCCACCACACACAGACGTATCCAGGACATGAGCTACAACTGTCGAATTCCTTGTGTCAAGCCACTCCTGAACCAAATATTAATTTGCTATTGTCATACAAGTGGGTGGGCTCGGGGCGCAGAGTCCACCCTTTTTTAAAGCCAATTAGAGCCTCAGACTCTAATCATGTGCTTCAAAAAAAAAAATTTGAATCTATGCCCAGTGCCTTGCATGTAGATTAGGGGGCCAGATGCATGTATAGGGGGGCAGCACCCCTGCGCTCTGTATTATGGGCCGCCACTGTTCATAATCATTCAAACCACTTCCTTTGAACCCAGACTGTTCTGGACCCACCATAGCCTGTAAATGGACAGTGAAAGGAGAAACAGCACAGTGATGATCTCATCTCTCTCTGTCCCTTTGCTTTCCCCTCCTATTAGCATGCTCCTTGTCAGTACATTGGCTTCTTGTGCTTCTTCTCCCTCTCACACTCCAGCTCTGCCATACAAAACTAAAAGTGGATGATACCAGATCAAATTCAGGCATTAACGCTACTTGCATTCAAAAATACATTTAATTATGTATTCATTATTACAGATCTGTGTCTTTTACGTCTGCCTAGAGTTCAGCTTCAACGCTTTTACTATGCATTGCAAGTGCATTATCGCAAGCACCATGGTATTATTGGGCCTTTTTCTTGACAGTTTTTTTTTATCTGTAAGTTTCCAGCACATTACTTTCACAAAACTAACTAGAGCTGACTGAAGAAGATAAAAGATCAGTGGGAAAATTATTATGTCTATTCATTCTATTACAAATGATATCTGCTCTCTTATACAGTATAATACTAATATTAGTGCAGCAAAAAATAAATCAGTAAATAAAAAAAATAAAAATGTTTGCATTATTTGAAAGAGAAGATTTCAAGCCATTTTAAATTGTCTTAAATGTAAACCTAAGTTTGTTCTTGCTATCATCCTAGTCTACAGTCTATACAAAAAAACATATTTCCTACACTGCTCAAGGTGACCAATTTCAGTATGAAAGCATGCTAGTATATTATTCTGTTAAAAGCTAATAAGAAAAACATTGAAGACTGAAATTAAGATATGCAAAGCAAGTTTTTTTTTTTTTTTTTCGGTTGGTCACAGACATCCAGACGTCTGGGGAAACATAAGGAGCCAGTGGTTGTATCAACTTTCTGAAGCTCTCCCAGAGTTGGTCCTAATTAGGACTGACCTTTTTCTCTAGACTCATGTTGCTCCCACGGTCCACCTAAAGAAACCTGTCACAAGTAATGTGCATGGTCCACTATTGTCAATCTACTTTTAAGAATGCTACTTGCTTGACTATTATGGTGATCCTCTGGCTTCAATACTTTCTGATAGATTACTGACCTTAAAAAAGACTGCAGCAGATGAAACATATATACTGTATACAGTATATATTTATACAGTATATATGTCTCAGGGACTTTAAAACTACTGAAGTCATTACATCACCAAGATACCCTAGCACCTAGTACCCTAGTATGTAGAGCCATAGACACTGGAATACAGTGCCTTGCAAAAGTATTCACCCCCATTTTTCGTGTTTTGTTGCCTTATAACCATGAATTGTTTGAGGATTTGCATCATTTAATTTACAGAACATGTCCACAACTTTAACAATGTTTTTTTTTATTGTGAAGCAAGCAACAAATGGGACACAATAACAGAAAAAGTCAATGTGCATAACTATTAACCCCCCTAAAGTCAATACTTTGTAGAGTCACCTTTTGTGGCTATCACAGCTCCAAGTCGCTTTGGATAAGTCTCTATGAGCTTGCCACTGGGATTTTTGCCCATTTCTCCTTGCAAAACTGCTCCAGCTCCTTCAAGTTGGATGGTTTGCGCTTGTGAACAGCAATCTTTAAGTCTGACCACACATTTTCTATTGGATTGAGGTCTGGGCTTTGACAAGGCCATTCCAACACATTTACATGTTTCCCCTTAAACCAAGTGTTGCTTTAGCAGTGTGTTTGGGGTCATTGTCCTGCTGGAAGGTGGTACAGGTTTTGCTCAAGAATATCCCTGTATTTAGCACCATCCATCTTTCCCTCAACTCTGACCAGTTTCCCAGTCCCGACTGCTGAAAAACATCTCCACAGCATGATGCTGCCACCATCATGTTTCACTGTGGGGATGGTGTTCTTTGGGTGATGTGATGTGTTGGGTTTGCGCCAGACATAGCATTTTCTTTGATGGGCAAAAAGTTAAATTTTAGTCTCATCAGATCATAGCACCTTCCTCCATACATTTTGGGAGTCTCCCACATGCCTTTTCGCAAACTCAAAACGTGCCATTTTGTTTTTTGCTGAAAGTAATGGCTTTCTTCTGGCCACTCTGCCATAAAGCCCAACTCTATGGGACGTACGGCTTATTGTCGTCCTATGTACAGATACTCCAAGAAGAGATAAGTTCTGCTGTGGAACTCTGAAGCTCCTCCAGGGTTACCTTAGGTCTCTGTGCTGTCTCTCTGATTAATGCCCTCCTTGCCCGGTCTGTGAGTTTTGGTGTGCGGCCATCTCTTGACAGGTTTGCTGTTGTGCCATGTTCTTTCCATTTGGTTATGGTAGATTTGATGGTGCTCCTAAGGATCATCAACGATTTGGATATTTTTTTTATAACCTAACCCTGACTTGTACTTCTCCGGAACATTGTCCCTTACTTGTTTGGAGAGTTCCTTGGTCTTCATGGCAGTGTTTGGTTAGTGGTGCATCTTGCTTAGGTGTTGCAGCCTCTGGGGCTGTTCAAAAAGGTGTGTATATGTAATGACAGATCGTGTGACACTTAGATTGCACACAGGTGGACATCATTTCACTAATTATGTGACTTCTGAAGGTATTTGGTTGACCCAGAGCTTTTTATGGGCTTCATAACAAAGGGGGTGAATACATACGCACATGCCAATTATCAGCTTTTTTATTTCTGAAAATTTGTTTTATGTATATATTTTTCTAATTTTACTTCACCAACTTAGACTATCGTGTTCTGATCCATCACATATAATTCAGATTAAAAAAACTAAAGGCTGTAATGTAACAAAATAGGTAAAAAGCCAAGAGGGGCGAACACTTTTGCAAGGCACTGTATGTAGTTCACAAGGAGCGCTGTGCAATTTTGGCTATTGGGTTGTGGACTTCACTACCCAGAAATCCCTGCTAATGAATGGAGAAGAGACAGAACCTTTCCGAGGCAATTCTGGGAATTGGCTGGGACTATACAGAAACCAGGGTGCTATCTCAGAGCAGTGTGGGGACCAGAGAACACAGGCCTGTTGCTTACGCTGAGCCTGTGCAGACATCAAGTGTCCTGTGTCCATAAGAGCCTAAGGACTGAGCCACAGAGAGATTGCTGCTTGCTGGGCTGGGACTGGAGCTGGAACAACCCATTGTTGTGACTGCCTAAAGCAATAGGAGAACCCTCGAAAACTAGAGATGAAAGACTGAGCCTTGTGAGAACTTGTTTGTGAGGACTGAGTCACTAGGTTCTGGGTACCTGAGGAAAGCAGACCACACAGTGATCTGGACCAGATTTCTGTGTACCAGGAGTGGTGAGATGAATCATCTATGCTTATCTGAACACTGACATAGTTGATGCAATAGAGACAGCTCCTTGTTTAACAGCCCATCAACCACTGATTGCACATGCCTAAATGTACAGCTACACATGCACCAGCTTACAGAAGGGCCCATAAGACAGCCAGTTAACATTGACAATTAGGCACCAGCTACTTGAAGACACCTCGAGGGGTACCCCTTTGTCAAGAACAAATACATTCACCTGCTATTAGGGCTCTATGTGTAGTGTGCACATGAGGACCTTTATTTCTGATTTGGTTGATGCAGATACTCTTAACCCTGTTTGCATAAAAAAATATTTGGTTTAGCACCCCTACAATTCAGTTAATTGCCCTCTTATGGGTCAGTGGTCATGTTATCTAGTACAGCATCTATAAACCTGTTAGACTGCCTATTTATTGATTCCTGCATTGTTTAACTGCATTGCCATAACACATCCTTTCAGTCTACCATCCAGTTGCTTGTGGACTACTTTCTCTGCATTATTATAACGTGGTAGCATACTAACATTGAAGGTACACAGGTTGGTCAGCTAGGACTGAGCAGTTTAAAGAGTCATGGCAAAAAAAAGAACCCATCATATCCAGCCAGGGCCAAAATTAGGGGGGGACAGGGAGGACAAGTCCTCCTAAACACCGCATTGAAAGGCATGCCACCAATCAGTGCGGCGGGTGGGTGAAATTACTGGAACTGATCTTCTGTGTGGCTCTCCCTGTAGCAGCTAATACCTGGCATCTCCTCTCTGCAGAGAGATCTACACAGAAGATTGGTTCCATTAATTTCCCCCACCCGCTGCACTGATCACCCGCTCTGTCCACATGTGATTTCCCCTGCTGCCCAGGCCCCGCTGTGTGCCCCCTGCCATGTGCCTGCCATGCAATGTGCTCTCCCAACCCTCCCCCCGCAGAGCTTCCGTCTTCCCTCTGCTCCCACCTGCTCCTGAGGGGCACAGGGGAGCTTCAGATGGAGAATAAGGAGAAAGGGAAAGAGGTGGAGGGTAGTAAATATATCATACTTACTGTCCCCTTCCTTTCCTTAATGAGCACAGAAAGTGATCAGTACTGATCACTCACTATGTTCATTCATTATTGAAACATAGTAAATTGAGTTTACCATGCTTCAGTTTGTGAATAAACAGGAAGCTTCAGAGTGCTTCCGACTGATTCATCTCCAGTGTAGCTGAGGCTGCAAAGAAGGGGGTTGGGGAATCTATGTCCCCAGTCCATATTCTGTACCAAAAGCGAGACATCAGGGGTCTATTTAGACTCTTGATATCCCACCAAAGATCCCTCCAACAAGTTGTGAAAAAATAAAAAAATAAATAAATGTAAAAATAATTAAAAATTTAAAAAAATGTTTTAATACCTATCATTATAAGGGAAAAGAGGGTCAGTTTACACAGAGGGACAGTGTGTACAGTGTATACAGGGAGTGAATTTAATGTGGCATAATTCCCTGGTTGTGTTTAATTGTTGTTTCTAATCAGGCTAAAAAGCCATGTTGGACGTGACTAAAAAGCCACGTCCAACATGTAGCATAATTTAGCCACAACCACTTTTTGCAGCGACATGCCTAGAGCGCCGCAGCTCACCATCTATCTGGTAGGGGCAAGTCGGTGAAAACCTTGTGAGCTGCTAAACCTAATAAATGCAATGAAAACTAGTAAAAAATTAAATAAAATAAAAATAAAATAGACACTCCCCACACTTCCCTAAATGTGACAATACAAAATTGCATAGCAAATGTGCGGCGCTAAGACCAAACAATGAACAAGTAAATTAAATAACTGTAAATAAATATATATAAATTGCACATATCTACTTAGAAATATATTAAATAAATTAATTTATTAAATTAATAATAAATATATCCTATTAAACAAATCCAAAAATGTGCAAATAACTTTCAATTATTTATAATGTCCAAATTAAAGTGCAAGTGCTCCATGTGCTTAATCTTAGTCTGTGCTATATCCTTAATATATATGCTGAATCAAATTCTTTAACAGTCCATCATAAAACCATAGATAAAAGTGATGCTGGCGCCTTCATGTAGTGCACACACAATCCTTGTGTACTCCTCCACCAGATATACCCTCACCTTAAGGGCTTTGTATAAAAGGCTGTAGTAAGTGTTAACAGCTTTAAAAGGTCCTCCTGTAATTCCTCCTTCCTGTGGTAACTATTTGGTTTGAAGTGCAGAGCAAGAGAGAAGATATCAGGGATTGAGGACTTAATCCATCAAGCTAAAGAAAAACTGACGAAATATTGAAATACGTGGGCGTGCTGGTTACACTTTAGAGACTCCTCGGAGTTTCAGGAGGTTCTCCACAACCCACCTTACCTCTCATTGGGCGCAAACTGACATTTCCCATATGCCCACCTTCTGGTGCTGTAGTTAAAATACCCACCATGTCCAGCCACCAACTTCTTTCCACATCCCATATTGAAATCCCCCCCCCACATACCCCCACACCCTAAAGAAAAACTACATGAGTACACACATATCCGACAATTGCCTGGCCCGTAAATATAGGGCCAAATTCACGACTTTCCACATTTGCATCCCCCCATAAAATCTCCATAAAACATCCAGCGCCCTTCTGGAAATGGGATATACAAAACTATATACTAGGTATAGAGGGCAAATATCTACCACTGTTGACCTAACATGAGAGGAACATACGGCACTCTCCCTCGCACAGTATGATCCCGTTAGGGGTGCTGGGGATGAGGGCAGGCTTATCCTGATCTACGTGGTCGAAACAAATAGACTTCCTGATTCCTTTCACATCAGCCAATCAAGCTCCTCCTAATAATTGAATGTTATTTCCACGTTTTTGGATTTGTTTTATAGGATATATTTATTATTAATTTAATATACTTATTTATTTAATATATTTTAATATATTTTTTTGTAGATTTGTGCAATATATATATAAAAAAAAAAACAACCCAGCAGGGCACCCCTTTAATAGGCCAGCCATAACTGTAGAATGAGTATTAGCTGAACAGCGTATTAGGTGAGGCCCCAGCAGGAAGAAAGAAGAGTGCACAGAAGCAGATCTTCCCGCCCGCTGGCCGTCATATGACGTCCTTGACTTTGAGCGGGTATATCTGAATGATGCCTGCAGCTACAGGCATCATTCAGATATCAGCTTTTTCAGCCAGCGATTCCCTATACCATAAAGAAGGATCATAGCGGCTGTTCCTCCACTTAATCGTTCTCACTGGTGGCGAGAGGAGATGTCCCCCCCTCCCACCGCCCTCCGGAGCTTCTATCGACTCACCGCTTCCATTGGTGAGACAGAGACAGGATCCGCCGATGTTTACCATAGAGATTTCCAGTAGACCAGATGGTTGCCGGAGTCTCTATGATCATTCGGAGGCCGGGCGTGATGTTATGATCTCACGCCTGGCCTCTGCAGTCAAACAAATGGCTGGGAAGCCGAGATCGTTATTTTATTTTTTTTTTATTTCAGGCTTCCCATCCTAGAGGTGAGACCCCATATCTCACTGTAAAGAGGACCGATCATGCCATATTGCTATTACAAGGGATGTTTACATTCCTTGTAATAGGAATAAAAGTGATCAAAAAAAATGTTTTTAAAAAGTGTCAAACTAAAAAAAAAAGTGCCCATGTCCCGTGTGCTCACACGCAGAAGCGAACGCATACATAAGTCCCGCCCACATATGAAAACGGTGTTCAAACCACACATGTGAGGTATCGCCACGAACGTTAGAGCGAGAGCAATAATTCTCGCCCTAGACCTCCTCTGTAACTCAAAACATGTAACCAATAACATTTTTAAAGCGTCGCCTATGGGGATTTTTAAGTACCAAAGTTTGGCGCCATTCCACGAGCGTGTGCAATTTTGAAGCATGACATGTTAGGTATCTATTTCATCTTCATCTTTCACATTATGCAAAAAAATTGGGCTAACTTTACTGTTTTTTTTTTCCCCAAAAAAAAAACGCGTTCAAAAAATTGCTGCGCAAATATCGCGCAAGATAAAAAGTTGCAACGACCGCCATTGTATTCTCTAGGGTCTTTGCTAAAAAAAAAAAAACCATATATAATGTTTGGGGGTTCTATGTAATTTTCTAGCAAAAAAAATTATGATTTTTACATGTAGGAGAGAAAAGTCAGAATTGGCCTGGGTGGCAAGTGGTTAAAGACCCGCTGCTTGACTTACTTCTTTCCTGGCAGGGCCCCTCTCTCAATCCACTATGGAAGTAAGGCTTAAAATCTGCTCATTCAACCCTCACCTACAAGCTGATTGTGTAGACCTTCAGGCTACATGTGGAGCAACACATTCAGTGTTAAGGTCAAATGTCCCATTCACCCGCCCATACTGGGAGCTGGCCCGCTAATCAGCTATATTACCCCCTAGATAGAGAACTTTTCTCTCAGGTGGGGAGGGGGGGGGTGCTGAACTGAGTTTTTTGCTCCAGGTGAATGAACGTCTAGCTTCACCACTGTATCCAGCAGCTCCTGTCCTATCGGACAATGTTTCGGAAAATCAGACCGTGTGTACACTAGCTTTGCGGGTCTTTATGTTTTAAGTTTCAAATCAAAACTTAAACACTTATGAAAATTAACACAGGCCAACAACTATTATGAAACTTAAAACTTTGTCCCAACATCAGACAAAGTATGACGGACATGGTCTGACGGACCTGGTCCTCGGATAATCCGCGCGTGTGTATGGGGCTTTAGAGTTCTTGCAAAAGGAGCAGAAAAGTAAAGAAACAAAGACAACAATCATGTACACATGATGAACAACGTTTTTCTTGGCAGAAGATCATACCACAAATATGTTATATGGCATTAGGAAAATATCTTACTCAAAGTTAAAATGTATTTTAAAACACTGGGAGATTGCAAAATGCAAGTGATTACAATGCTTTACTGGAAATTGATTTTACAAGGTTTTTTTTTTTTTTGTTCATTCAGATATTGAGTCAAGTTTACTAAAAGTGTTGACTGACCTTGCTTGTTGCAGTGAAAAATAACCAGGAATGTCATTAAAATGACTGTTACCACATAAAAAAAAAAGAAAAGAAAACTTCTTTTAAGAAGGGAATTATTACTACATGTCCCACTACCCATGTCTCCAATCTTCTCTCTTTTGAAGAACTATGCCAGCTGATAAATGTTCACAATTTGAGAGACTTCAGGGTATGGGGAATCCCTAATCCCTCGTTTTGCACCATGGTTCCACCCACTGGATGCAAAATCACTACAGGAAACGGTAGCATTTCATAGTATTAATAAACATTTGGGGGGAATTATTTTTTTATCTCGCCAGAAATGCCCTGTTGCTATGTAGTGGCTCCTAATCTGCCACTTCTCCGAATCACTTCCTCTCTTCCTCCTGGGAGTCATCATTTCCCAGGAGTCAGTGAGCAGTACTGTGAGAAAAAATCGTGTTATTTCCCGACAGAAAAAGAAGCCATTTAAGGTGGATCACATCTATGTTGCCATAACAATGGGGCGTGACCTTCCTCCGTCGCCGCCCATTGTTATGGCAACTTTCTAAACAATCGGCACTACAGCCGGCGAAGCATTGCGCATGCGCGAGATCGAGAGGTGCATGCTGGTTACCAGCATGCACCTCTCCATCGCAAATCCAGGAAGAGGTTGCACTTGGGCTTCACATGCCCACAATCATCATGGCAATGGCCAGAAAGGATTTTCTTAATTGAAAGTATAAAAAATATATAAAATATTAAAATATATAAAATATATAAAATATATATCTACAAAATACCCCCTTTTCTAACCAATGACACAACAAAGCTCTTAATTCCATGGTCATCCCTAGACTTGACTACTGCAACTCCCTTCTCAGTGGCATGCTTCTACATAGGCTACCCCCCCTTCAATCCATCATCAATGCTGCTGCCAGACTCATACACCTTACCAATCGCTCTGTGTCTGCTACGCCTCTCTGCCAATCCCTCCACTGGCTTCCGCTCACCCAACAAATTCAATTCAAAATACTAACAACAATGTACAAAGCCATCCACAATTTAGCCCCTAGCTACATCACTAGCCTAATCTCAAAATACCAACCTAATCATTCTCTTCGTACCTCTCAAGACCTCCTGCTCTCTAGCTCCCTCATCACCTCCTCCAATGCTTCCCGCCAGGACTTTTCCAGAGTCTTTCTAATCCTATGGAACTCCTTACCCCGATCTGTCTGATTATCTCCTACTTTATTAGCTTTTAGATGATCCCTGAAAACCCTTCTCTTCAGGGAAGCCTAGCCTACCCACACCTAACAACTGTATTTTCATTTTCTCCATCAGTTCGTCCCTCACAGTTATTACCTTTTGTTTCACTTGACCCCCCCCCCCCCCCTTGTAAGTTCTAACGAGCAGGGCCCTCTGATTCCTCCTGTATTGAATTGTATTGTAACTGTACTGTCTGCCCTCAGGTTGTAAAGCGCTACGCAAACTGTTGACGCTATATAAATCCTGTATAATTATAATAATTATTAAATTTATCACGGTCAGGTAAATTTTTTGTGTTTTTTTAACTAATAATGACTATTTGCCTTTCTTTACTAATAAATTAAATATTGTTAGGCCTAGAATAATGACAATTGTAAAAAGAACAAACGTCATGCAGTTTGTTCTTTCTCCCATTCCCATCATCTGGAAAGTGTAGCATCTCTACGTGCTGCTCCACACTGAAGACTTGTAAGCAAGCAGTAGATATTTCCTGATATTCTGCTACGTCACAATGTGCCATCCTGGGTCACTGAGCGTCTGTAGACAGACATCTGTGTTTTCTCCACAGTGCTTTCTAACCCAGATATTTGAGAGTCAGGCCCAGCTATGCACTCCCAGGCAGACCGTTTGTCAGTGTCATATGTTTTGGCTCATGGTCAAATGTTTCATTAGTATTTAAGATTAGCCAGCACTAGGAAAAACACATAATGCACTCCATCAGGCCAAATAACTTAATTCATTAAACCAACTTTCCTTTTATTAAGGCTAAAATTGTAAACATTACTCATAAAATAGTCAAGGTTATAGAATACGGAAGATTGGTTTCTAAGTAAATGATAAATGTAAAAAAACACGCAAACAGAAAATAAACTGATGTACAGTTAAGATTTTATATCCAGCATTATAGGGATGTTCTTTCCTCATTACCAAGTTATTTTGATTTTACAAACCCACAGAAGACTATTATTGATACATGGGAATGACTGCAATAGGACCAGCCGCAGTCAGTGTGAAGAGCAATCTACAGGAGAAAAAGCTCTGGAATTGTTTCCCTAGGATACCCAGGTAGTATTTTTGAAAGCTATGATGGAACTTTTTTTTTTAATTTATTTTGTACCAAAGTACGCACACAACAACACCTCGGTTTATAGAAATGGTGTAACAAGCATGCAGCTTATCAGTAATAAAGTGGAACTTCACTCTCTCAATCAACATTGATAGTTTTTAATCCTCATGCTGCTAGCATTAGTAAATAGATAGGAAAATGTATCATATTTACTTGTTTTAATTTTTTTTTTTAGTTACGTCCTGGTTTCTTGCCTAGGCAAATGATGTCATACATCCCAGAAGTCTTCAGGAGAGTCAACAACTGGGTTACTTTTTAGGAGGGGACGAGAGGAGGAGGGGTTTTCTCAGCTAAGCACAATCTCCTGCATGCATGCTCGAGCTAAGGGCAGATGGATTCCAGGAAGTAAATGTGAATCATCTGCCCTTACTCAAGACTAGAAAGCATAGTGGGTTGTTTTCCAAAGTGATTTCTCCAAAAAACAAAGCAAAGAGACATGGGTAGATGGGGGAGTTTGCTTTGAATATTAAACATTTATGATAAAGTATTTTTGGTTTTTGGTGCTCAGATGCAGAGAAGTTCCGTTTTAAATATATTTCAGACATTTTTGAAGGCAGGCCTTTTTTTCACAGATGACTTGCTATCAAAAGTTAACATTTTTAAATCAACCAAAGCATTTTCTTATTAGTTATTTTTAGGATGTTGATAAAGGTGGAGATAAACCAAGTCAGCTTGGGAACTAGTGTAGGGCTGTCCAATCTTTAGCCCCTTTGCGACCGCGCTATAGCCAAATGATGGCTACAGTGCGGGCGCACTTTGCTGGGAGGCCGTCATATGACGTCATCCTGTGCTCGCGCTGCCTGCTTGCCCCCTGCGTCGTGCATCAGCAGTGATCTGTGATTGCTGTGTCCTTCAGATGCAGCTGATCACAGATCAGGGTTAAGAGCCAATTGCTGGCAGTGCCTGAGGAAGGAGAGCTGAAAACTGGCAAATCCACACAGGGGACATATGCACTGACAATCAGGGCACTGATCTTTAGTGTCCTGAACATCAGTGCAGCCCCAACAGTGCTGTCAATCTGTATCCACCAGTGCTGCCAATCTGTGCCAACCAGTGCTGCGAATCAGTGCCCATCAGTGATGCCTGTCAGTGCCAATCAGTGCCACCTATCAGTGCTGTCTACCAGTGCCCATCAGTGCCACCCATCAGTGCATATATCAGTGCAGCCTCATCAGCACCTCCTCATTAGTGCTGCCTTATCATTGCCCATCAGTGCTGCCTTATAGGTGCCCATCAGTGCTGCCTCATCAGCGCACATCAGTGAAGGAGAAAAATTACTTATTTACCAAATTTTATAACAGTCTTTTTTTTTTTTTGTTTAGCAAAAAATAAAAACCGAGTGGTGATTAAATACTACCAAAAAGAAAGCTCTATCTGTCTCAAAAAAATTATAACATTTTAGTTTGGTTACAGTGTTGCATGACCGCACAATTGTCATTCAAAGTACAACAACATTTATAGCTGAAAAATGACCTGGCAGGAAGGGGGTGAAATTGCCCAGTAGCAAGTGGTTAAAGACACATTGATTGTCACATTGCCAATCAAGGGCAAAGAACACCCCACTGCTAGCATAGAACATATATAGGCCCAAAAGGCCTCCAGGCAGACAGCAAGTCTACACAGAGAAACAACATCCTCTAGGTCTTGGCTAAAGCTTTGGGGCCTCAAATCAGGCACACAGCTTTCTCAACAGCCCATCTTCCCAGACAGGAGGTTTCCCCAATAATGAAGGACCCTTCTACAACAAGGTTCAGAGATTTTGCCTGAGTAAGGTCCAACCCACTGATAACAAACTCACCAGGGGTTGGCCAGCGGACAGGACAGGCAAGACTTCCCTAGCAACACACTCCTGGCACAGGAACCATCTCAACAGAGTGAATGGCAGGTAGACATGTGCTGAACATCCCCCTGTTCGGTATTCAGCAGAACTCTAGAAAAGGGGAAATGTTCTAACCCAAACAGCGAACCCCATTGAAGGCTATGGGAGCTAAACAGGAAAAATCAAAACTGCCCATTTTGAAGGCTTATATGCTAAAAACTGGCCATAAAAGGGGTATGGGGGTCCAGGTACTGCCCTGTGGATGCAATTTTTTATTTTTTTACTATAGTTTTTTAACCACTTCAGCCCCAGAAGAATTTACCCCCTTCCTGACCAGAGCACTTTTTGCGATTCGGCACTGAGTCGCTTTAACTGAAAATTGCGCGGTCGTGCGACGTTGCACCCAAACTAAATTGACGTCCTTTTTTCCCCACAAATAGAACATTCTTTTGGTGGTATTTGAGCACTGCTGCATTTTAAATTTTTTGCACTATAAACAAAAAAAGAGCGCCAATTTAAAAAAAAAACACATTATTTTGTACTTTTTGCTATAATAAATATCCCCATTTTTTATTAAAAAAAAAGCAAATTTTTTCAGTTTAGGCCGATATGTATTCTTCTACATATTTTTGGTAAAAAGAAATCGCAATAAGAGTATATTGATTGGTTTGCGCAAAAGTTATAGCGTCTATAAAATAGGGGATAGATTTATATTATTTTTATTATTAGTTTTTTTTTTACTAGTAATGGCGGTGATCGGACAATTTTGGGACCATTGGCATTAATACAGCGATCAATGCTATAAAAATGCATTGATTACTGTAAAAATGTCACTGACAGTAAGGGGTTAACACTAGGGGGCGATCTAGGGGTTAACTGTGTTCCCTGGGAGGTGATTCTAACTGAAGTGGGAGGGGACTGACTAGAGGAAGTGGCGGATCGTGGTTCCTAGCTAATAGGAACACACAATCTGTCACTCCTGTCACAACAGAACAGGGAAGTGTGTGTTTACACACACTCATCCCTGTTCTGTGTCTCCTGCTCATGATCGCTCGTGGCCGGCGGTCATTGCGACCGTTGGCCACGATCATTGTGCGCACCTGCTATCCCGACCCCCCGTGCAGGGGAGCCAACCTGCGGCGGTTGGTCGGAAAGCGGTTAAGGAGCAGTGATTTTAATTATGCTTAAAGTGCAACAATAAAAATGAAAAATTAATTTAAATATAGTGCCTGGTGGGGGGTCCCCTTAGTCTGCTTGTAAAGGGGCACATCTGTAGCATATATAGAACATGCTGCAGCAAAAATTACATTTCCAAAGTAAAAAAAAAAACAAGTCAAATCACATTTAAAATGACTCACTGTTACAATTGATGGCACCCAGCTATTGCAAAAATAAAGAAAAAAACGGCGTGGGGTCCCCACCCCCAAAATCCATACCAGACCCTTATCTGGGCATGCAGCCTGGCAGGTCAGGAGAGGAGTGGGAACAGCGAGCGGCCCCCCTCCTGAACCATACCAGGCCACATGCCCTCAACATGGGGGGTGGTGCTTTGGGGCGGGGAGTAGGGATGAGCCGAACACCCCCCCGTTCGGCTCGCATCAGAACCCGCGAACGGACCTAAAGTCCGTGCGAGCTTTAGAACCCTATTAGTTTTAATGTATGCGAACGTTCGAAATTAAAAGTGCTAATTTTAAAGGCTAATATGCATGTTAATGTCATAAAAAGTGACCTTCTCCTTCCGTCATCTTCTTCCATCTTCTTCCATTTTCTTCTTCCTCCGATCCGCTTCTTCTTGCGCTGGTCTTCTCGTCCTTCTCGTCTGGCATCTTCTTCCATGGCGTCGGCATCTGTTCTTCTGTCGGGCCGCTCCTCGCAATGGGAGGCTCCCGCTGTGTGAGGCTCCGCTCCGTCTGACAGGTCTTTTATAACGGAGGGCACCTGGTGACCCCGCCCCCCTCTGACATCATGGGGAAAGCCATAGGGAATTCCCCATGGCGTCCCCGTGCGTCAGAGGGGGCGGGGTCACCAGGTGCCCTCCATTATAAAAGACCTGTCAGACGCAGTGAAGCCTCACACAGCGGGAGCCTCCCATTGCGAGGAGCGGCCCAAGAAGAGACACCGACACCGACGCCGACGCCATGGAAGAAGATGCCGGACGAGAAGGACGAGAAGACCAGCGCAAGAAGAAGCGGATCGGAGGAAGAAAAAAATGGAGGAAGAAGATGGAAGAAGATGACAGAAGGAGAAGATGAAGAAACCAAAGGATGAAGAAAGAAGAAAGAAGATTTTAATAAAGGAATTGTCAAAGACCGTCTCCTGTCATTTTTACAATTTTTGACACTTTTTTGGTGAAATGGTAGGGGTACTTTTGTACCCCCTTACCATTTCACACAGGGGGGGGCCGGGATCTGGGGGTCCCCTTGTTAAAGGGGGCTTCCAGATTCCGATAAGCCCCCCGCCCGCAGACCCCCACAACCAATGGCCAGGGTTGTGGGGAAGAGGACCTTGTCCTCATCAACATTGGGACAAGGTGCTTTGGGGGTCTTAGACCCCCAAAGCATCCTCCCAATGTTAAGGGCATGTGGCCTGGTATGGTTCAGGCGGGAGGGGGGCCGCTCACGTCCCCCCCTCTTTTCCTGTGGCCTGCCAGGTTGCGTGCTCGGATAAGGGTCTGGTATGGATTTTGAGGGGGACCCCACGCCATTTTTTTTGGCTAGGGTTCCCTTAAAATCCATCCCAGACTTCAAGGGTCTGGTATGGATTTTGAGGGGGACCCTACGCCATTTTTTATTTTTTTTTTGGCTGGGGTTTCCCTTAATATCCATCCCAGACCTGAAGGGCCTGGTTATTGAATTTGGGGGGACCCCCACGCTTTTTTTTTTTTTGTTTTTTATCAATGAATGACAGTTCTCTGTGTTACAGGAGCCATCAATTCATTAGCCGCGAGTGCTTTTAAATAGCTTTTTTCCTGCAAAAATGACACTTTTTGCAGGGAAAGTTCTAAGCACAGGAAACCTGCCCCCCTTCACAGGCCACCTATAGACACCCCCCAGATGTGACACTGCAAAACGAATTAGATGCGAGCGGCCCCAATAGTTCTGGGCTCGCCGAGCGGGCGAGACACCCCCCAGATGTGACACTGCAATGCTGTTCTAACAGCACGCACACACAAATCCCCAGAAATAGAGCATATATTGTCAGCAGTCAGCAACACACTGACACGCTGACACTGAAACATAATATGCGAGGCCGCCGCCGCGGCGGCCTCTTATACCGTGGGGCGTGTACTAAAGCCCCTGAGCTATAATTGGCTACAGGCATCCTGCCTGTAGCCAATTATGGCTCTCCTCGCTGCCGGCGCTGTGATTGGCCAAGCATGCGGGGTCACAGTGCATGCTTGGCCAATCATCAGCCAGCAATGCACTGCGCCAGCCGCAATGCATTGCGGGCCGCTCGCATCACACGAATTTGATGCGAGCGGCCCCAATAGTTCTGGGCTCGCCGAGCGGGCGAACGCCCGAAGTTCGATTCGAACATGGGTTTGAATCGAACACCAGGCCCATCCCTAGCGGGGAGTAGAGTACATAGTACCCCCTACCCATTCATCAAAAAAGTGTACAAAAAAAAAACAGAAGACGTTTTTTACAAATCGTTTATTAAAAATAAAAAAAAGGGGGTCGCTCAATGTAAATCCATCATCAAACACTCCGCCTTCTGAGACGGCTAGCCGCATTTTGACAGTTCTTATATAGGTAAGGGCGGGGTCACCTGGCAATGTCACTGGTTGGCCCCACCTCCTTGTGACATTACCGTCCCAGCAATCATCGGTCCGTGACATTACAAGGGGGTGGGGCCACCAGGTGACTTTTTTTGTTTTTTGGGTTCAGCAGGTGGCGGGTGGTGTGATTGATGATGGATTTACATCGAGGGACCTATTTTTTTATTTTTTAATAAAGGATTTGTCAAAAACTTGTCTCCAGTTTTCATTTTTTATGTACACTTTTTTGGTGGAGGGGCCGCGATCTTGGTGCCCTTTTCACTCCTTTCCTGACCTGCCAGGTTGCATGCCTGGATAAGGGTCTGGTATGGATTTTGGGGGGGGGGCACACCATTTTTTTCTCGATTTTTGCAATAGCCGGGTGCCGGCAATTGTAACAGCAAGTCATTTTAAATGTGCCTGCACAGTTACAGTATATTTTTGCATGCAACATTAGATATTTAGATTCTCCATTTTTTTTTTTTTTTTTAGGTAGTACTATAATGTACACGACTAACATAATAAAGGACGCAAGAGTCAGGAAGCAACTTTTTGCACGTGAGTGCATTTTGCTAAGTAGTTTGTTTTCTATTATTCATTAAACACCAGAAAGCCGTGAAATATATCATTTCCAAGCTCATTGTCTTTTATGATCCATTACGTACATATGCATCTGTCATTTTTAGCTGCTGAACATCTTCACAAAGGTTTGTGAAGCATACAAAGAGTTATAGAAATAAAAAGGGAATGCTATGATGAATGTATAGATCATGACATCATGTTTAAAGATAAAGTGAACAATTCTGATTCCAAGTCTAGGTATTATAACAAAACCCAGACACTGAACATGTCTACAGCATGTAATGCACTAAAAATGGCAGCTACGTATACGAGGGTGCTGATAAGTACCTTACCCAGAAAAAATTTAGCTAGGGAGCTGTAAATTACAGGGTGTACTGGCCAATGTATCTATATTTAATGATGCAAAAACCAACTACCTATGATTTTAACTTATCTTTCTTTTTCAGGTCCAAAGTGAACATGGCAGTACCTCCAGAAAAATTCAATGTGGAAGAGAATAGGACCAAAATATATTTCCTGTTTCTCCAAGGGTAAGGTGCGAAGCAGATCCTAGATGAAATGTCACAAGCTTTGGGTGACAGTAGCCCTTCATATGCAACAGTTAAATGTTGGGTTGTCAATTTAAAAACTAGCCACTTCGGTGTTGAACCTAAGAAACTGAGTGGAAGGCCTGTTTCTGTCTCTGTGCCTGCAAATGTGAAAGCCATCCATGACATGATCATGGAGGACTGCTGAATATCAGCCAAAAGTATTGCTACATATCTGGGAATATCACGTGAGAGAGTTGGTGCCATTATCCAAAACGACTTGGAAATGACAAAGCTTGCAGCAAAGTGGATCCTAAAACTTTTGACAACCGAACAAAAGAGGAAACGTGTGGTGACATTGGTGGCTGTTTTGGGACATTTTGTAAGAAATTAGTCAGATTTCCTGGACAAACTGGTAAGTGGTGATGAGACATGGATCTACTGTTATGATCCTGAGACAAAGGAAAGGTCTAAGAAATGGAGGCACAGTGGTTCCCCCAGGCCAAAGAAGTTCTGTGTGCAAAGGTCAGTGCTGAAGCAAATGACAACAGTTTTTTGGGATAAGAAGGGAGTTCTGCTGGTGGACTACCTCCAAAAGGGTTCAACCATCAATGAAACATATTACTGTGCTTTATTGACGAAGCTAAGGCAAAATATCAAGGAAAAACATTAAGGAAAGCTCTCCAAAGGTGTCATCCTGTTGCATGATAATGCCTCGTCACACACTGCAGGTGAAACAATTGCAAAACTGACCTCTTTAGGCTTTCAAGTGATGCCCCATCCACCCTATTCAACTGACCTGGCTCCTTCTGACTATCATCTATTCCCCAATCTCAAAAAACACCTAAAGGGACAACAATTTGGGAGTGTTCCAGAGACGATTAATGCTGCAAATGAGTGATTAAACCAGCAATCGAAAGAATTTTATTTGCAAGGACTTAAGGAGCTGCGGGACAGGTGTCACAGGTGCATTGACTTCCTGGGGGAATATGTAGATTAGTGTGGCAGTTACAGCTTCCAAGCTCAATTTTTTCTGGGTAAGGCTCAATACTTATCAGCACCCCATCGTAGTAGATGAATATTCTTGCATTTTTCCATTTTTTTGTCACGTAAAATGATAAGACGTATTGATTTTTACAGTTACGTTTAAAGAGACCCTCTACCGCAACTAATTGCATAAACTGATTGTGGACCACATCCCTGATACATAGAGTCAAAACATGAATTCCTCAGGTTGGGACTTTAAACCGGGCCACAAACAGTTTGATGGTAAAACAAATATTCAATTTTTTTGCACATTGATAATATGTAGCAACATGAACATGGGGATAAGGCCCCTTTCACACGGACGGCCCGTTCAGATCCGCCTGTCAGTTTTGACGGCGGATCTGAACGGGCGCTCCATGTTACTCTATGGAGCGTCGGATGTCAGCGGAGACATGTCCGCTGACATCCGATCCGGTCCGATCCGCCAAAAGCAGACGTATGGGCCACACGTCCAGATCCGTCGCTGGCGGATCGGATCGGGTGAGATCGGGTGAAAACGGACACACTGTCCGTTTTCATCCGATCTCTCCATAGAGATCAGCGGCGCTCGCAAGCCCCTCCCCGCTCAGTGAGCGGAGAGAGGCTTGTCATCCGCCGGTTCAGCGGAGATCAACGGACAGATCTCCCGCTGAGCCGACGGACAGAGGCGGGCTCCGTGCAAGCGGAGTCCGCCTCGTCTGAAAGGGGCCTTATACGCAACAAACACAAATATTGATGTTTATAGATAAGTATCAGTTTGCAACAGGGAGAGATTCCTTTTTCCTGAGGATTCTAGGATGTTAATATATAGGAAAAGATGAACAAAGTTAAGTAAATCTGAAAATTTCTAATTGAGATTAAAAAGAAAAAATACATACACTGCTACTGTACCTTCAATGAAAGCTGTGTCCAAACAGTCAATAGATCCCCATATATGACAGCTGAAGTTTTATACACATTTGGTCTTTAGTTTACCTATAGTCTTCCCACCAGTCAGTGAAGGGGTCTGTCATATTAAAGGATCAGAGAGGAGTATTATTTATTACAGGTATTTATATAATGCTAACTATTTATGTAGATCCCTATCTCATATGCAGACATGCCAGGGCCTAACTAGACAGAAGCAATTAACCTACCAGAATTCCTTTAGAGTGTGGGAGGAAACCTACACATGCACAGGGAAAACATGCAAACTCCATGCAGATAGCTTGTGGACTGGGAGATAATTTCTACCTTTTGGTCTGCTAAATATACTTTTGAAAGCATTATGTTGTATCTTTTCGATAAGTGCCAAATAGATTCCTGTTGACTGTTTCAGAGATTCAGAGCTGTCCTCTGTCACCTGCTCACTATGTTTTCTTTTAGCTCACTTAGTTCTTATCATGGACTACATAATAATAATAATAATATCTATGTTGTGGAGAAAATGATAGTGCCTCCGTTGAGTAGTTTGGCAAAAGACTAATGGGCAGGGCTGGCACCACTCAGTCCACAAAAATGTTCTGTGCTATCACGCCACAACTGATTGAATTCCTGCCAGGTCATCAGGTATTTTTTCTGTACTTGCAGGGTCTTTAAAGGAATAAAACATGGGAAAATGTACATGTATTGCAGAGATGTACTACATACTGTATGTGTTTTTGTTTTTTAATGCTTTTACGCCGACCAACACAAATATGCGGCCCCACCGCATGCACCTCTCCAAAGCTAATCCAGGAAGCGATCTGGATTGGGCTTCACATGCCCACAATCATGACGGCAACGGCCACAAACAGAGGGAGAGAATATTACATTAAGAAATGCATATTTTACCAAAATCTATCACGATCATTGTATACTACTTTTTTTATTAAATTAGTAATAATGCTAGGATCGATAAAAAAAATGTTTTTTAATTTCGCCGGAACTCCGCTTTAAGAGGCGGTTGAAGTGGGGCCAAACTCAACTTTTACACAAGTTTGGTAAGCAATTTGAGCTACCTTTATCTCTGGATCTACTGATTATTCTGCTTTGTAGTTTTCACTATGGGTAGTCCCCACCTTCATTGATTGGCTGAGGCTGCAGTGAATTATTGGGTGGTACCCAGTAAAGAAGCTCAAGGAATACATAAGTATAATACTTCAATTTTAAACAGTTATATTACAGGAAGCAGGGAATATCACCTTTTATCCCCTTGTACTTTGGCCGTGAGAAATTTTTCTTGGACACTGCAGCAAAGAACTAACAATGTCAAACTGACAGATTACTCACAGAGTTGTAGTCTAGCTAACTAACACACTTGTCATTATTCAGAATACAATATTTTAGATTTCTCATATTGTATATTTTTGCCTAAAGATGGTACATTTTGTTTCAAAATCAGAATGGGATCAAAGGGCATTAAAAATTGTTTGGGTATAGAAATGAGCAACACCTTAATAAATCATTCTGTGCATTGGACTCAGTGGGCTCAACAGTAACGGAGAAAAATGATTCATTATTTTTGTGTATAACATAGGTTGGACTTGATGGACTTGTGTCTTTTTTCAACCTCACCTACTATGTAACTATGTAACATTTTCTAAAAGAATGGAACTTTTTGGATGATATATATAAGATCTTGTAATAGAATTTCTGTAATAAAAGAACAATTTATAAACGTAATTAACGGCATTCAATACAGTATATCAAAAGCAAATTACCCATGTGTCTCGATTTCATGTTTGGCACACAAAGTAAATATCAGTTGTTGGCATAGTTTACCAATAAGGGCCCTTTCATGCAGGCTTTTCAGTCAGGTCCACCTGTCAGTTTTCCAGGCGCACCTGATCAGCAGGTAATGTGGGTCTATTGGCAGGCTGATGTAAATGGACTTCTGTCTGTTTACACCTGTCTACCTCGGAGTCTATCCAGGTCTGGAAACAAAAGACGAAAAAGGACTGCATCCATTTTTCATGACCTAAACATGACAGATCAGAGGTAGCCTGATGTAAATGGGCACAAGTCTGTTTACATCTGGCTGCCCATAGAGCTAACATGGGTTTGCCCATGTCTACCATCAAAATGCAGACACAAACGGAGCAGGCATGGATGTCAAATATAACTGACACCCATCCCCTTTGGCTCAGATGGGGGATCTGCTTACAGATTGCCTGTTGAGCGGAGAGGAGCAGTTCTGTATGGAAGAGTCCCAAAGATCCAGTAGTGGACACATCCACTTAAAGGGGAAATTCAAGTCAGTATACTTACTTCAGGGCTCTTCATTGGCAGGCCGAGGATGGTGTAACTCCTGCACATGCACAGTGATCCTGGCACACAGGGAACATAATGTAAACTGGGCTGTGCCTGCCTGCTTACATTCTGTTATAAAAATCTTACAGCGTCACTATATGTAACCACCTCAATACAGTGCACTTTCACCCCCTTCCTGCCCAAGCCATTTTTCAGCTATCAGCGCTGTCACATTTTGAATGACAATTGCGCGGTCATACAACACTGTACCCAGATGAAATTGTCACAATTTTTTACCCACAAATAGAGCTTTCTTTTGGTGGTATTTGATCACCCCTGGTGTTTTGATTTTTTGCGCTATAAACAAAAGAAGAGCGACAAGTTTGAAAAAAACACAATATTTTTTACTTTTTGCTATAATAAATATTCAATTTTTTTATTTTTAAACAAATTTTTTCCTCAGTTTAAGGCCGATATGTATTCTTCTACATTGATTGATTGGTTTGCGCAAAAGTTATAGCATCTACAAAATAGGGATAGATTTATAGCATTTTTATTATTATTATTATTTTACTAGTAATGGCAGCGATCTGCGATTTTTATTATGACTTATTATGACACATCGGACACCTTTGACACATTTTCTGGGACCATTTACATTTATACAGTAATCCGTGCTATAAAAATGCATTGATTACTGTATAAATGTGACTGGCAGGGAAGGGGTTAACACTAGGGGGTGATTGAGGGGTTAATATGTTCCCTGGGAGTGATTCTAACTGTAGGGGGAGGGGATTCATAAGGGGAGGAGACCGATCGGTGTTCCTCGGTACTGAGAGCACACCATCGGTCTCCTCACCTCTGACAGGACCTGGATCTGTGTGTTTACACACACAGATCCACGGTCCTGCTGTGTTACCGGGCAATCGCGGGTGCCTTGCGGACATTGCGGCCGCCGGGTACGAGCATCGAGTCCCCAGTGACACGGCGGGCACACGCGAGCGCCCCCTGGTGGGCCGGGATATAAATGAGAGGTTGTAAGTCCTTCAATATACCCAGTGAAGTGACTATGTTTTAGGTGATAAGCAGAGATGTAAAAAATCCTCCTATATAGGTTGTACCTGTTTATCTGAAGCCATTTGTTTTGTACAGCCTTGTAAAACACAGAGATAATAAGTATTTTTTCACAGAAACATAAACCAAGGGCCAGGGAACTGAAGTTACACACTGTGCAGCTCATTAAGGAAAACCTTGAGAGCTGATTTGAGGGAACAACCCCCCCCCCCCTTTCATACACAAAGCACACAGGAACAGAGCTGAGGTTAACAATCACAGACTGT
>CM053028.1:230662694-230720017 GCA_028564925.1 Lithobates sylvaticus | reverse complement strand
GCGGTAACGCCGTTCCCATTACTGGGGCGGCGTTACCGCAATTACTCGCCGCGATCCGCGGAGCCGTCCGCGGCCTCGGCCTTAGGAAAGGCCGCGGCTTCGGCCTAGCTCCGAGCGGCGGCCATCTTGGTGCACCCGTCGGCCGTTTACAATGTGATTGCTCCGTCAAATGACGGAGCGATCACAAGTAAGATGACCAACACTGCAGAGGAGACTGCCTAACCTGATGAAGTTGGTGCTGTCAAAACTGTTGTATTTACAGCTAGCTTGATGAATTGTGTTTTTCATTAAGTGCAGTTCTTTAGATTATATAGAATAATTAAATCTCTTGCTAGAAAACGTATATTTAAAACAACGTCAACTGCAGCACCAAACACAGACAATCTAATACCTTCAAATGCAGCTAAACCTTTATATTTTTACCCTTCAGAATGATAAACGAGCATTTTCAGAAGAAGCTTGCATGTTAAACGTCATAAAAGAAATGTAATTTACCACTTTTTTAATGGTAAATGCAGCTGGAAAGCTGGATTTCTACTTAACTCTGCTAGACAGTGCTAGAGGCAATGAGAGTGACTGACCAGGGCTCTAACCTCATGCAGATAGACCAATGTGCTACCACAGCCTGTTTATTTTTATGCCTTTGGTAAATTCCTAATTCCCCCTCCAGTTTGGTGCTAGTTGGTATAGACTTTAGCTAGAAACTCATGTCTTACTTTACTGTTCAGCTTCATTTCCCTTTCTACTGCAGAGACCAGGCTTAGAAAATTAATTGTCTTTCACAACTTCAAAATACTTGAAAAAGATCCTCTGTATTGCACTTATCCACAATAAAATTGCATTGGAATCAACTTACTAAAGTGTCAAGTTGTCTGTGGATTTTGTCAAACCAGCAAGTGGCCATTAGGAATGAGCTTCAAGTCGAGTCAACTATGATTTTATTTTGAGGTGCAGAAAACTGCAAACTAATTGGTTCATTTGTCTCTATAGCAACAAATTACCAATCACCTGTTTCCTGGCCTTTGAACTGTGGTCAATTGACACAGAAGAGCCAGTAATGAGGATCCAATATGCCAGGCTCCTCCCTATAATACTCAGAATTCCCATCATCCTTTTAATCAGTGTGCGGGGGTTAGAATAGATAGGGAAAGGGCCAGAATAAGAACATCATGGACCTGGTGCTGATTTTGGTGGGGCTTTTTATAAAATAAATAAATAAAAATGCAAAAAATGTTGTTATAACAAATTAAATTAAACAGAGAGAGGGAGGATGAGAGAGAAAGGAGATGAGAGAGGGGTGAGGGGTAAGGTAGGGAGGATGAGAGAGAGAGAATGAGCATGCGTGGGAGTGACATCAATGCAGCCTGGCCAAGGCAAGTGACCGAAGGCACAGAACCCGGAAGGAAGACGGGGTGAAGATGGAAGCGCCTGGGACCCTCCCGATTGATCACAGCGGTACTGGTCCTCAAGCGGTTAAAACGTTACCTTTTCAGCAGCAGAAGATTCTCATTCTCCCTCTTAACTGTGTGAGAAAAACACAGGGTTATGGGTAATTCTTATGCACATAAACCCATGTTTTTTCCTTCTAATTAAGAGGGCTGGGCTGGAAGGGAGCATGTGTCTTTTAGACACATGCCCCCTTCTATGACACCGCAGTGATAGGCATGCCTCCACTGCAGCATTTTTATTGGACAACTGAGGCCTTTGGTCTGAGGCTCCAAGCTGTCCATTGAGCTCAGTGCCTCTGACAAGAAGTGAGAGGCACTGTGAGCTCAACCTCTCAGCCTGCTGCAAACAGAGTGTGCCACCTTGTATTTAAACTGGCCACACTGTATGTAGCTTCTGACAGGCTGCACAAGGATCCCCATATCTCCGGAACCATAGGTCGTGGAGCTACAAACCTACCTACCCCCCCCCCCCCCCCCCCCCCAAATTTAGGCTCTCTACAACCCTCAAAACTCAATTGTTTATTTATTTGGTAAATGGGCCTATCTTAAGGTCAGCTCCAATAGCCCCTATGTTAATCCGGCCCTGGATAGGGAAAGCTGTATTCATGGGAGCGCTTAGTTACTCCTACTGCTATTTATTGCTACAGTATACAGTGCTGTATTGTCTATATAGCAGTAAATTACAGTGTGGTGGACTACAAGGTGTGGACTGTACCACTCTGTATTGTGCTTTGTTACTGTGTGTCAGCAACAACATTTTTATTTTTATTTTTATTTACAAGTTATTTTGTTTTTTTCCCACTTATTAAACCAAGAAGAGGGTCAGCATGGGGCCACACAGACAAGGGGCAAGCGTAGGCTTCAGCTTCACCTTAAATCTCATAACTTCACCCTGTCATCTCCATCAGAATTCTTGACCAGGCAGAAATTTCTTCCCCAGCTTCTAGGGAAGCACAAGAAAAAATATTCACCCAACAACCCCCATGCCCAAGGTCTCAATGCTAGTTTGGCAAAGTTGCTGTCTTTACAGCTGCTACCAATTCAGATGGTGGAGTCTACCCCCTTCTGCAACATTGAGGCCTGTGTTACACTAGAATGGAAGGTACCCAACTGACCTTTTTTTGCTCAGAAAGCCATCCCTGCCCTCCACCACCATGTGATCCATGTTATTGAATCACACAGTCAGCAGCAGGGTCCACCTGATAACAGACATGTGGTCCAGCAAGCATGGACAAGGATGTTACCGTATATCTTGTTTACAAAACAATGGGTACATGTGGCAGGCTTCTCTCAAACCCTGGAAGTTTTACATGGGTAGACTAAGATGCTTGAGGACATTAATGTCCGCAGCAACACCAAGTATTCAGGTTTCTTTGGTGCCTAAAATGTATAGCAAATAGACTCATTATTGCTTCAGTGCCTGCGCAAGGACCCCATGATTTGATCAATTAGGAAGAGGGACCATAACTGTTTTTCACCTTTCTAGACAACTAGGGAAAAATGCCAAACCTCATCCTACCTTTCCAGAGGGCACAAAAAATGTACTATTTGCAAGAGGGAATTTGAGAGAATGTCAGCATTCCATTTTATGGCCAATGTGCCTCAGGTCCTCAGGTCAATGAATGGAGAAGCAGCAATGGCAGTGACTGCCTCGGCAAGGCTTTAGAGTTCATCTTTAATATTGTCCAGGCCTCGCTTTTGGTAGCAGTATGGACAATGCCTAAACCATATTATTTTGGATGACCTTTAGAACTGAGAACCCCCTGGACTTTCTTGTTTCAAGGATAGACCACTGGTCATAATTTGCCATTAAACCACATACAGTTTAAAGGTATCTTCTAAGAATGTAAATTAAAAGAAGAATTCCAGGTATGAATATTTTTACATAGCTTCTTTGGTCCTGTTTGGACTATGTAACTATGCCAATTACATACCTGGAAACTGGAAATTGCTGTAGAAGACACTGCTCTTACAATGATCTTGGCTAGCTTCTGGGGTCCCATATTGAGTCCTGCAGCATTGTGAACACAGGAGCTCATGAGCCATTCAGAAAATGCTCTGCATTTTCTCAATTAATACAAAGCTTTCTCTGATTGAAGAACATGATATCACGTCTGTTACATAGTTACATAGTTAGGTTGAAAAAAAGACACAAGTCCATCCAGTTCAACCACACTCTGTGTGAGGTCTTCTACAGTGGTTTCCAGCTTCTTGAGGGATCAAACAGGTATGGTATATACAAAGATACATTGGTCTAAGCTGGTCCAATATAACTATGTAAACATATCCATACCTAAAATCCTTCTTTAAAGGATTGGTGTTGTTACACCCTCAAAGTCACATAGAACTGAGGGCCCTTCCCCAGCTCAATGGTACTTCTTACATTTTTTTTTTTTTTTTTTATGCATGGGAACATGTTCCCTACCAGTGTGCTACTCCACATGCTCTTTTTTTGTTATTCCCTTTCCTATTTAAGAATGGTAAAAATAGTTTTTCAAGATTCCCCCTTAACCATTGTCTTCAAGAGGGTTCAAATTAAAGTTTCCAATTGTTGGGCTTTGCTATAAGTTCAAAGAACAGCCCGCAAATCAAACTGACGCGCATTGACCCTTTGCTAATGGCCATAGTGTCTGCATAGATTGGATCTATAGAAGGTATGTCACTGCATATATCAGCATTTAAAACAAAACATGCTTTCAATCTTTGGGTATAACTAGGCGTTGCTATTCATTGATAGGGCTATCAATGGTGCCAACATCTATGCTGCTACAGCATCAGCAAGCTTGACAGCACTGCAGTGACAGTTACTGCAGAAGGGAATGCAATGTCATCTCATCAAAGGAAGTGCCTATCAAATAGTGCTACTGGCAGGATCAAAAGGTGTTTACAAAATTCAGAGGGTAAAGGGAGTACAGTCTTTTTTTGGGCAATTTTGGGCAATTTAACATGACATATGTGATTTTATAGTTTGATCATTGTTTTACTTTAATCTGGCCTCCCGCACAGGGATTTGGATGTTAAATTGGTCCCTATAGTTTGGTCCAGACTACTCCAACCATATTTTTCATTTTACTGTTTAAATGGATGGCAAAGTAATGGCAGTTTCTGCACATGAGTGGATGTTCCAATACACATAGGTAACTTATCTTCACTTTTCAATTCAGTATTTCTAGACCCAGTTCTCATACTTTTTCTTTTGCCGCTTGCATAATAATGGCTTCCAGCAATAATAAGAAGGTGCTCTTTCACTGTGTAGGCACCAAACATTGGCATCTTAAATCCAAGTTTTCTGAAAACAAAGCATTCTTTGACATAGGAGACTATGTGCTGTTTGTTTTGGATTATAAATGTTTAGTGGGGTGATCTGCTGCTACATAACTGGTCCCTTCATATTATTTATGTCATGTTTACTTACATCAGTACACAGTATGCAAAGAAAGCTGCTGATTGGCGGTTCACATAGGAAAAGCTATAACAATTTATCAGCAAACTAAGTACAATGCCTTTATTCCTAAGGAGAGTCACTCAAAATCAATCTGTTCTGTTTAAAAAACTATAAAAAGTAGACACAAACTCAAGACAGCTTATAATATATTCACCCAACTTTATGACTGCTTCGCCCTTTTCACTTTTGCCCAGAAGAGCAACAGCACTTGACAAAAAAGATTTCAGTTTTATTCTATGGGGCCGGTTCTCATCGGCAATGTGCTGTTGCTTCTCGTGTCAAAAAAGTACAGGTGCGTTCTGGGGCAGGATTGGATGTGGGGCAGGATTGGACTTGACTTTATAAGAAGAGCACTGAAGAACATGTGTGATATCGTTTTTTTGTGCATTTTCATGTCTAATGCCGTGTACACACGGTCAGAATTCTCGTCGGAAAAAGCTCTGATGGTTTTCCCGTCGGAATTCCGACGGAATTTTGCTCAAACTGTCTTGCCTACACACGGTCACACCAAATTACGACGGTCAATAACACTGCGGCATACAACACGTTCGACAGCACTATAAAAGGGAAGTTTAATGCTTCCGAGCATGCGTCTAATTGTTTCAGAGCATGCGTCGGAATTTTGCGTGCCGAAATCACATACACACGATCGGAAAATCCGATAGAAAGGTTTTCCGTCGGGAAAATTAAGAACAGGTTCTCAATCCAAATTCCGACAGAAAAAGACTGACGGGCATACACACGGTTGGAAAATCCGATGAAAAGCTCCCATCGGACTGTTTCCATCAGAAATTCCGACCGTGTGTACGCGGCATTACAGTTCTCCTAGTAACCTGCTTTCCATTAGCCTACACAAAAACACTTATGCCTAAAAATGTAGGAGAAATGTGTGTAAAAAGGTACATCAAAAAACATAAATGTCTAAAGAAGCTGGCGCTAAAATGTGAATGTAGCTGAATAGTGTCACTAGGCTGAAATACCTTGAAGCATGGGACTAAGAGTAATAGGCCCTAAAAAGCTGAAGACATTGGCCACAGGAACTTCTGCACAGATGAATGATTGTATTTCCAAACTTGGCCATGACCCGCAGTGCTCCTTAATGTTCTTTCCAAGCACATCACTCACCTAGTCTATTGTACCTTAGCTATTTGCTGTACACTGTCCTTAGCAGATTCACTGCTGTGACGTCATCAGGGCTATTGAGCCTGCTATCATCCCTCTTGTAGGCAGTAGTGGTTGTCACGCATTCATTTAACCACTTGACCACTGGAAGATACATTTTTTGCGCTATAAGCAATTTTGAATTTTTTTTACTTTCTGCTTTAAAACATATCAGATAAAAAAATTTAAAAAGTTTAATTTCTTCAAAAAATTAGGGCAATATCTATTCTGCTACATATTTTTGGGAAAAAAAAAATTATCCTGATAAGTGTATATTGATTGTTTTTTTGCAAAATGTAAAGTGTCTACAAGCTATGGGATATATTAATGCATTTTTTTTTCTATACTAGTAATGGTGGCGATCAGCGACTTACAGTGGGACTGCAATATTGCGGTGGACAAACGGACACTAAATTACACTTTTGTCACTTTGTGGGAATCAGTGACACTAATACAGTGATCAGTGCTTAACATATGCACTGTCACCCTTACTAATGACACTGGCTGGGAAGGGGTTAAACATATAGGGCAATGAAAGGGTTAAATGTGTGCCTAGCCAGTGTTTTTATGTACTTTGTGTGGAAAGTGATAGATTTAGCAGGGAAATAAAATCCATTACCCCCCCCCCCCCGTCAGGATGGAGCTCTGCTTGTTTACATAGGCAAAGCTCCATCCAGCCTCTGTTCCCAACTGTCGATGGACATCCAGCACACGCTGATCACGCCCCCTACCAGGAAGTGCAGAATCACGTATATATACATGATTCTGCACAGAACGACCGCCCTGTAGCAGTAAATCTGCTATGGGGCGGGAAGTTAAATGGTTAATCATTTGTTCATATTCATATAACCAATATTCATATTGAAATAAAGACCAGAATGCCCTGGTACCTGGTATTCTAGAACACTCTGTAAAAAATATAAACTGACATGAATGCACCCAGAGATTACTACAAACTGTTGGTGCCAGTGCCAGTACGCCGACAACATACCTCGGAGGGGAAGGAGGGGGATGAGTGCCACCGGAATTCACGAGCCGTCATGTCCTGTCCGTGCTCTCACGCGGCTCTAACTCAGCGTGCATGTCCCACACACAGTCCCGCCTCCGCTACCGGCATTGGACCAGTGTTCTGTCTGTCACAGAAGCTGGTCCAATGCCGATGGCGGAGGCGGCACTGTGTATGTGACTGCCGACTGAGAGCCGTGTAAACAGATGACCGCTCTGTGATTTTCTGTGAGGAGAGACGGTGAGCTGCATTGATGGGGAGATGGGCGCAGATCAGACTGCAGATGGGCACAGATCAGCCTGCAGATGAGGCTGCACTGAAGCTGCAGATGGGCACAGATCAGGCTGCACTAAAGCTGCAGATGGGCACAGATCAGGCTGCACTAAAGCTGCAGATGGGCACAGATCAGGCTGCACTGAAGCTGCAGATGGGCACAGATCAGGCTGCACTGAAGCTGCAGATGGGCACAGATCAGGCTGCATTGATGCTCACTGACCATTATTTTGCTTCAAAGTGGTTTATTTAAAAAAAAAGTTTTTTTCGCTGAAACTACCCTCTTAAATTGGGGTGCGTGTTATACACCGGCGCGTGTTATACATCGATAAATACAGTAATTATTTTTATAAACTTATATTGCATCATTCTGTAGACATTGTATATATAAACAGACCCATTGGTCACATTTTAGACCCATGCATAGAAACAGGGAGGGGAGATGTAGAGCTATGAAACAGGGCCATGTCTTTTTGTAGAACCTACCCTTTGAAAGTCTACTTTGTCATTCTGGACAGGCTTGTAATCCTTTAGTCAAAAATGGAATCCGTGGAATGGAAAGAAGTTTCATTTTCGGCCAGATGATTGCCCTTTCATGATGGAAGGCAAAACAAATCTTAACGCCTGAACACAGTTTTGCAACTTTGACATGTGTTAGTAAAACTGTACATATTGCAAATACTTAGTGTATCCAGGTGAATTATATCTTGTTTTCTTCAGGACAAATTGAGCTTTCAATTGGGCATAAATAGAAATGGGAAACTGGCACGAAATAATAAAAATAATCTTTTTTTATAAAACAGCTGTATATTTGTTTGCTATTACTGACACTACCTGACTAATACAAAAATTTTTTTTTTTAAATCCTATCTAAAATACACTGACATTTGACCTCAACCTTTGACCCTGACCATGACCTTGACCCTATCGCAAACCCTGATCTAGCTATTTTTTTTGTTGACCAGCAAGGAGAAAAACATGCAAGAGGAGAAAACAACACCGGGGCAGGCTGAACAATAACTGATCACTTTGACAGCCAATCAGAATCAATCACAGTGATCCGGTGATTGGGAAATAGGTCCCGATCGTTAGTATAGTACCTGAGGCTCTCGTGAGCCCGATCTCTGTGCTGGGAGCGTGCTGCACAGGTACACATGTATGTGTACTGTAAAATAGTTGTGAAGGTAACAGAAGTATATACAACCACATACATAAAAATATATATAATAATAATAATAATAATAATATATATATAATATGTAGTGTGTATATTTTTACTTTTTTGGTTGTCAATTCTGATTTTCCAATATTCTGAAAGAGCCATGGTACCCAAAAAAGGGACAGCATGCACATGGAGGCCAATGGGAGGTAAAAGCTCTTGTATTAGGAAAGTAGTGGGGCAAAAGGTTACAGAAGTACTTGCAGAAATACCGTGGGTATCACTGTTAGTAACACTTGCAGTAACAGTTACAGTGAATTTTGCAGTAACAAGTATGATTAGTACTTCACTCAGACTCAGTACAGTCCCCGGCAGTGTGCTGGTGCAGGGTGTTTCTTCAGGCTCACAGTAAGGCACAATACAGGCAAGGCCTACTTTACCCAAGGACGGCATCTGCTGGAGGGGTGACTGACTGGTGGAATTCAGCAGCAGCAGCTTCAGTGACTGTTGACTTGATGGGTGTGTAACACTATCCCTATGCTTTAACGCCTTGTTTCTCCAGGAACCTTTGGCTAATGCATTATGCCTCTCCCTATCAAGCAGGTACATGTCCCTATCCTGTCCACTCTCAGAATACGTGCCAAACCCAGGAGGCCACTGCTATTTATTAGCACTGCCCCACCTAAGATGACCGCCGAAGGTCACCAGGGATTGCAGCGCCACTGAGACAACTACAGAGTCTGTAGAGGAAAAATGTTCCTCTAAGCCTCTTCTCTATCTGTACAGTGGCACAGTAACCCCTACTGGATGGAGGACAAACAGCACATGCCTACATTCTGTATGCCTTTAAAATATAGTTCAAGTTGGCATACAGCAAAATGTCTGCATGAATATATTCCATTCAAAAACGCAATGCCTTCTACCATTAAAAAGCAAGCTTTGATTTAAACTTCAATCTTATTTTCTAACAAGTGAAGCCAAGCCCCTCATGTAATAATACGCCATGGAAAATTATTTGGAAAGGAAATACTGACCTTTTGATGGTCTAATTTTTTTACTATGTTAAAATATTTTAGTGACCTTAAGGATTGGGAGAATTTCCAGAGGGATTACTTCACAAATTTGTGTTTTGTAAAGGTTATTACTATGCCACTAGAGAAATGTGTCTGTTTTAAGCATTATTAGTTAAATGTATTAAGATTTACAAAGAAAATATATTATTTCAAGTTTTTCTTTGATGTTGCTTTATGTAATAAGTGTTTTATTTTAAAGAGCCAGAGGGAAATTAGTAAAATACATGGCTTGAAATCAAGTGCATCTGGCCAATTTATGTTTAACATGAAAATTGTGAGAGTTGAGTTACTCACATAATGACTAAAACAGAAACATTTTAAAAATAATTAATTTTCTGAGAAATATTTTCTGTTTGGAAATGTAAAATGTCCAAAATGATAGTTTTCAGGGTGTAACCTTAAGACATTCTCATGTGCCATAAGCAAAAACTATAAACTGTTCCAAAATCATATGATAGAAAGTGCTGTGCTAGCAGAAAGGCTAAGTTTTTCATTATAGTTTGAAAGAAGAGCATTGTTTCACCACTCCTGCATTAAACAATTATGGAATGTCGACAAAACAGTATGGCACTGATGGATCTTGATTCCCCTATTCCTGCACAGCCAGGCAACACGCATTTCCAACTTGCATCCATACACAAGAAATCAGTTCATGGGCTTGTTTTTGTTGTTTTACTGGGGAAAACAACTTGAATATAGTATAGGGATTATGGCATGCCCAACTTGACTTGAAGAACAACAGAAGAGGAAAAACTTCCTGCTCTATGTACAAAAAGGTGAAGATCCTGGACTGTACTCCCTCCAGGATAAATGCAGTCTCTACGGATCATTGACAAAGTTCTTTATGAACCAGGAGCTTTCAGTCCTCTTTAGTGAAATAGCACAAAGTCCCTAACCTTATGCAGGAGTATAGGGTCTCCTCAGTAGAACATCACACAGTTCTGACGCTTGCAGATACTACCAGCTTGCTTGGCTGCCTTGACTACCAGACCACCTTGCTGCTTCTGAAGAACTCCCCAGGACAAAGGATTGGGATTTAGCACAACGATGTTCATGTAAAGTATGTTGCATCTGGCATTCTCTTCTCTTGTGTGTCCCTGGGTGTGCTGAGTTACGCACACTGTCCTTTGCTCCCCACTGTACTGGGCAACAATCCTGTTCAGGCAAGATCAACTGATCAGATCTTCCCATGCCAGCACGGATGTCTTCTGCACAAGACCCAAAGGTATTGGAGATTCCTCTCTTAGGCTTCCTCTGATTCCTTTCCTCACCTCCAGCCTGGAGGCAGAGCCCCTAGACCCGGGGTCCCCTCCCAGGCCACACAACAGAAACCTCAGTACTCCATCTTCCATCTCACTCTCCTGCTGCTCAGGCTTCACCATATTTAAGGGCTGACCCAGCCATCCTGCCAGTGTCTTCTGCCTGGGGATTGGTCAGATTCCCTCAAGCATGCAGATCAGGACCTCCTACCCTCCACCCACTAACTTTCTAAACTTCTCCAAGCTTCTAGTATCAGGGGGAAGTAACAGAGACCTGCCCTGCAGAGCCCTCTAGACTGACCTGGAGTAACACGGCTCAATTACAGACTCACACAGCTACCATGAGTCAACAAAATAAACTTACATACATTATTTGCACATTAGAGGGTGTTGCACTAATATTCTATTCTTAATACCACCATTGTGGTATTAATCTTATCTCTGTATATGATCCATGTTAGGTTTGCAAAAAGATATAGCAGCAGCTGAAGCCAACATAAAAACATTTCATGAGTTACTTTTGTTGAAGCTAAACTCGAGGCAAAACAAATATTTTCTATTGCTATTAATATTATTATCATATAGCATTTATATAGCGAAACAGTTTGTGTAGGGCTTTACAAAATGGTTACAATACAATTCAATACAAGAGGAATCAGAGGGCCCTGCTTGTGAGACTGTACAGTCTAAAAGGAAGGGTCAAGTGATATTAGAGCTGATGGCAAAAAGTTTAAGTACAGTTTATTATCTCGAGAAAGGATAGGCTCCTATGAAGAGCCAACTAAAGATAGCTAGAGTAGAAGATAGTCAGACAGATTGTAAATAGTTCTAGAGGATGTCTAAATACTAGAGACTTCTAAATTCTTATTTGAATCCTGGTACCTTTTTTTATTTCTTCCAGATCTTCGCCAAAAACCATCATGAAACAACGTCTAAGCTTTGCCTCTGTACAAGCGCTTCTTGTAATACAGACTGGACACTGCTGCTCTTTCTACTGGACCTCTACTATTAAACCACATCAGACGGACCTGGCCACAGGTAGGGACTATGCAGTAAACCAGTGTGGCTAAATAAAGCATCTATGTTGGTGATGTCAGAATGCAGCCTCAATTTCAATGTCATCACACTAAGTTGAGTGGGTACGAGCTCTCTAAAGCAAGTATCTGCCTTGAGACCAGAGAACTACGCAAAGGCGATACATGAATTTGTTAATGCTTTGGTGAACTAAAGTTTTTGTGCCTAGAGTTCAACTTTAAGAGCAATGTGTAACATACTGTACTCATTTGGTTGTTAAAGTTCTGTGATCTGTTCATTTCATTCTGTTCTATAATATGTTAATTTAAAAAAATCACAGATGGAAAGGGCCACATACCACTATGTCAAATGCACAAACTCACAGCCCACGAACTCCCAGGTTACTCCTTCATTTAAATTTAGCCCCAATCCAGTGTCGGTGTGTCCATAAGGAAGCATGGGCGCCGCCCCCTCTCTCCTGCCACCCCCTTTATCTATGGCCGCCGCTGCCACCCCCTATTCAGGCACCCGGCCCCTTTTCGGGCGCCAGGTGCCTGAATTACAGCGGTGTTTTTTTTTTTTTTGGAAGCACCATTAGAGCCACAGGCTCTAATAGGTGTCAAAAATGGTAAACAGCGAGTGCCATGCTTGGCGCTAGCAGTTCACTCAGCTGTGTTAGGAAAGCTTATGAATATTCACTTTCCTTACACTGGACTGCCTCTCCGCCAATCAGGTGCTCGGGTCTGTTAACCATCACCTGATTGGCTGAAACGACAGGCGCTTTGATTGGATGCCTATCAGGCGTCCAATCATAGCAGAGGACGGAAGATAGGACGGGAGAAGTCATCGAGGAGCATGGAGGACACCGCTCGCCACCATCATCCGCTGCCCCACCGAGACAGGGTAAGTGCCGGGCAGACGGCGGGCAAGGGGGGCACAGTGGGAGCATTTGATATGGCACAGTGGGAGCATTTGAGGGCACAGTGGGAGAATCTGATGGGCACAGTGGGAGCATTTGATATGGCACAGTGGCTGTTTTTGATGGGCACAGTGGCTGCATTTGAGGGTCACAGTGGCGCCAATTGATGGCACAGTGGCGGCAATTGATGGACACAGTGGCGGCGTTTGATGGTACAGTGGTCGCAAATGATGGGCACAGTGGCTGCATTTGATGGCACAGTGGCTGCGTTTGATGGCACAGTGAGGCTGCAATTGGTGAAAATTTTGAGCACCAGCCGCCACTGCCCCAATCAAATTTCTATAATCCTTTATTTCAAACCAGTAACTGCTGGGTTCACTGGCCAGAAGCTCCATGTTTGAAAATGGCACCTTGAATGCAGGCTCACAGACAGGCCTTTTTCTCTTCTCTGGCCTCCCTGATAATACCCCATGAATGTTCAGTATGTAGCAGAGCACCAAGGTTAGTTCTGGTAGATTTCACTTAAAATATCACTAAACCTGCATCTTAAAAAACTATCAACAAATGCTGTATTACATACTGTTCATACTCACTCAGTCACTATGGGATTCATTTTCTGTATTCTGCAAAAAACCTGGTTGATCCCTGCTGTCCCCTGTCTCTCCCCTTCAGTCCAAGCCCACAATGCAGCTAGGGATTTTGCAAAGCAGTGTTGGCAGCTTTGTACATGCCCAGTTTTCAGTGAGATTGTATGCTGAGCATTTCCTACCTATCACATCTGAGCAGCACATGTGAGTATAGAGTCACACATGTGTGTGCATACACAGTGGTAAATGACAGACAAATTCCTCCCTCCTCCTCCATGTCCACCAACCAGCTAAACACAATAGGGGTTGGATTTTACATGTAGATTGATAAAGGTTTCACCTATCTCTAATTCTAATGCCGTGTACACACGAGCGGAATTTCCAACAGAAAGAGTCCGATGGAAGCTTTTCATCGTATATTCCGACCGTGTGTATGCCCCATCAGACTTTTTCCTTTGAAAATTCAGACGGACTTAGAGAGAGAACATGTTCTATATTTTTCAGACGGAAAAAATTACTATCGGAAAAAACGCTCTTCTGTATGCTGTTCCGACGCACCAAAAACGCATGCTCTGAAGCAAGTACAAGACGGAAGCTATTGGCTACTGGCTATTGCACTTCCTTTTTCTAGTCCCGTCGTATGTGTTGTACGTCACTGCGTTCTTGACGGTCGGACTTTGGTGTGACCGTGTGTATGCAAGACAGCTTGAGCGGAATTCCATCGGAACTCTGACGGAAAAACCTTCAGAGTTTATTCCGACGGCAAAACCGGTCGTGTGTACAGGGCATAAGACACAGACTGGAGGGGCATGACACGCCTGTGACTGACAGAAATCCACCCACACCATGTTATTGCAAAAAAATAATAACGATTTGATTTCAAATATATAATTGTATGACAATTTCAAACAGTTTATTTATATTATTTATTCATGGATATTTGAATCATTTTCTGCGTTCTGGACCACCCGTAAAATCTAACTAAGGTTTCATTTATTGCTTTTTACTAGCTCGTCAGTACAAAACTGTTTTGTATATATACAGTATATTGCTACAAAAATAATAGGCGATCGTGTAGTATCTCTGAGTGTATCAAAAAACAAAATTTTTTTTTTTCAGTTTTTGATAAATTAAGGATTCAAGACACAACAGGATTTGAGAAAAAAAATATCTCCAAAGGTGGGAAATGCCTCCACTGGAAGATTTCCATTTCCTGGTGCCTCCATGGCAGCATACCAATGGTTGGTTGCCCCGCCCCCAACCAACCCACAGGACCACTTCAAACTCTAGAAATAGGAGAGTTGAACCCCCCTGTCAGTATTCTTTTCTCTGTCCTCATACCTGCAGGATCACGGCCAGCCCTTCCTCACCGCTCTATGGTGCAACCATTGCAGGTTAATGCTCTCCTGCAGCATGGAGTCCCATGGCTTGGGTTGCTAAAGGCACCAGATAAGTATGGGAAACCCGTTTTTCTGTGGATCTTTTTAGGGTTGGGGATCAACAGGAGCCGCTTGTCTTTCTCCTCTATATACCCCCACATTGTAGCACACAAAGGCATGCCTACATACAGTTCCCCCTGGGGCAAGTTATGGCAGCATTGGGGAAAGCATCCTCCCCTCCTCAGCGTCTCCCTGGGTGTGCGGCGCTTCGCGCGCGCCGTTCCGCTCTGTTTTCTCGGCGGAAGACGGAGCCGCGCCGTGACGTCGACGGCGCATGCGCAGTAGCCACTCTGAGGCCTCTGGCGGCCATCTTGGTACTCCCTAAGCGCTCTCAGTATAAAAGGAGAGCACAGCTTCAGTCTGGTGTCAGCTACATAGGAGTACACACCTCAAGCGCTCTCTCTCTCTCTCTTTCCTGCTGTCCAGCCTGTTTTCTTCCCTGGATATGGAACCAAGCCAAGGTACTGGAAGGGGCAATTTTCCCCTTGTTTTTCCTATGATCTGTATTTTGGAAGTATTTTTTTGACATATTGATGTATTATTTTTTGTACTTCACATTAGTCCAACTAAGTACCTCTCCTACCTTTTTAGCTGCCCATAGCAATCTAACACCGCATCAAAAAGATCCTCAACATACCACTAGGTAAGGGCTGCAACAATCAGGTGAGGTTTTTAAAAGAGCACCTTTTTTTTAATAAACGGGACTAAAAAAACTTTCCTTTTTTTTTTCTTCCTCTCTCTCCCTCTTTCTTCTCTTCACCTCTTTTCCTCTCTCTTACTCAGCCCGCATCACGGATCATCACGCCGGCCATCCCACAGGGGGTCCCAAGATAGGAGGTCGGGGGGGCATAGAAGTTCGGGTCACTCCCACTCCTCGTCAGCCCATGCCTCTCGCAGTGGCCAGAGGTCACCCCGACATTCTACAGATAGACATGTCTCGGCACAAAGGTCAGGGTATCCAGGTCAGAAAGCCTGCTGGGTATGTGGAAAACAAGCCCTCCCAGACAAATTAGTATGTGCCCAATGCCTCAGAGAAGCCGCAGGAGACAAAGAAAAAGACAAACAGGAATCCATGGATTCCATTAACCAGCTAATAAAGGATTCTATCCGCGAGCTCGCGGTAAGTCAAGACCAGGCGGCTCCATCTTCAGGTGATTCAGTGATTACCCCCACCCCACACCATGATCCTGAAGCACTATCTGAGGAGGAAACCGAAATGGTGGAGGAGAACCCATCATCTTTTGATTTCGCTCTAGTGGAACCTTTTATTAATGCTGTAAAAGATGCGATCCAGTGGGAGGAGGACCCAGAGCCTCCGGCCAAATCCAAAAAATATTTTCCACACCTGAAAAGAAAATTGTCAACCTTCCCCCTGATGGAGGAGATCAAGGAGGTAATAACAGACGAATGGCAGAAGGTAGATAAAAGGCCATTGGCCTATAACCGTTTTACAAAATTGTACCCCTTTTCAGAAGCAGACGCACAGTTGTTTGATGCTGTCCCGATGGTAGACGCCTCAATTATGAGATTAGCCAGGAATACAACACTTCCTTTGGAAGACGCCGTCTCCTTTAAGGACGTCCTGGATCGAAGAATAGATTCAGACCTGAAAAAATCCTATCAGGCAACGGGGGGGGGGGGGGGGCATGCAAACCAGCAGTCGCCCTAACCTCTATTTCCAGGGCCACAAGAGTATGGTCAGACAACATTGAAACAGCCCTCAGACAAGGTGTGGATGTGGAAGAAATCATTAAGGCGCTAGATGAGCTGAAATTGGCCTCAGACTTCATGGCGGAGGCCGCCATTGACATTATAAAGTGTTCCTCCAGGGCCATGTTATATTCTATTACGGCCAGAAGGGCATTGTGGCTTAAACCATGGGCAGCCGACCCTACCTCTAAACAATCATGGTGCCGTATCCCATACAATGGGAAAGCATTATTTGGCGACAAGATGGATGCAGCAATCACCCGGGTCACGGGGGGGGGGGAGAGTGGCTTAATTCCCCAAGACAGAAGCAGGAGAAAGAGGTTTGTGTCGCGCCCGACGAATCAGAGAACCAAAGATTCCAGATCCTACCACCCAGGCAAGGAGTATAGGAGAGGCTGGAAAGGGTCACAGGCAACTTTCCTGAAGTCGGGAAAACCCAAAGCCTCAACTTCCACGACCGAGGGCCAGAAGTCCTTTTGACTCTCTGCCCACCCAGATAGGGCCTGTAGGTGCTCGACTCGGAGCATTCGCCCAGGTTTGGGTGGAAAACTGCACAGATCAGTGGGCCGTATCCACGGTCCAGCGGGGTCATCATTGGAGGTTCAAAAGACACCCCCCACGCCTATCTTTTCAACCCACCAAAATTCCGACCTCCACAGAAAAAAGGGAAGCTCTTCGGCAATATGTGCAAGCTTTGGTGCTTCAGCAGGCCGTGGTACCAGTCCCAGCTTCGGAGGAACACTTGGGGTTCTATTCCCCAATCTTCTTGGTCCCCAAAAAATCAGGCGGTTGGAGACCGGTACTGGATCTCAAAAAATTAAACAAATACATCCAGATAGAACATTTCAAAATGGAATCACTAAACACCGTGATTCTGTCAGTTCAGCCGGGGGATTGGATGGCCTCTATAGAACTTCAAGATGCCTATCTCCACATTCCGGTCCAGAAGCAATTTCAACCTTTTCTGCGTTTCAAAATAGGGGACTTACGCCTCCAGTTCCGATGTCTCCCCTTTGGGATCTCGACAGCTCCGAGGACTTTTACCAAGGTTTTGGTGGCGATTCTAGCTCCCCTACGGGAAGAGGGGATCCGAGTGTTGCACTACTTGGACGATATACTAATATTGTCCCAACACAGAGAGAACCTGGAAGAACATGTGCAAAGGTCCTGAACACATTAGGCAAGTTTGGATGGCTGGTGAACCACTCCAAAAGTCAGCTGATTCCCACCCAGAGGATGGTATATTTAGGGGCTTTCTTCAACACCCCCGAAAGTGCGGTATCACTACCATCAGGGAAAATGCCGGCTCTAATAGCCAAGGTGAAAAGGATGCTAGCAAGCCATCGTATACCTGCATCAGATTGCCTGAGCCTGCTGGGGTCCCTATCCTCCTGTATCCCCATGGTCAAGTGGGCCAGATGGCATCTGCGGGGATTCCAAATAGGGTTCCTATCACAGTGGCGAAAGGACCGCCTAGATCAGAGTATATGGATTACCCCCTCCATGAAGTCCAGTCTTTGGTGGTGGACGAGAACAGCCAATCTTCAAGTACACTGCTCTCTAGGGCCCATCCCATGGACCATCCTGACATCGGATGCAAGTCAAGTGGGTTGGGGTGCACACGTGCAGAGTCAACTAGTTCAGGGAAGGTGGCAATTCAACCCAGTCAATGTTGTGTCCAACATTTTAGAAGTGAGGGCGGCATGGATGGCATTACAGAACCTGGCCCCCTATCTCAGGGGAAAATCCATACTCCTACGGATGGACAACAAGGCGGCGGTAGCCTACGTTCAAAACCAGGGGGGAACACACAGCAAGTCCCTTCTCAGCGAAGTGACACCCATCCTGAACTGGGCCGAGAAGAACCTAGTCGATCTACGGGCTTCTTACATCCCAGGGCCCGAGAACCAGCTAGCAGATCAGTTGTCAAGAACTTTTGTCGACAACAACGAGTGGTCTCTCAGTCAGGAAGCTTTCTGGTGGATATGCCAACAGTGGGGCACTCTCCAAATAGATCTCTTCGCCTCTCCCCTCAATGCGAAAACACCCCGTTTTTTCTCAAGGTTCCCATCACTAGGAACAGCGGGGGTGGACGCCCTGATTCAACCTTGGGACTTCCGGAAGGGGTATGCGTTCCCGCCAACCCCCCTGATATTGAGGTTCCTCCAGAGGCTGACGTCAGAGAAAGTCACAGTGCTGGCAGTAATCCCATACTGGCCCAAAAGACCATGGTTCGCGCTGCTAGTCAAATTGGCCATGTGCAAGCCGCTCCTTCTTCCTTACAGGAACAACCTGCTGTCACAGGGCGACCTCTCTCACCAACACCCAGAAATCCTGGATCTGAGGGTATGGAAATTGAGCGGAAAAGGCTGGACAAGCTAGGGTGTGCACCCAATGTCGTCCAAACACTGTTGCAGGCTAGAAAAGCTACCACCAACTCCACATACTATAGAATATGGAGGAAATTCACAGAAATGGCGGAAGCTAATCAGTTTGACCCCCTGGAGCCGGGGGTACAGAATATTCTCCTGTTTCTGCAGGCCGGTTTAGATTTAGGTCTAGGTCTAAACACCTTAAAAGTTCAAGTCTCAGCCCTTTCAGCTCTGACAGACACACGCTGGGCGCTGAACCCTTTGGTGGAACGCTTCTTAAAAGCAGTACTAAGGCTTCGGCCCCCCAGAAAGACGCTGTATCCAAAATGGGACCTAACAATAGTACTCAATGTTTTATCAAGTCCTCCTTTCGCCCCCACGGAGGAATGCTCCCTGGAGGATATCACCATGAAGACGGTATTCCTAATCGCCATCACTTCGGGGCGCAGGATATTGGAGATCCAAGCCCTAGGGGCTCAAGAGCCTTACACCACCTTTTTTCCGGATAGGGTGGTCTTGCAACCCATCCATCAGTTCGTCCCGAAGGTGCCTTCAATCTATCACCTCAGTCACGAATGGGTTCTACCAGCTTTCGAGGAGGAACCATCCTCCACAAGGCTTCATGAGCTAGACATAGCCAGATCCCTGAAACACTACTTGCTGTTAACACAACAGCTTCGGAAAGATCAAAGGCTGTTTATCATCAGCAAAGGCGCAAAGAAGGGGAAAGCGGCATCAAAGACAACCCTGGCAAGCTGGATTGTGAAGTTAATACAAAGGGCATACCGGGCTAGTGGTCTCCCTGCTCCAAACGCGGTCAATGCATATTCGACAAGAGGGATGGCGGCCTCTTGGGCAGCTTTGGCACGGGTCTCCCCAGAAACGATCTGTCGGGCGGCCAGCTGGTCATCATTCAGCACTTTCATGTCCCACTATAGTGTGGATCCAGCAGCTCTCGCTTCCCGAGATTTTGGGAAAAAAACCTTGCAACTTTCTGTACTGTAGTTGTTATTAAAATTATTATTGCAGTACCCTCCCTGTAAGCGAGTTATTAACCATTGGTATGCTGCCATGGAGGCACCAGGAAAACGGAAAATTGAATACTTACCTTCCGTAATTTTCCTTTCCTGGTGCCTACCCATGGCAGCATACACCCTCCCTTCAATAAATCCTTAAGAGGTTTGGAGGCTAGTTACAAGAATACTGACAGGGGGGTTCAACTCTCCTATTTCTAGAGTTTGAAGTGGTCCTGTGGGTTGGTTGGGGGCGGGGCAACCAACCATTGGTATGCTGCCATGGGTAGGCACCAGGAAAGGAAAATTACGGAAGGTAAGTTTTTTTTTATCTTAATGCATTCTATACATTAGGATAAAAAGCCTTCTGTGTGCAGCAGCCCCCTCACACTTATCTGAGGTCCCTCGCTGTCCAGCGATGTCCACCAGTGTCTCAGCCATCTGAGATTCTCCCTCCTGATTGGCTGCGACACAGCAGCGGCGCCATTGGCTGTCATTCAAAGTCAGCTAGCCACTCAGGGAAGAGAGGGGACGGGGCCAGGTCGGGGCTCTGTATCTGAAAGGACACAGGGAGCTGTGGCTCCACTCAGGTGCCCCCATAGCAAGCTGCTTGCTTTGGGGGCAATGAACAGGAGGGAGGGGCCAGGAGCACCGAAGAGGGACCTGAGAAGAGGAGGATCCGGGCTGCTCTGTGCAATTCCATTGCAACAGAACAGGTAAGTATAACATGTTATTTTTATAGGAAAAAAAACAAGACTTTACAATCACTTTAAAGGAAGCCTATGCTGTCAAAAATACAGACAGATAATGTTGAACTGTTTCTTTGAAAGTGCTGTTTACCCAGATGACATTTTGATCCAATGACTTTCTGGAAAAAAATATACTGATAAAAAGTGTTGACTTTACTCTGACCAATCCGAAATAGAGGGACATTTTTGTTGCTCTACAACATCAGATTTTTAAGGGACACCATGGGGCCAGGAAATTTACTATATGTACTATATTTTATTTGCAAAAAAATGTTTTAATCCATAACGGACCCTATAACAAGCCAAAAACATATATTTGATACAATTAAAATCAAATATAGAACATATATACAACAATGGTCATAATTCAGGGATAGGACACCACAAATAAACCAATACTCCAGTTTTAATAATATTCTGATTATGTTTTAAGATTATTGGCAAGGCAAACTTCCCATACAAATGTTGACGAGTTTTGCGGCTAAATCAGCGGTACCCGAGAAGCGTATAGACAGTTGTATAGGAAGGATGGCCTGCCAATTATCTTAAGACATCAGAATATTGTGAAAATTGGGCAGTAATGTTTTCTTTGTGGTGTCCTATCCCTGGATTATGTGCGTAGTTGTATATATGTTCTATATATATGATTCTAATTGTTTTAAATATATAACTACGTTCATAATCCAGGGATAATCCAGGCACTGATAGGCTGCGCTGATGGGCACTGATAGGCGGCACTGATGGGCAATGATAGGCACTGATAAAGTGGCACTAATGAGCACTGATAGGCACTGATGAGGCGGCACTGAGAGGTGGAACTGATGGTTGGCACTGATGGGTGGCACTGAAGGGCACTGATAGGTGACACTGATAAGCGGCACTGATAGGTGGCATTGATGGGCACTGGTAGGTGACACTGATAAGCAGCACTGATCTGTGGCACTGATCATTAGACACTGATGGGAATTGATTGGCAGCACTGGTGGGAATTGCTCGGTTGCACTGTGGGCACTGGTAGGTGGCACTGTGGACACTGGTAGGTGGCATTGGTGGGTACTGATAGGTGGCACTGGAAGGTGGCACAGTGGGCACTGGCAGGTGACACTGGTGGGCACAGCCACAGCTTTCTGAGTGAGGGACCGATGTCCCTCTGACAAAAGCCAGTGACCGGCTTTTTTCCCCCCACGCTGATAGTGTGAGGAAAAAAAATACAGATTACCGAGCTTCTGTTTACATTACGTGATCAGCCGTCATTGGCTGACAGCTGATCACGTGGTAAGAGGCCGGGATCGACCCCTTACTAGGATGAAAACGGACCGCTTGTCCATTTTCATCTGATTCGATCCGCCAGACGGGTGGAAAATAGGGTCTCCATCCGTCTGGATTTCACGGACAGGATTGCATCAGATATTGGCGGATGTCGGCGGACATGTCAACGCTGACATCTGCCGCTCGATAGGAGTGAATAGAGGCTCTGATCAGGTCTGCCTGAAAGCCCGTGTGAAAGGGGCCCAACAGTTGCATTTACGCATTTGAAAAAATTAACACCATAAATTATCAGGTGAAAAAACGCTAGGTGGGTCCAAGTTTTGAACAATGGTATCTAACCCCTTTCTTTATAAAAAAAGGGTTTTTAAATGGGTGTCTTTTAGGTTATGTGATTTAGTTAGAAACGAAATCCTGGCTTTTTATTATACAGTACATATAAGAATGTGATAGATATTTCTTAGCTGTATCAGAGACTTAGCTGAGCACATATGCACCAAAGCTGAGCTTGCTCTGGCTATCAAACTCCAACAGGTGAAAAACCGCTTGGTGGGTCCAAAGTTTTGACTAATGGTATCTAACCTCTCTGTGTAAAAAAGTTTTTTTTGAATGGGTGTCTTTTAGGTTATGTGACTTATGTGTGTTATTTACGCTGACCGATTTTCTGTTTCTGGTCATGACTAAGAGTATTGACACTAGACTCAAAGTATTGACCACAAGGCAAATATAAAAGGTGTATCTAGAAGCAAAACCTTTAAGTTGTGAATAAAGTAGGGAAGGGTTAGGGCCCTTTTTACACTGCTCTGTAGCTATATGTGTTTTACCATGATTTTGCTGTGTTTCATATGCATTTCCTGTGCGTTTCTGGTGCGTTTTTGGGTAGCCTGGACCTGTGAAAAATGTGACTCAAAAATGCAAATCACAGTGTGTTTTTACCACGATTTTACTGCAATTTTGCCGCAATTTCTATTCATTTTAATGGGAAGCTGCGTTTTTGGTGCCGTTTTTAACACCGCACAAAGATGCAGCGTGCAGGACTTTTCAAAACGCGATGCACTCACGGTGCAGTGGTGTGAAAAGTCCCATAGGATTTAAAGGGAATCATTCATAAAAACACAGATAAAATTTATCAGTATGACAGGGGCCTTAGACCTTACTTATTGTTATTGGAGTCCCCACTGGCAAGACTGCCCTCCCCCTATTTGTTCCCAGTAACCTCGACCACTGATAAAAGAAAATGTAAAAGGAAGTCTAGAAATGTACAGTTATCCCCAGAACTAGAATTAAGGGGAGATCTTCTGAAGTAGACAGATAGTTGCTGGGCAGTGTTCACTGACCATCTTCATTGTTTATTTGCTGATTTGGCATTTAAGGACAGGTGTGTAGTCAATTGGGTTGTTGTTTGGTGCAGGACAGCAGTTGAGGGGGAACTCCACTCATGCATGCACATATTGGGCCAATATGTGAGTACAAATGCTATGGGTCTGTGTGCTCCCCTTCAAGGGAGTGTTGGGACTGCTCCTGGTAGATCTGAAAGAAAGGGATAGCATAAGCCCTCTCATTGGGGAATGGGCACAGTGATTATCTACTTGAACCGTGTGCACATTGGGTCTCTAAATTTGGAGCTGCTTTATTTTGACAAGATACAAAGTACATGGCTGTGAAGAAAGAAAGTCCTTTGCCAAACTAAAAACTTTGTTTTGTTATAGTAAAAGATTTTATCTTCCTAAAAATAATTTGCAAACTTGTCTAATGCACTGGTCTCCGAATTGCGGCCCTTGTGCCAGATACAGCCCTTTGCTTGACTTTATCTGGACCTTGGGACACTGTTCCTCCCATTGATCAGAGCAAATATTCCTCCTACTGATATGAGGCACTATACCGCCCATTGGAACCAGCAACAATACACCATTCCTTCCACTGACATCAACAGTCAGGAACTATTCCTCCCACTGACACCAACGATGGGCATTTTTTCTTCCACTGACACCAATGATGAGACACTATTCTTTCACTAACAACAATGATGAGACACTATTCCTTCACTGACACCAACAATGGGACAGTATTCATTTTACTGACACCAACAAAGGAGCATAATATCTCCCACAAATAACAATTGGGTACTATTCCTTGTCCTTCTGACCACAAAAGTTATTCCCACTGACCACCAACCCTGAGAAATTATCTATTTCCACTGGTGCTCTGACATTTTCTACTCTCACTGACCACAGTCTGACCATCCTAAATTCTGAGGGACAGTAAACTGGCCCTTTGCTTAGAAAGCTTGGAGAATCTTGAGAACACTGGCAATTGGGCATTTCTCCTTATGAATGAATGGGCCGACAACAGTAAAGAGTTTTGGGTTCTGTAGTGGTGAAGGTTATTCTGGCTCTGCTAGGCTGGTTGTTACTCTGCGTTCCCAAAGGGGCAATGGTGTGGGTAATGGTTTTTACACGCACTGATTCCTCCAGAATAATTGGGCCCCTTCTTTAGGTGACTAGCTAGACCCAGCAAGATTATGTGACTTTATGTAACCTATATGGAAAGGAGAGTCTGGTGTTTAGGTTGCACAACAGTAAAGAGTTTTGGGTTCTGTAGTGGTGAAGGTTATTCTGGCTCTGCTAGGCTGGTTGTTACTCTGAGTTCCCAAAGGGGCAATGGTGAGGGTAATGATTTTTACACGCACTGGTTCCTCCAGAATAATTGGGCCCCTTCTTTAGGTGACTAGCTAGACCAAGCAAGATTATGTGACTTTATGTAACCTATATGGAAAGGAGAGCCTGGTGTTTAGGTTGCAGATCTCAGACTACCCTGGACTGAAGAAGATAAGTGATCTGTGCCTGAAGGGGTTAACTGCTTGGGAGAAAGTAACCCCATGTCCTTGAAGAAAGAGTAATTGAATTCAGTCTAAGCTACAGAACAGACACAGAGATTCAACGTTCAGAAAAGCAGAAGTCCATCTGCGCTACATGGCATATGTTGATGTCTACAGTTCAGCTTTACCATGTATTTCTGCATAATTTGGAATCATGCAATCCACTTTAATGTCATACAGTGTGACAAGTGTTCATAAGTTAACACTCTTGCCTGCAGAAATGATATCCAGGCTTTTTATTATACAGTACATATAAGAATTTGATAGATATTTCTCTAAGCTGTATCAGAAACTTAGCTGAGCACATTTGCACCAAAGCTGAACTTGCTCTGGCTATCAAACTCTGATTATGAGCCAACTTTAGCAAGGTCCCCTAGTTACACATGTACTGATGCTCTCAGAAAAGCATCCAATCCGGATACAGATTGCTTATTATCTTCAGTGTTCTGTCATTAACAGACCAGTCTAAACCAGACATAACCTGAACAGGCTCGCCAATATCCCTTGTACATGGCCACTAAATATAAATAGCTTTATTTAAATGTTACCCTAAAAGTGTTTACTCAGGTCAAGCTTCTAGACTGTTCAGGGATCATGTGATATGTATCTTGATGCTATCATGATGCCTTTAAACTTAAATATCAGCTTATCTGCCTTTAGAAAAAGGTAATATTTTAATTAAAAACATAAGCTATTCCTAATAAATACCAAGACAACATTTTTCATTTAGAACAAAAAAAAATGTTTAACAAATGATTACTAATATTTTCCAAAGAAACGTGCTGACAGGTGTGGGATTAATGCAAATAATAATCTCTTTATAATGGAGATTGTAAATGGCTTGTTTCAGAGAATTCATTTTAAATGATGGCTGCATAATAAATTCACATAATTATGCATACAGGGGGTCCCCTACTTACAAACATCCGACTTACAAACGACTCCTAATTACAAACGGAGGGAGACAACAGGAAGTGAGAGAAAATCCACCCCTAGGAAGGGAAATTCACTCATGTAAAGCCCCATACACACGCGCGGATTATCCGAGGACCAGGTCCGTCGGACCATGTCCGTCACACTTTGTCTGATGTTGGTTTTGCGTACACACGATCAGACAAAGTTGTCGGAAAATCCGATCATTCTGAACGTGGTGACGTTTGTTGCCTACGACGGGACTACGTAGAGGCTAGTAGCCAATAGCTTTGGTCTTGTAATGTGATCTGAGCATGCGTAGCACTTTGTCCGGTCGGACAACCGTACACACGATCGGATTTGGTGTGATCGGACCGTGTTGTCGCCAAATCTTTCCAGCAGGAGATAAGACTTTGTCCGTCGGACAATCAGACGTACACTGTCCGATGGTGCATACACACGGTCTGATTTTTCAACAACATTGTCCGATCGGACAGAATCCATGAAAAAGTCCGACCGTGTGTATGGGGCTTAAGAGTTAATATGGGAAAAAGGTGTCTCCACTGATGCTTTATCACCAGTCCATGCTTCCCTAACAACCCAAAATTTTCAAAATCCAATTGTCATTGGGACAGAAGGTGAAGTGAAATCTTCTGAACAGGGGCACAGACAGCAAAACAAACGTTACAGGGATGATAACCCTTCTCTATGTTATCTAAAAAACGTAAAAATAGATTTTTTGGCTGGAGCTACACAAAATGTACCTGTTCCGACTTACAAACAGATTCAACTTAAGAACAAACCTACAGTCCCTATCTTGTTTGTAACCCGGGGACCCCCTGTACTGTAGTCACTGTAGTGTGGCATAGGATGAGAGCCTAGAATGCAGGAAAAGCCAGAGGGGACAGCACGAAAAGAGCATCAGCATTTAGACAGGTTGCCTATGGCATTAATGCTAGTTAGATTATCGTGGCTGCCCAGGTTGGGGAGAGGAAGGTTAGAATTATATTCTACTGTTAACATTTTTCGGGCTTTTGGGGTCCAACCTTCTGTCCTGTGATATATAAAAGGCAGATGTTTTGATCTCAAGGGTCGGGTCAGGAAGGGTCAGCGACAAGAGATCGGGACTGTGCTGAGACTTGCAATTCTTCTATGGAGCACCGGTTTTCGGAATTCTCCCAAGCTTGAACTTCTTCCATCAAGACATGCCAACTATGGAATTCAGCCCCAAGAATTTTACCTGTACAAGTACACTGGGGCAGCCATTATTAGCATTAGATAGGGAAAGGACGTTCTGCCATGTTATGTTTGTCATGCCATACTTTTAGTAAAACCTATTAACTGCAATAATCCTGGTCCCAAGCTATTCAAGGGTTGCACATGGGGCCCTGGCGCACACCCACACAAGGGTCTGAGTTTGCAACAGCCTGTAACATCACACAAAAGGTTCTGATCACATTTCAGCAACAAAAGGTTAACTACAACCAGACGTTGGCGAGGTATCTAGTAGGGTGACAGATTCTCCCATAGTGAGGGGGTCTTACGGGTTCCTCCCAAGCTGTCTGTCTCTGCCAGTTCTCAGGAGTGGATTAGCATCACAGAGAGTCACAGCCTGGTCACATGGTTCGGAACACGAAGGGTTAAGTGAGCATGCATGAGGTCCACATTATGTGCTTGGCAGGACCCAATTCTGCTACTGGGAGTGAGAGGGCAGAGTACGCTGACTGGTGGAGTGGGCATAGGCTCTGCATGTCCCTCCTAATGCAACACATACTCCTTTACAAGTGTGTAGTATACAGAACCAGGTCCTTGGAAGTGACTTGTCTTTGAGTGGGAGGACTGACTTAATGTTTGATTCTTCATATGTCCACAGCCCTTGTCGGATCCCAGCAATGATGAGTGTGCCCTCGGGCAATGTCCAAACCCAATGTTACAACACAGGATCCTTTTGGTCGCCTGGCGTAGCCCAGAAGAATCAACCCTGGGGTAGACCACCTATGTGGTCCTTGGCTCCCAACGAGTTAATGGTAAAACACATGGAGGAGAGATCACCTGTCCATCACAAGATGCGTACCCTACCCTTACAGGCAGGATAGCAAGACCCAGATGGGACAAGAGGAATAACATCAAACTGCAGAAGGGCCCACCATGATCCATCAACACCTGGTTGTGCTATAGATGGAGTCAAGGGGGTTAATTTACTAAAGGCAAATAGGCATTAACTTTGCAAAGGAAGTTATACTTAGCTTAGTGCATGAACTAAAGAAAAAGAAAAGTGCCTGTTCACGGCACAAAAATGTCCTCCAGATCCGTTCTGCATGTGTTTTTGTTGTGTTTCCGGATGCATTCAAGATGCATAGGATGCATTAAGGTGAAAAAACACAAGGGTTTACAACCCCTTTAAGTATTCGGCTTTTAGTTGCACTTTAAGGGGGAAAAAACTGTTGTTGTAAATGCTTAAAAAAAGTTAACTGGAGTCCAGTTTAAATTTATTAATCAAGTCCATCTTAATCTGCTACTGCATTTAACACTACCCTGTCCTCAGATTGGCAATGCTGCTGTCCAAAGGTGCCTTGGTTGTTCCTAGGGTTGCCACCTCATCCCTTTTAAACCTGAACACATATGAATTACAACAGGTTCTGAGGCTAATTTAATGCAGATAAGGCATGAAGTGAGTTTAATTACCACCTTAATCAGCCACAGAACCTGTGTAATTAATATGTGTTTGGTTTTAAAGGAATGAGGTGGTAACTCTAGTTGCTCCTCCATCCAGAGTGCAGATACCTTATGACAGGAAGTGTGTTACTGGCCAGATCACCAGATGAAAATAAAGGGAAAAAAATAAATCTAATGCAGCCACCACATGTAAGGCTGCATTAACACCTGAGTGTTTTGAATCCGCTCTGCTAAAATGACAAATCACACAACACGAATTTCAGATGCCATTCATTTTAATGCCATCTGAAATTGCAGTGCAGTTCTGCCACGATTGTTGTGTGATAAATCGAGCTGCAATCGTGGCAAACCGCAATTGCGTGAAGCTTGTCGCCCAAAAAAGGAGCAGAAGCTTTTTTCGGACGACAAACTTTGCGCAATGTGGTTTGCCACAATTGCAGCGTGATTTATTGTCCAACAGTCGAGGCAAAACCACACTGCAATTTTAGGTGGCATTAAAATGAATGGCATCTGAAATTTGCATTGTGCGATTTGTCATTTTAGCAGATTGTTTTGAAACCTGCCCGCGATTCAAAATGCCCAGGTATGAATGTAGCCTAAAGACTAGTAAACTGCAATATTACATTTTTGCTTTGGGGTTTAATATCACTTTAAACTGCTTCAAGCTCTAGTCTGTTTATCCCTCTTTGATTATACAACATTAAGCAGCATCCATTAAAGGGCTGCTATTCGCGTTTATAAAGATGAATGCGTCTTGCTACTTTTGAAGACGATATCCAGACATACACAGATTCCAGCTGTGTCATTATTCCAATGTAATCCTACAGAACGGAATAGTAACAGGTTATTGGCATAATTATTATTTTGCTTAGGCAAGTAGATGGAAAACTTTGTTAGCAAGTATACAAACTCGATTGCTCTGTTTTGGCAATGCAGGCCAACTGCATCAATGATTCAGCGAAAGTGAGTACATTGAGTTCCCAAAGAAATATTTGCTTAGGCGTTGGTAATTCCTTTGCACTTTCTTGTTTAGCGTCATAGCATAGTGTCATAGTATTTGTATGAGATTTATCAATGGTAAATAGGGCAGGAATATCAAGTGCACTTTGGGTAATGTGTCCATGGCTAACAGAGAGGGTTGTACATTTCCACTCCATTTTTCACATATTCTCTATTTTTGCACCAATGCAATGGATACTCTTAAAAAAAAAAAAAAAAATACAAAGTAGGAACATTCTGTTCCCCGCATGAAAGTCTTCAGAAAAGAGAAAAAAATAACAGATAAAACTAGATTGGTATGATTCATGAATAATGGATAGTGGAATTCCACTGCCTGGTCAGTCTTGCCATATTCTTTGATTCTACATACAAAATGAAGACATAATCTATGCACAGTATTCTTGGCAGGGTGCCTTGCTTTCTAATATTCTAGGCTGCATTCTGAAAAAGAATTATTTTTTTAGCTTCCACATAGGAACAGGAAGAGAGGTTGATGTGTGTGTTTAACCACTTAAGGACCAGAAAGGATTTGCTCCCTTAATGAGCAGGCCATCGAGGCCCCGCATCGATTTAACTGACAATTGCGTGGGCGTGCGACGCTGTACCCAAACAAAATGTATGCCCTTTTTTCCCACAAATAGAGCTTTCTTTTGCTGGTATTTGATCACCTCTGCGGTTTTATTTTTTTGCGCTATAAACAAAAAAAGAGCGACAATTTTGAAAAAAAAAAAAACAACATTTTTTACTTTTTGCTATAATAAATATCTCAAAAATAAAAAAAAAACAAAAACAAAATTATTCATCAGTTTAAGCCAATATGTATTCTTCTACATACTTTTGGTGACAAAAAAAATCCAATAAGTGTATATTGATTGATTGGTTTGCGCAAAAGTTATAGCATCTACAAAATAGGGGATAGATTTATGGCATTTTTATTATATATACATTTTTTTACTAATAATGGTGATGATCTGTAATTTTTAGCAGAACTGCAACATTGCGGCAGACAGATCGGACACTTTTTACACTTTTTTGGGACCAGAGCTAAAAATAGCCACTGATTATTGTATAAATGTCACTGTCAGGGAAGGGGTTAACACTAGCGGGCAATCAAGGGGTTAGGTGTTCCCTAGGGAGGTGTTTCTGAGGGGGGAGTGTACTGACTAGAGGAGGAGGGTCCTCACACATTTACTTCTGTGACGCATATTCACTAGTAGGCACTGCTGTGTCACACATTTCACAGAGCCTGCCTTCTGAACTACAAAGGTGCTGAGAGGAGGAGTTTCAGGAGGCGGAGTCAGTACAGGAATCACTGCTTGCATGCAGCAAGGTACCAAGGGATATGTAGTCCTTAGAATTTCAAATTGAACAGCAGAGGGGAAGGTGCAAAGCATGCAGGGAGCCCAGGAAGTTGTGGAAAGAGATGGCCAGCAGACAGGCAGTACTGACAACATGAAGGGAGATTTGGCTTCTTAAGCTGCCCTCTCCATACCTCATAGCTCCCAACTGTCCCTGATTTCCAGGGACTGTCCCTGATTTGGACCAATGTCCCTCTGTCCCTCTTTCCCCCTCATTTGTCCCTCATTTTGGTCTGATCTATATAATTGTATATAAAAATCACTTTTTTCCTTTCAAAAAGTGTTCCCTAGTGCTAAATCTTTCATCCAATTTCTAAATTGCTGCATTTGTCCCCAAAAAAGTGTCAAAAGTGTCCGATTTATCTGCCTCAGTGTCGCAGACCCACTATAAGTCGCTCATAGCCAATACTAGTAAAAATAAAATCAATAAAAATTTGATTAAAATATCCCATAGTTTGTAGACGCTATATCTTTTGCGCAAACCAATCAATACACGCTTATTGGGATTTTTTTTTACCAAAAATATGTAGCAGAATACATACTGATCTAAATTGATGAAGACATTTTTTCTTGGGTATGTTCTATAGCAAAAAGTAATTTTTTTCAAAATTGTCTATCTTTTTTTGTTTATAGCGCAAAAAAATAAAAACCGCAGAGGTGACCAAACACCACCAAAAGAAAGCTCTATTTCTGGGGAAAAAGGGACATAAGTTTTGGTCGAGTACAGCATCACACGACTGCGTAATTGTCAGTTAATGTGGGGGTGTGGCCATAATCGGCATGTGAGCAGCTGCTTTTTGCAGAGCTCCCCATGGTTACCCTGATTTAATCCTGTTCCCGACGCAGCAGCATTGCTCACCCAGACACCCGAAGGTTCTGGCACCTCTATTGACCCTTCTGGCACACCAGGCTCCATCAGCTCCATGATGGTCACCAGGGGGAAAAACAAGGAGGACAAGCAGCACATGGAGAGCCAACATGGCGACGTTCCTCCTGCCTCGTGGACCGCGTGGCACAAAGAAGTCCAAGGAGTCCGTAAATAAACCGCCCAGGGCTCCTAAATCCACTGCGGGGGATACCACTAAAGATATGTGCTATTATGCACAGAAACTGGCTGGCCCGCCGTTTCTCATGGAAATAGCTGAGGTGGGAGAAGTGCCTGAGGGAGAGGACGCAGAGCAGGAGGAGATGGAGGGGGAGCTGACAATGGGCGCTGATACAGATCTGTTAGTGACAAAGGCAGCGGAGACAGAGGAAGGTGAAGACAGTGAAGAAGAGGAGACTGCACAGCCAACCCTAGCAAAGATCCTGAGAGCAGTTAATAAGTGAACACGTTACAAGAGCACTTTGGTGGGTTAAAAGAGGGAGTGTCCCTGATCAGACAATATCTGCAAAAGATCAGAGAGAGAACTACCACAGCTGAAAGCAGGATCAGTGATATAGAGGATAAGCTTCCCCCTCTGATTAGAGATTCACAGTCCAACACCAGGCTGGTTAAAGCGGTTGATCAGCGTGCTGATGATCTTGAAAATAGACTGAGGCGTAACAATGTGTGTATTGTGGGTCTCCCTGAGAAGATGGAGGGAAGAGACCCCCACAATCTTTGTGCAAAGATGGCTGCTGTAAGTCTTTGGAAAGGAGGCCTTTACCTAGCTGTATGAAGCGATAGAGAGATTATCCTGCATCTGTCCCGCGAGAGGCAACACATTCAGTTTAATGGGACATATATGTCCTTTTATCCTGATTTTTCTGCTGATGTTCAGAAATGCAGGGCCCACTTTACAGAAGTTCAGAAATGGCTGCAGAAATTAGAGGACTGAGATGGTCTTACATCCTATGGGATGAAGACTAATACTTGCCTTGGATTTATATTACAAGTTTTTCATCATTGTTACATTTGGGCTGTTTTCGGGAACACAAGATGATTTTATTTTAATTTCTCCCAACAGAGAGCGTGTGCAAAGAGTATTCTACCCAGTGTTAAGTATTTTACATTATGAGTGGAGTTGAGCTCCTGCTGGTTGTTGCACAGCCAGTGGGAGACAGGACCGGTTGTCCTATAAACTCAAATTATCAATGCAAGTTTTCTCCTGTCTGCCGTTTGGGCCCCTGTAGAGACCAGGGCACTGAACCTGTTTCTTGTCCTGCCTATTGCACTTGATCAAGGGATTATATGTGCTGTGTTAAGAGTGATTTTACACTACTTTTCAACCTGTTTGGAACTACTGTTACCAGCAACACACTTCAGCCTCATACTATGGGTTCACCTAAAAAATAAATAGAAGGATATATATATATATATATATATATAATCATCCAAACATAGATTTTAGAAAAAAAGGAGCTATTTTATGGACTTTAACGGTGTCAGGGACATGCCAGTCCTGATCAAGGGCACGCGCGTGCGCACATGCGCGCGCGGGTGTCCCCCCAGCCTGCGCAGCAGCGTTTGCCCATCAGCGCGCGCGGTTGAGCGGCGGTTGCGTTAGCGCGCGCGTCGGCGCGTGCGGGTGCGCGATGGCGCTGGTTGGCGCCAAAAGACCTTTAAAAACCCTGCAGTGACACTCAGCCGGTGCTGTGTTGTCTCAGCTATGTGTGCCAGTTACCTGAAACCTGTCTACTCTGAACCACTACCGCCTGTTACCGACCCGGCTCCGTCTGACCACTCTGCCTTCTCCTACCCGACCCGGTCTGCCTGATTCTGCCTACCTCTACCTCGTTGCCGACTCCTGCCTGCCTTACCGGCTCCGCCGGTGCCTGCTGCCCATACCTGCCTGACCTGCTGTTGCCAACCTGGACTGTCTGACATTGCCTTGCCTGTTGTCCGTCTGCCTGATCCGCCCGCTGCCTGGTGCTGCTGTATCCACGCTGTCACCTGTATGCCGACACCCCCGGAGGATCTTCTTGCTGACTCCAACGCCTTCCACCGCAAGCAATCAAGGCACTCCTACCCCACTGCGCTCACGAGACCACTGTCCCCACTCCAGTGGCTCGTGAACCAGCGTCGTATGAGAGGTCTTCTCCTACAAGTCAGGCTCTACTACCAGGTACTTAACAAATGGTATCAGAAAGAGACGCAGCAAACAAAATTATATCAAAAATGATATATTGCAAAATTTGTTAAAATAACATAGATAAAACCATTAAGACCAAAAAGCTAATGTGTAAATATAAGCTGTTGGCCAAGCTATGTTAGCTTGTACTGTTCTGTCAAGAGGTATACATACTGATACTCGATACATACTATACAATCTAATACATTTTGACATTAGATGGAGTTTTAGATAAATGTCTGTTTAACATCGGAAATGTCGATTGTAGTACTGTGCAGAATATTATCCGTCCCACTACGGGCACCTGTAAATGTGCTCTATTGGGGACATCGATAAGAATTATGTTATTAGTATGCTGACCAAAATCAATGTGATGTCCCGTAATGTGAAGGTGATCAGCATAAAGCTTAGTCTATTGTGGTTGCGGGGACACAGGGTGTGCGCGTGCGCAGTAAAAACACTTCCGCCAGTAATGAACGTGAGGACTATAAAGGCAATGGTTGCCATACCGTACAGCCAATCTCATGAATAAGTCGTGATAACCACTGCAACCAGCTGTGACATCTGATGTCAAACAGGAAGTGACGATCCGAGTCTGCTGAGTCAGTGAGGGTGAGATACAGATTGTACACCGCGGGTCCGCTGTGACCACAATATACCACCACTTGCTGATAACAGGAGGATTGTTTTTATGCTTACTTTATTTGGATCTATGTGAGTGCAATAGTTCGAGATTTGCTTTCATTCATTAAATTGTTTTAAACATTATCACACTATTGGAGCACTTATATTATTTTTATGTGGAGAGATATTTTTTCCGTGTGCACGGTTGGATATCGGTGGGATGATTTAACCCTTAGAGGGTAAAAGTGTATATGCCGAGCATGAGAGTGCAAGGCACCTAAAGCTGGTGAGTGTGTTTCTTAAGGGGATCGGAGGCACTTTCACATGCGGTGTGGTGGAAGATCTGGAATATTACAAATGCTATAGAAAGATATTTTTGAAGTCACTGAGTCAAAATTTGGATTATTTTATGGACTTTAATTCGTGTCACTTCTGTCACTAGTGTTCACAGTGGCTTTCACTTGTCACAGGGTGTATATAATTTATTATTGTTTATGTTACAGTATTGATTGTCATATTTCAATATCAGCGCCACTATTTACTTTTACATTTTAGTGGCAGGTTTAATCAAATCTCTAATCTTTCCTAAGGGCGCAGTGGTAGGGCTTCAAGTGTGGGCATGTTAAACTTGCTGACCATCAGTTAGACATCTCATATAGCATAACTATGGGTTCACCGACATCTACTCAGATCTAGTGATCTTCTGTTGGAACCGGGGAGGGAGTAGGTGGTACCCGGGTTTGTGGGCTATGGTGCCTTTTGTTTATCTTGATCACAGATTACACCTCTTGTTCTCGAGGGGTGAGTGTGTTGATACACAGTTCATTGGACTACCAGGAATTGGAGTGTGTTGTGGGTGATGAGGGATGATATGTTATCTTGTACTGCCCCCTGTTTTCCTTGAAATGTATACTTGCCTTTGTTTACATCCCACCTCCTTATCATCAAGTGTTGAGAGTGGTGTTGGAGTATCAGTTGGGTCATCCGGATGTACCTTTGTATGTCCTGGGTGACTTCAATTGCTACCTAGAGCCTGCCTTGGACAAACACCCCCCTGTGGCTCAGGGACGAATCACAAGCCGCACAGCCCTGAAAAAAATGGTTGGGGAGGTGGGGTGGATTGATCCCTGGAGGGTGAAAAACCCTGGGGAGAAGCAATTTTCGTGCTTCTCGAAATCCCATTTATCATTGTCCCATATAGACTTGTGCCTTTGTTCAGTTACAGCCACCGGTATGTGTCAGAGATTAGATATGCCCTTAGAAGGATCTCTGATTATTCCCTGATAGTCTTATCTCTGGAAGTTTGTCCCCCTTCAACTTCTACCAGGGCCCCCTGGAAGTTGAATGCCTTTTGACTTCATTTTTTTCCATCCCGGGCCCAGATAGCAACGAAAATTAATGACTTTTGGCAACATCATGTAAGTCATCCAAATGTGGGGATGGTAGGGTTTTCAAGGCCTTTCTACAGGGACATTTTTATTAGAGAGATTACTGCAATTAAGCAGGCATCTAATGCACAAAGAGAGGGGTGGAGCAGTTAGTACACAACTTGGAGGCCGAATTTGTTTCTAACCCCACTGATGAACGTAGGGTGGCATGGTTATCGGCCCAGGAAGCACTGTCATATTACCTCCTCGTCAGCAGGGCAGAAACACTTTTTTTAACAGGCTGGAATTCTACGAGGAGGGTGAACATACTGGTTGCCTTTTAGCCAAAATTGCTCACTCAAACCAGGTGTCCCCCTTCATTGGTGCCTTAAGAATGCCCACTGGAACGATCACAAACTCTCCTGGCACTTTTATGTCTGTACTTGTGTCCTATTACTCCAACTTATATCAGTCTAAACAAACGTATACAATAGAATCATTGCACACATATCTTGGAGAGGTTAATTTACCCACTTTGTCTGATACAGCTAGACACCAACTGGAGGCTCCTCTCACTTTGGAGGAGCTGCAGGTGGCAACCGGGATGTTTCCTAACTCAAAAGCACCTGGGGAGGATGGCTTTCTGGCCGAGGTGTTTAAACAATATGCTGAGAGCTTGTTACCTAAACTGCTAGAAGTGTTCAATGAGGCTAAAAAAGTATGTGTCTCCCATCTTCTATGACCAAAGCCAATATAGTCTTGCTACTAAAACCTGGCAAAAATCCCTTAGACCCTGGCTCATATAGGCCTATATCCCTTTTACAAACCAATGTGAAGATACTGGCAAAGGTTTTGGCCATACGCTGGAATAAAGTAATATCCTCCATTATCCACTCTGATCAAGCGGGGGTTTATGCCTCAGAAGTCTACAGCCATAAATCTATGCAGGCTTTTCGTTAATATACAATCCAGGGCTGATAATATAGGGATAGAGTTCTGCTATATCTTAACACCCAGAAGCCTTTTGACAGTATTAATTAGTCTTACTTATGGGCTATCTTGCTCAAATTTGGATTTGGGGAAGGCTTTATTTTGTGGGTCAAACTATTATATAGCTCCCCTAAAGCAACTATCGGAGAAGCAGAAAGAGTATATATCGCTTATATAGGGGCACTAGACAGGAGTGCCCACTATCTCCTCCCTTTCTATCCATAAAGCCATTAGCAGCTTGTATTCATTCCATTTCAGACATCTAAGGTTTCTGGTATGGGGAGCTGCATGGAAAACTGATGCTATATGCAGACTATACCATGCTACTTTTGGGAGACACTGCATCATCCCTGAAGGAGGCTATAGAGGTTGTCCAAACATTTGGCCACTAATCAGGATTAGTGATTAACTGGACTACTTCTTCCCTTATGTTATTAGATGGGAAACCGGACCCTCAGATGGTGACCTTATTGATATCCTGGTATCCACTGAATTCCGGTATTTAGGCATACAAGTTACACTAAACCACCTAGAGTATATTCCCATAAACTTAACCCCTTTGCTAAACCATTGCCACGATCGGGTTAAGGTATGGTCCAGATTGAAACTTTCTTCGGTGGGTACAATCAACTTGATCAAAATTATCCTACTGCCACAGATTCTGTATGTGCTCCATGCTCCACAATTGTTCGATAGTTGTTCCACTGAAGCAGTTTCGTATCATTAATTCTATTTTCAGGTCCCTCATTTGGCACAATACAAATGCCAGAGTGAGACTGGAACAATTCCAGCGAAGTAAGCAAGTGGGATGGAACTTCCAAACTCATGGCCATTCTATCAAACCTCTCAACTACAGCATATAGCTAGGGCCATAGAAAAACTACAATATGGCTTGAATACGGGGTTACACAGATGTAACAAATATTCAGAGATGGCAGGTTACGCCCCTTCAATACTCTAAAGCTAGAACAAAAATTTCCCCCATCTATGTTATTATATTATTTACAACTCCAACACGCAATCAGGGCCTAAATAGTTACTGACTCTTGGACACAGACTTCCACACCTATTTTTAACTACATGCATGAGGTGACCTCTTACAAGGGGTTCATCTCCTGCAGCTACTCTATGTTGCTTAATACATTTTTGGCCGCTGGAATCAAAGGGGTGATAGCTAAATGGGAGCATGATGTTGGAATTTTTAAGAAAGGCCAATGGGAGGAGGCTTTAGCTGCGGTTCCCCAGTTCTCTCTAAATGTGGCCCAACAGGTATCTCACCTATATCTAATCTTATGTAACCATTACACGCCAGCTAGATTGGTGAGAATGTGTGTGTTAGATGATCCATCATGCACTTGTTGCATGAGGGACCATGGAGACCTGATCCACCTCTTATGAAGGAGCCCAAAATTACACCACTCTTGGAAGGAGGTGTAAGGGATTGTTAACCAAGTTTTTCAGGTTCAGCTTACGGAAAACCCTAAAATCTGCCTGTTGGGAATAATAGATCAAGTTCCTGTGGAAGAGGCCCCCAGACTAGCTATAGCTAGGGCTCTTTTTCAGGCCAGAAAATGAATCTTGAGGCGTTGGAAATTGACAGAACCCCCCACAGTGAAGGAGTGGCTGACTCACATGGGAGACACTATTAGGTTGGAAAAATGTGTCTACCAACACAGGGGCAGTGGTAGAAAATTCAAAAAAATTTGGGCACCATGGCTGGATGTTCCTGGCTTAGCTCTGGTAGATCTAATCATGGACCGCCTATGGTAAGAATGGTATGGTAATCCGTTGAGTGGGTTTTATACACTGGATTTCATTGTTTACTTGTTTTTTTAGGCTTTGATGCTTAATGTAGAATCCAAATTCCATGAGGGTGATGTGTGCATGGGTGTTCGCTATGTTCATGTATATATAAAACGTACAGTGAATACACTGACTATGTAATGGTCTGAAATTTTGTACTGCCTTTTTTTTATTACTGCTTTTTTTATTATATTATTGAGATAAAAAAAAAGTAATGCAGTGCCGTATCGCAAAAAATGGCCTGGTCATGAAGGGGGTAAACCTTCTGGAGCTGAAGTGGTTAAATAAGAAAGACTGAAAATAAAACCAAGTCATGCTGAAAGTGTGAGTAGACAAACAGATGACTAAAGAAATTATTTTTATGGTCTGCAAACAAGTGAAGCTTCTATGCATTGCTTACTGCCTGCAACAGAGAAAAACAGCAATATCTTATAATTGAGAACATTTTATTTTAATGTTGCTACTCACTGGGAACAGTCAAAGTGATTCTGTAAAATAAACACATAATCATACATGGATACTTGAAAAAATACATACAATATTTTGTAGAGCAGAAAAAAAAAAAATCAGGAAATAAAGTTGGAATAACAAAACATTACACACTTGTTATAATTCTCACTAGTAAAATTATTCTCATTTCCTTATGAGATTATGAGGCCATTCTGATTCGCCTTTGGGGGGACATCTGTCACTTATAATGGCATTATACCACCAGCTGTAGGGATATGTACATATTGCATACAGAATACCAATTAACACGCAGATGGTGATTTTTCCTTCATTAGTAGATTATCCACTTCAGCCCCGGACCATTTGGCAGCCAAAGGACCAGAGGTCTTTTTTCAATTTCGCACTGCACTACTTTAACTGGTAATTGCGCGGTCATGCAATTTTGTAACCAAACGAAATTTGCGTCCTTTTCTTCCCACAAATAGAGCTTTCTTTTGATGGTATTTGATTGCCTCTGTGATTTTTATTTTTTGCGATATAAACGGAAAAGGAGCGAAAATTTTGAAAAAAAAAGAGATTTTCTACTTTTTGTTATAAAAAAAATCTAATAAACTCAATTTTAGTCAAACATTTGGGCCAAAATGTATTCAGCCACATGTCTTTAGTAAAAAAAATGCCAATAAGCGTATATTTATTGGTTTGCGCAAAAGTTATAGCGTCTACAAACTAGAGTACATTTTCTGGAATTTACACCGCTTTTAATTTATGACTGCCTATCTCATTTCTTGAGGTGCTAAAATGGCAGGGAAGTACAAAACCCCCCCAAATGACCCCATTTTGGAAAGTAGACACCCCAAGCTATTTGCTGAGAGGCATGTTGAGCCCATTTAATATTTTTTTTTTTAGTCCCAAGGGATTTAATAAAGACAAAAAAAAAAAAAAAAAAAATTTTTTTTTTCATAAAGTTGTCACTAAATGATATATTGCTCACACATGCCATGGTTATATGTGGAGATGCACCCCAAAATACATTTTGCTGCTTCTCCCGAGTATGGGGATACCACATGTGTGGGACTTTTTGGGAGCCTAGCCGCGCACGGGGCCCCGAAACCCAATCAACGCCTTCAGGGTTTCTAAGGGTGCAAATTTTTGATTTCACTCCTCACTACTTATCACAGTTTTGAAGGCCATAAAATGCCAAAATAGCACAAAACCCCCCCAAATGACCCCATTTTGGAAAGTAGACACCCCAAGCTATTTGCTGAGAGGCATGTTGAGTACATGGAATATTTTATATTTTGCCACAAGTTGAGGGAATATTACAAACTTTTTTTTTTTTGCCCAAAGTTGTCACTAAATGATATATTGCCCACACATGCCATGGGCATATGTGGAATTACACCCCAAAATACATTCTGCTGCTTCTCCTGAGTACGAGGATACCACATGTGTGGGACTTTTTGGGAGCCTATCCGCATACGGGACCCCGAAAACCAAGCACCGCCTTCAGGATTTCTAAGGGCATAAATTTTTGATTTCACTCCTCACTACCTATCACTACCTATCACAGTTTTGAAGGCCATAAAATGCCAAGATGGCACAAAACCCCCCCAAATGACCCCATTTTGGAAAGTAGACACCCCAAGCTATTTGCTGAGAGGCATGTTGAGCCCATTGAATATTTTTTTTTTTAGTCCCAAGTGATTGAATAAAGACAAAAAAAAAAAAAAAAAAAAATGTATTCAAAAAGTTGTCACTAAATGATATATTGCTCACACATGCCATGGTTATATGTGGAATTGCACCCCAAAATACATTTTGCCACTTCTCCTGAGTACGGGGATACCACATGTGTGGGACTTTTTGGGAGCCTAGCCGCGTACGGGGCCCCGAAACCCAAGCACCACCTTCAGCATTTCTAAGGGTGTAAATTTTTGATTTCACTCCTCACTACCTATCACAGTTTCGAAGGCCATAAAATGCCAAAATTGCACAAAACCCCCCCAAATGACCCCATTTTGGAAAGTAGACACCCCAAGCTATTTGCTGAGAGGCATGTTGAGTACATGGAATATTTTATATTTTGCCACAAGTTGCGGGAATATTACAAACTTTTTTTTTTTTGCCCAAAGTTGTCACTAAATGATATATTGCCCACACATGCCATGGGCATATGTGGAATTACACCCCAAAATACATTCTGCTGCTTCTCCTGAGTACGGGGATACCACATGTGTGGGACTTTTTGGGAGCCTATCCGCATACGGGACCCCGAAAACCAAGCACCGCTTTCAGGATTTCTAAGGGCATAAATTTTTGATTTCACTCCTCACTACCTATCACTACCTATCACAGTTTTGAAGACCATAAAATGCCAAGATGGCACAAAACCCCCCCAAATGACCCCATTTTGGAAAGTAGACACCCCAAGCTATTTGCTGAGAGGCATGTTGAGCCCGTTGAATATTTTTTTTTTTTTTAGTCCCAAGTGATTGAATAAAGACAAAAAAAATAAATAAAAAAAATGTATTCAAAAATTTGTCACTAAATGATATATTGCTCACACATGCCATGGTTATATGTGGAATTGCACCCCAAAATACATTTTGCTGCTTCTCCTGAGTATGGGGATACCACATGTGTGGGACTTTTTGGGAGCCTAGCCGCGTACGGGGCCCCGAAACCCAAGCACCGCCTTCAGGATTTCTAAGGGTGCAAATTTTTGATTTCACTCCTCACTACCTATCACAGTTTCGAAGGCCATAAAATGCCAAAATAGCACAAAACCCCCCCAAATGACCCCATTTTGGAAAGTAGACACCCCAAGCTATTTGTTGAGAGGCATGGTGAGTATTTTACAGCTCTCATGTGTTTTTGAAAATGAAGAAAGTAAAGAAAAAAAAATTTTTTTTTTTTTCTTTTTTCAATTTTCAAAACATTGTGACAAAAAGCGAGATCTGCAAAATACTCACCATACCTCTCAGCAAATAGCTTGGGGTGTCTACTTTCCAAAATGGGGTCATTTGGGGGTGGTTTGTGCCATCTGGGCATTCCATGGCCTCCGAAACTGTGATTGGCAGTGAGGAGTGAAATAAAAAAATTACACCCTTAGAAAGCCTGAAAGCGGTGCTTGGATTTTGGGGTCCCGTACGCGGCTAGGCTCCCAAAAAGTCCCACACATGTGGTATCCCCGTACTCAGGAGAAGCAACAGAATGTATTTTGGGGTGTATCTCCACATATGCCCATGGCATGTTTGAGCAATATATCATTTAGTGACAAGTTTTTGTAAAAAAAAATATTATTTTTTTTTTTTTTTTCATTATTCAATCTCTTGGGACCAAAAAAAAAAATATTTAATGGGCTCAACATTGCTCTCAGCAAATAGCTTGGGGTGTCTACTTTCCAAAATGGGGTCATTTGGGGGGGGTTTGAACTGTCCTGGCATTTTATGCACAACATTTAGAAGCCTATGTCACACGTCACCCACTCTTCTAACCACTTGAAGATAAAGCCCTTTCTGACACTTTTTGTTTACATGAAAACATATTTTTTTTTTGCAAGAAAATTACGTTGAACCCCCAAACACTATATATATTGTTAAAGCAAAGGCCCTACAGATTAAAATGGTGGGTGTTGCATTTTTTTTTTCCACACAGTATTTGCGCAGCGATTTTTCAAACGCATTTTCTGTGGAAAAAATACACTTTTTTTTATTTTAATGCACTTAAACACACTATATTGCTCAAATTTTTGATGAATAAAAAATATGATCTTAGGCCGAGTACATGGATACCAAACACGACATGCTTTAAAATTGCGCACAAACACGCAGTGGCGACAAACTACATACATTTTTAAAAGCCTTTAAAAGCCTTTACAGGTTACCACATTAGATTCACGGAGGAGGTCTACTGCTAAAATTACTGCCCTCGATCTGACCTTCGCGGTGATACCTCACATGCATGGTGCAATTGCTGTTTACATATGACGCCAGACCAACGCTTGTGTTCGCCTTTGCGCAAAAGAAGGGGGGGCAGGGGTGCTTTTTTTTTTTTTTTTTTTTAGTTTTTCTTTTTATTTAGCTTTTTTATTTTATTTTTAAACTGTTCCTTCCATTTTTTTTTTCTTAGTTGTCATTTTTATTGTTATCGCAGGGAATGTAAATATCCCCTATGATAGCAATAGGCAGTGACAGGTACTCTTTTTTTGAAAAAATTGGGGTCTATTAGACCCTAGATCTTTCCTGTGCCCTCAAAGCATCTGACCACACCAAGATCGGTGTGATAAAATGCTTTCCCAATTTCCCAATGGCGCGGTGGGTATGCCCACCATTAGAATACCTCCCTTCATCCACCCACTTCTAATGATGGGCATACATGCACCATTTATATATGCCGAAGCATGGGGGCATCCTCCCGCAAAAAAAGTTATGCCACGTACACATGGTCGGACTTTTTTCGACCGTATGTACGTGGCATTAGGAGCAAAATCGCTCCTCCGCCCTCTGCTGCCCCCATGCTTCGGCATATATGCTCTTTTTTTTAACTGTGGTGGTGAAATCACCTCCTACAGCATTGGAGTCGCGGCTTTATGTATCGTGGGAGCAAACGCTGTTGCTGTCAAGATAAATAAATCCACGCTGCAACTGAATGGCGTACCTGCTAAGCAAATAATGGTTAACATTAAAACAAAGTAACATTACAGTATAACAGTAAGACCTTACCATACCATACCTGCAAAGCAAATACCAAAAAAAAACATAGTAAAAAATAAAACATTTTGTTAACGCAACCGGTGCCTAAAATATATATATGCCGAAGCATGGGGCATCCTCCCGCAAAAAAGTTATGCCACGTACACATGGTCGGACTTTTTTCGACCGTATGTACGTGGCATTAGGAGCAAAATCGCTCCTCCGCCCTCTGCTGCCCCCATGCTTCGGCATATATGCTCTTTTTTTTAACTGTGGTGGTGAAATCACCTCCTACAGTGTTGGAGTCGCGGCTTTATGTATCGTGGGAGCAAACGCTGTTGCTGTCAAGATAAATAAATCCGCGCTGCAACTGAATGGCGCACCTGAAAACAAAAAAATGGTTAACAATAAAACATACCTGAAAAGCAAGCATGATAAAACATAATAAAACATTGCAGAATAGAATAGAGTAAAAAAGAGCAACAATAGAGAGAGAACAATAAAACGACAACTATTTTTGGTTTTTTATTTTATATTTTTTTTGGGGTTTTTTTTTTTTTTTGTACTTTTTTTTTTTATTTTTATTTTTTACACTTTTTTTTTAAACTATAACTATAATTTTAACTGTAACGGTCGGGTCTCAAAATGCGATGGCATTCTTGAGACCCTGTAACTATAATTTTAACTGCAACGGTCGGGTCTCAAAATGCGATGGCATTCTTGAGACCCTGTGAAAGTGTATCCTAGCCTGTGAAATGCTGTACCCTACGCTAATACCTCACTAGTTCGTGGTAGCGTTCAAAGCATTCACCAACGCAGAGACCAGGATTGTCAGGACAGCGTGGACAATAATAACGGGTGTCACGCCTAAATCCGCGCTTGCTACAGACACGACATCTTCTTTGGGGGGCTCGTTGGGTAGGGGTACTCTGGAGGACATGAGGATAATGCCTCTCATGCAGCCGGCTTACTGCATTTGGTAGGGGATGGTGAGGTGTGGAATCGCCTGGATACAGGAGTTCCATGACAACCGCTCCCTGGAATTCAAGGAAGGGTAACGTCCCGCCTGAAGCTCCGTATAGCACATGAGCATTCAGCAAAGCAAATTGGAATAAATAAATAGACACTTTTTTGTACCAGCGTCTAGCCTTACGGACAACTAGGTACGGCGCCAACAACTGGTCGTTGAGGTCCACCCCCCCCATATTAAGGTTGTATTCGTGGACACAGAGGGGTTTCGTCACAACACCAGCCGCCGTACGAATTTGGACTGTCGTGTCTGCATGAAGGGAGGTAAGAACGAAAACATTCCTATTATCCCTCCACTTCACAGCGAGCAAATTATTACACTTGAAGCAGGCTCTCTCCCCCAGCCTAAGAGGGGAATCTACAAGCCGCTGGGGAAAGCCCCGGCGATTAGGTCGCACGGTGCCACATGCTCCAATCTGATGATCAAACAAGTGACTAAACAGTGGCACGCTCGTGTAATAATTGTCCACGTACAAGTGGTACCCCTTTCCGAATAAGGGTGACACCAAGTTCCACACTATCTTGCCAGCGCTCCCTATGTAATCTGGACAGTTCTCCGGCTCTACGTGACTATCTTTTCCCTCATAAACCGAAAAGCTCCACGTATAGCCTGTTGCCCTGTCACAGAGCTTGTAGAGCTTGACGCTTGCTGGGAAGGAACTGTTTGAAAGACAAGCGGCCAGAAAACTTAATCAGGGACTCGTCAACGCAGACAACTTGATTGGGATTAAACAAGGCTGCAAAACGTTGGTTGAAGTGGTTTATGAGGGGCCGAATTTTGTAGAGCCGATCAAATTCAGGGTCTCCACGAGGACGACAAAGTTCATTGTCACTGAAGTGCATGAACCGCAAGATCTGTTCGTATCGTGCCCTGGACATGGAGGCAGAGAACACGGGCATATGGTGGTGCGGTGAGGTGGACCAATAAGACCTCAGAGTCGGGAATTTGTGTATGCCCATGTTGAGGGAAAGGCCCAGAAAGGTCTTAAATTCGGAAACCGTAATTGGTTTCCAATCTCTGGCAAGGGAAGGCACTTGGGGATTAGCGGCGATGTGTTGACCAGCGTATATATTACTTTGGTCCACAATAGATCTATAGAGATCTTCCGTGAAAAACAGCGAATAAAAATCGGATGGCTTAAAATCAGCTGTTTCCACCTGAATACCGGGTTGGCCAGTGAATGGGGGAAGTACGGGTTCTGCAGAAGTGGTGGGCACCCAATCAGGATTGGCGAATTCTGCAGGAAGGACACTATGTGATCGACGGACCTGCCTTTGTCTTCTTCTTGGTGGCAGCGGGACACTACTTGTGCTTGCCACCTCGCCAGCTTGAACTGCACTTATGGGACTCGCCACGTCACCAAGTGTTACTGCAGTGCTGGATGTACGTCCAGGGTGTACTAGGCCGCTGGTGCTTGCCAGTTCACCAGAAGGAATAGCGGCGCTAGTACTTCTCTGCTCCATACGAGAGACCTGCGGTTCCTGCACCTCAACAACATCAGAAGATCGGGATCGGGTACGCCTGACCTTAGCAGGGACCACACCTTCGTCGCCAGAGCTATCTGTCATGGAGCCGCTGTCGTCTACTGGATCGTATTCTGAGCCTGATTGTGACAGATGAGTGACCTCCTCTTCACTATCTGACATACTCAGAAACAAGTAGGCCTGTTCACTAGTGTACTTGCGATTTGCCATTTTGGGCTCTAAATTTAGTAGTACACTAGTGAGATTCACAGGGAAAAAAGCTCCTAGGCTGCTGGCAACTGAATCAAAACGCTACCAAAAAAACTGTTAGCGATCGCAGGGATCAGGCCTGACTCTGCGAACGCTGCAGTTATGTGTGCTTAGTGTTTTGGAAGTGACAGTGATCGATCGATACTGCACTTGGGTGGGCTGGGGTGGCCTGGGCGGAGGGGGAAAACGCAGGTGCTAGCAGGTATCTGGGCTGATCCCGCTAACAATGCGTTTTTTGGAACCCTAAACTGCTGGGACGCTAGTATAGATCTGATCAGATCAGATATTGATCTGTTCAGATACTATACCACTAAGGGAGGTGTATGCTTTGCGCGTGGGTGTTTGCGGTACTGGCACTAACCTGGGGCGACGCAGACCTTATTTGACCCTAAAACCTAATTGATATCACCCGCCGGGCGATCAGGGGGTTAAACCGATAGTTGGGTAATAAATGGCGGGTGCCCTGACAGTATAAAAAAACAAGCTAACTAACCAGCGTCACCCGTAACAGTTATACGGTGATCACTGGTGAAAGGGTTAACTAGGGGCAATCAGGGGGTTAAAACCTTTATTAGGTAATATATGGGGGTACCTGACACTATATAAAAACCTGACGGGGAACCTAAATAACTAAATAACTAACTGGCTAACCAGCGTCACCAGTGACACTTATACTGTGATCACTGGTGAAAGAGTTAACTCTAGGGGCAATCAAGGGGTTAAAACCTTTATTTAGGTTGTAATATGGGGGTACCTGACCTATAAACCTATTTATAATCCTATATAAACCTGGCGGTTACCTAAAAAAAAAAACTGGCTACCTAGCGGCACCAGTGACACTAATAGAGCGATCAAAAAAAACGATCGCTTAGTGACACTGGCAAAAGGGGGTGAAAGGGTTACCTAGGGGGCAATCAAGGGGTTAAACCTTTATTGGGGGGGGGTAGGGGGCTACCTTGGACCTAAAGGGGCCTAAAACTAACTGCCCTGACAGTTATTGCAGTCACACTGACACTAAATGCAGTGATCAGTAAAATAAATGATCACTGCAATCAGTGACACTGTGACTGGGGGGCAGGGGGTGATCTGGGGGGTGATCAGGGGGTGACAGGGGGGTGAAATGTGTGCCTATGTGTGCCTGGTGTCAGTGTAGTGTTTGTGCACTTACTTGATGTCTTCTCCGCTCGGCGTCCCGGTCAGAAAGACCGACACGAGGAGCGTGACATCACTTCCCCTTGCCTGTGTTTACAATTACACAGGAAGGGGAAGGAAGCGGACGAATCTCATTGGCCAGAGCGATCGGGAGGGGGTGGCCAGAAACGACTGGCCGTTACCTCGTCCCGCATCGCTTCTGAAGCCATCCCGACCGTCCCCGCCGGCGGAGGGGGGTCCGATCGGACCCCCCAACCGCCGGAAGAATGTCACGTACAGGTACGTGATTCTGCCTGTACGTGCCATTCTGCCGACGTATATATACAGGGGGCGGTCGGGAAGTGGTTATATTGTAGTTACGTTTTTATTTAAAGCCCATCTCCAGTTTTTGTTGTATTTCTATGTTGTGGATAGGCTGAAGGGAGAAATGGTTAGAACCTCTGGTGAGTTTTGAATGGTGATTGTGCCCCTGTTTTCCTGGGAGAGGTTTCCCTGTTTGACAGATAGATATTTCGCTATTTGACAGGTATCACACAAAACAGATAGTGAAGGCAAATCTCCTCAATGACTCACAGGTAAGCAAGACCAAGCCAGTCCCATATTACTCACTTCTAAGAATTTATAGGAGTGCTGTTACATCAACGTTTTCATTCAGTTATTGCTCAAATACAAATAGCATTGTGCTATTTTGATTAGGTAATCTAAAACTGTAGTAATCAATGTCTGCAAGCAACAGCATGTTTTAAAATCATCAACCTTTTTTTTTTTCTTTTTTTTTTGTACAAAAGATGGCAATGTGCCAGCTCATATTAAATTTGTTAATTGCGGTATACTGCTTGCAGGTAAAAGTAGGAGAGTTGTACAAGGCAAACAAGTTGCAACAACGTGCATAGGTTTTTCCTAAGTGCATTTATCAAAATATTTTGCAAAGGTTTATAGATTCACTGGTACAATGACTGTATTCCCAGTAATTTTACAAGAGGTAAATGACTCATCTAGTTAACCTGGCAGTACGAAAGACAGCATTGTGAAAAAATAAATATATATATATATATATATATATAAAAAAAAATTTTTTATATATAAAATACAAGGAGTTACAGCACTGAGTATATCTTATAGCAAAGAATATAGTAAATTCAGGCATCCCTTTTTGATTACATACCTGCACCATGCAGTCAAAATGGAGATGTGCTTTCTTGTCCTAAATAGCTTCCATATACAGTATACAACACATGAGATACTAAGGAGCAGTGGTGGCCCGTCCACAGGGGGCGTCCAGCTCCCTAATCTCCATGCGGGGCGCCGGACACATGGATTTCAATGTTTTTTCTTTTTTTTTTTGAAGCACATGATTAGAGCCTGAGGCTCTAATTGGCTTCAAAAAAGGGTGGGCTCGGGTCCAGCCTGAAGGAAAAGAGTTAGCCCTTGAGCGAGAAGCTACAGCTCGGATCCATGTCTGCCTGATCTGCCTCCTTCCTAAGGTAAGGAGGCTTCTGATCGCTGCTGCATTCCCCTCCGTCTCCCGTGGGGGGGGGGGGATCACCACATTCCCATCCGTCTCCCGAATGGGGGATTGGACTCCCGCATTCCCATCTGTCTCCCGTGGGGGGTGAGAGATATCGCTGCATTCCCGTCAAAGTGATCCCTCTCTGGCCAGTCCCTACTCTATCTTGCAGATTGCCAACTTCTTAATTGCTAATATAGCATACTCTTAAGAGCGTGGACATTTAGCGGGACGTTTACTAAAACTGGTGCACACAGAATCTGGTGCAGCTGTGCATAGTAACCAATTAGCTTCTAGGTTTCATGCACACTAATCGACTTGTCATGCAACTTTGGACACATAACGTCACATGACAAGTCCTGAAGTCCTGGAGGTGAGCATGGGAGGAGGTGACCAAGCAAGAGAGCTAGAGAGCAGGAGGTCTTGTGAGGACTTAAAAGATCAGTTTGATTGCTATTTTTAGGTTAGTGATATAGCCGGGGGAAGAATTGTGGATAGCTTTGTAAGTTATTGTTTTTATTTAGAATTTTTTTTGTTAAGTGAGTGGAAGCCAATGGAGGGATTGGCAGAGAGGGTTACTAGACACTGAGCCCTTGGTTATGGTGGATGAGTTTGGCAGCAGCATTAATTACAGACTGAAAATGTAATCCAATGAGGAGGGAGTTGCAGTAGTTGAGGCAAGAGATTACCAGGGAGTGAATTAGAAACTTTGTGGTGTCAATGGTTAAAAAGGGGCACATTTTGGAGATGTTGCAGAGGTTGAGTTGGCATGATTTGGGCAGTGATTAGATGTGGGACCAAAAGGGAAGTTCAGAGTCTAGGGTTTCCCCGTAACATCCCGGCATGAGGGGACGGACTGCCATCAATCTTGTAAGACAAATCAAGGGAAGAGGCACGTGGAGGAAGGAAATATTATGAGCTCAGTTTCGGATAGATTGAGTTTGAGGAAGTGGTGTAACATCCATATTGATATTTCTGTTAGTAAATCAGTGATGTGTGAGGAGACTGATGTGGTGAACTAAAGGGAAGAAATAAAGATTTGGGTGCCATCAGCATAGGTATTGGAAGGCAATTTAAGCTATCAGCTGACCCAGGGAGGAGGTGTAGTTCAAGAATAAGAGAGGTCCAAAGCAAGAACATTGGGGTACCCCAACAGAACAAGTAATAGGCAAGGAGGAAGTAGAGTTGAAGGTGACACTGAAGGTGCTGTGAAATAGACCTTACATTTGTGTCCATCTGCACACTCAATACTTCCCTCGTTTTAACCGTGCTAAGAGTAGTTCACTAAACTTTTTTCTAATGCCCACCTAACCACCTGCCCCCTAGACCCTATTCCCTCACAAATACGATGGTCATCCTCTTGCTCTATCCTACACTCTATAATTTACATCTTCTTTACATCTCTCAATCTCTACTGACATCTTCCCCAATCCTCTAAAACTTGCTCTGGTCACCCCCATATTGTATTCCAACAATTTTAACAACCATCTCCTTGCTCCCTTTTACCTCCATACTCCTGGAAGGCCTAGTCTACAACTGCCTGGGCTGCCACCTAATTGAGAATAACCTTTTTGATCTCTTTCAGTTGGGATTTAACCCACAACACTCCACGGAAACGGCTCTCCTAAAAATCACAAGCCACTTACAGCTAAAACCAATGGTTGCTATTCTGTACTTTTACTCTTAAACCCCTCTGTTGCCTTTGATACAGTTGAACACCCCTTCCTCCTCAAAAACTCCATTCCCTTGGTCTCTGCAATTGTTGTTGGATAGAGTAAGGAAGGGTTCAAATTTTTATCATATTTGTATTGCTGTCTATATCGGCACAATTTCTTCACACTTTCTCTCCTGGTGACAGTGACTCAGAAGAATGGGAAGTAATAGAGTCAGAGTCAATAGAATTTTTGTTTCACTTGAGTAAAGAAAATGTAGAGCTTTTGTGAGATTTTTATATCTGTTTATGTCTTCCTTACTCAAAGGCTCTTGTGCAGGTGCTACCGAGATAAAAAAGTGAAGGGAAATTTTCCCAGTGATCTCACAGACAGCAAATGAAGGTGTCCTTTTATGAAGCAGTGAAATCTATTCACTGCTTCATTCTCCGGCATTCACAGAGGAGATCTTTCTCCTCTGTATGCCAGTTTATGAAGCGGAGTAGATCGCTTCACCCATGGAGGAGTGGAGTGATCTACAAACGCTTCCAACACTGGAGAACGGCCCCTGATACCGGAATCTCGTGAGACTTTACAAGATTACAGCACCAGAAATTCACAGAAACACAGAGATGTCAGTTTATTAAGCAGTGATAGATTATCACCACTCAATACACAGACAGACAGTGTGATTAATGTTAATAAAATAAAGAGTCCCCCTACATAATATATACATGTATACATACATTATATATATATATATATATATACACACACATTTTATATTATATATATATATATATATATGTATACACACACACATTATATATACATGTATATACACACACGCACACATTATATATACATGTATATACACACACACATTATATATACACACACACATTATATATACATGTACACACACACATTATATATACATGTATATACACACACACACACACACACACACATTATATATACATGTATATACACACACATTATATATATATATACACATACATATACACATTAAGGTGTCCGTTTATGAAGCAGTGAAAAAATGTATCTGCTTCATTCTCTTGCATTCTCAGAGGAGATCTCTCTCCTCTGTGTGCCGGTTTATGAAGCTTTGTAGATCACTTCTCCTTTGGAGGAGTGAAGTGATCTACAAACGCTTCAAACAGTAGAGAACGGCCCCTGATACTGGAATCTTGTGAGACTTTATGAGATTATAGTACCAGAAATTCACAAAAACACAGAGATCTCAGTTTATTAAGCAGTGATATATTATCACTGCTCAGTACATGGATAATGCTAATAAAAGAGACCCCCTACATAATATATATATATATATATATATATATATATATATATATATATATATATATATACACACACACACACACACACATATTATATATTATATTATATTATATATGTATATATATATATATATATATATCTGTATATATATGTATACACCTAAGTATGACAGGGGGACATGGTTACTGTCTTGGGGGATCTGAACGAGGTATAAAGAAGTTAATAATCTTCCTCTTTCCTCCTCAGGTCCCCCAGGATTCTCTCCCCACTCTCAGATTCTCCACCTCTGAGCTGGTGAATCGGGGAATATGAATTCTGACTCAGATTGCCAGTGAAGCGCTGAGATCGCAGCTTCATAAACTGGCCGTTTCTGTGTCAGTCAATGAGGATTTCCAGTGTGCGGAGATCATCAGTGGGAGAACATGTTCAAACACTTCTCCCCCAATTATCTCTGTTTCATAAACCGTTTATGGACTGCGATCAGTGGCGATCACCGCTGTTCACTGCTTCATAAACGGTCACCTTAGTGTTATACAATGCATGTGCACGGTGAAGCACGTGACTTCATCAGTGGGCTGGCAATTACGTCAATACTTATAAAAGACATAGAGTATATAGTTCAACTTTACACTTGGAATGACAAAAATTGGTCTCTGAGTGTTTTTGGTTTCATTAGAAATATAAGGAAACAATGTATCAGACGCAGTCCACTCTTGGCTCCTCTTGCCGTATTTATTAGTTAACAACAACTTTCCCTATCCTTGTGAGCAAGCCAGGAGTGGTGAAACGCATCAAGTAAGGTTGGTTCCCAAGTGGAAAGGGTGAAGTGATTCTGATACATTTTTTCTCATATATAAATCCTGTATAATAATAATAATAATATTTCTGATGGGGAGTGGAGATGGACTACAGGGGACAGCACCCAAATTGTCCATGTGCAGCAGGTGCAAGTCTTGAGCGGAGTTGTGGATTTGGGTATACTTTTGGTTTCAATGTCTAATTTAAGCAGCCAATAAGTTGTTAGTGCTTGCAAGCAGTTAAAAAATATATGGTATATTTATGCTTTGTTCTTGTTGCACAACAGCTTTAGGTATAGTGGTGTCCTTTCCCAAGGATTTAACACTAAAGTAAGCAGGGTAATTTATGCATACCCATGCATAAACATATAGAACAGTGGAAATTTTTTTTTGACACTCTGCTTGAGTATCTGACTTTCCCCTCTAGTTAGTCAACACATACCTGTAATTTCAATACATTTACTGACAGATACAGACCGTTTTATGAATTTAGTTTATCTACAGCTTTCACACTCAGCAAAGCACCAATATATGCTTTATTTATATTTCATTAGGAGTGAAACACTATACCACAGCTGCAACCATCAAATTGAACATTATCAGTGAATACATGAATTCTCTTTATTTTTTCGTGGTCATGTTGGCGTGAGCCATTCTTTGTGGTTTCAGATGGTGAATAAACAACTATGTATGCATGCAAACAATCTACTAACCTGGAAATACAGTTTTACGAAGCTTGTTTTTGTCTTACCCTTTCATCACTGATGCATCCACAATCAGGAATTTTTTAGTCTACATTTCTTTTTTTGTAGTTTTACTGCCAAGCGTGTTAAGTGAGAGGACAAACACAAAGGGATGAGCCGAACACCCCCCCGTTCGGCTCGCACCAGAACCCGCGAACGGACCTAAAGTCCGTGCGAGCTTTAGAACCCTATTAGTTATAATGGATGCGAACGTTCGAAATCAAAAGTGCTAATTTTAAAGGCTAATATGCATGTTAATGTCATAAAAAGTGTTTGGGGACCTGGGTCCTGCCCCAGGGGACATGTATCAATGCAAAATTTTTTTTTAAAAACGGACGTTTTTTCAGGAGCAGTGATTTTAATAATGCTTAAATTGAAACAAAAAAAAGTGTAATATTCCTTTAAATTTCGTACCTGGGGGGTGTCTATAGTATGCATGTAAAGGGGCGCATGTTTCCAGTGCTTAGAACTGTCTCTGCAAAAAGTGTCATTTTTGCAGAAAAGAAAGCTATTTAAAATCACTCGCGGCTAATGTTAATTGACGGCTCCCGTAATACAGAGAACAGTCATTCATTGAAAGTCATTCATAAAAAAAAAGTCATTGATAAAAAATAAAAAAAATGAAAAAAAAAAAAAGCGTGGGGGTCCCCCCAAATTCAATAACCAGGCCCTTCAGGTCTGGGATGGATATTAAGGGGAACCCCAGCCAAAAAAAAAAAAATGGCGTAGGGTCCCCCTCAAAATCCATACCAGACCCTTGAGGTCTGGGATGGAGTTTAAGGGGAACCCTAGCCAAAAAAAATGGCGTGGGGTCCCCCTCAAAATCCATACCAGACCCTTATCCGAGCACGCAACCTGGCAGGCCGCAGGAAAAGAGGGGGGACGAGAGCGCCCCCCCCCCCTCCCGCCTGAACCGTACCAGGCCACATGCCCTCAACATTGGGAGGATGCTTTGGGGTCCCCCCCAAAGCACCTTGTCCCCATGTTGATGAGGACAAGGGCCTCTTCCCCACAACCCTGGCCATTGGTTGTGGGGGTCTGCGGGCGGGGGGCTTATCGGAATCTGGAAGCCCCCTTTAACAAGGGGACCCCCAGATCCCGCCCCCCCCCTGTGTGAAATGGTAAGGGGGTACAAAAGTACCCCTACCATTTCACCAAAAAAGTGTCAAAAATGGTAAAAATGACAGGAGACGGTCTTTGACAATTCCTTTATTAAAATCTTCTTTCTTCTTTCTTCATCCTTCGGTTTCTTCATCTTCTCCTTCCGTCATCTTCTTCCATCTTCTTCTTCCATTTTCTTCTTCCTCTGATCCGCTTCTTCTTGCGCTGGTCTTCTCGTCCTTCTCGTCCGGCATCTTCTTCCATGGCGTCGGCATCTGTTCTTCTGTCGGGCCGCTCCTCGCAATGGGAGGCTCCCGCTGTGTGAGGCTTCGCTCCGTCTGACAGGTCTTTTATAACGGAGGGCACCTGGTGACCCCGCCCCCCTCTGACGTCATGGGGAAAGCCATAGGGAATTCCCCATGACGTCCCCGTGCGTCAGAGGGGGCGGGGTCACCAGGTGCCCTCCATTATAAAAGACCTGTCAGACGCAGCGAAGCCTCACACAACGGGAGCCTCCCTTTGCGAGGAGTGGCCCAAGAAGAGACACACCGACGCCGACGCCATGGAAGAAGATGCCGGACGAGAAGGACGAGAAGACCAGCGCAAGAAGAAGCGGATCGGAGGAAGAAGAAAATGGAAGAAGAAGATGGAAGAAGATGACGGAAGGAGAAGATGAAGAACCCGAAGGATGAAGAAAGAAGAAAGAAGATTTTAATAAAGGAATTGTCAAAGACCGTCTCCTGTCATTTTTACCATTTTTGACACTTTTTTGGTGAAATGGTAGGGGTACTTTTGTACCCCCTTACCATTTCACACAGGGGGGGGGGGGGCGGGATCTGGGGGTCCCCTTGTTAAAGGGGGCTTCCAGATTCCGATAAGCCCCCCGCCCGCAGACCCCCACAACCAATGGCCAGGGTTGTGGGGAAGAGGCCCTTGTCCTCATCAACATGGGGACAAGGTGCTTTGGGGGGGACCCCAAAGCATCCTCCCAATGTTGAGGGCATGTGGCCTGGTACGGTTCAGGCGGGAGGGGGGGGGGGCGATCTCGTCCCCCCCTCTTTTCCTGCGGCCTGCCAGGTTGCGTGCTCGGATAAGGGTCTGGTATGGATTTTGAGGGGGACCCCACGCCATTTTTTTTGGCTAGGGTTCCCCTTAAAATCCATCCCAGACCTCAAGGGTCTGGTATGGATTTTGAGGGGGACCCTACGCCATTTTTTTTTTTTTTTGGCTGGGGTTCCCCTTAATATCCATCCCAGACCTGAAGGGCCTGGTTATTGAATTTGGGGGGACCCCCACGCTTTTTTTTTTTTTTTTTTTATCAATGAATGACAGTTCTCTGTGTTACAGGAGCCATCAATTCATTAGCCGCGAGTGCTTTTAAATAGCTTTTTTCCTGCAAAAATTACACTTTTTGCAGGGAAAGTTCTAAGCACAGGAAACCTGCCCCCCTTCACAGGCCACCTATAGACACCCCCCAGATGTGATACAGCAAAGCTGTACTAACAGCACGCACACACAAATCCCCAGAAATAAAGCACATATTGTCAGCAGTCAGCAACACACTGACACGCTGACACTGAAACATAATATGCGAGGCCGCCGCCGCGGCGGCCTCTTATACCGTGGGGCGTGTACTAAAGCCCCTGAGCTATAATTGGCTACAGGCATCCTGCCTGTAGCCAATTATGGCTCTCCTCGCTGCCGGCGCTGTGATTGGCCAAGCAGGGTCACAGTGCATGCTTGGCCAATCATCAGCCAGCATTGCACTGCGACTAGCGCAATGCATTGCGGGCCGCTCGCATCACACGAATTTGATGCGAGCGGCCCAAATAGTTCTGGGCTCGCCGAGCGGGCGAACGCCCGATGTTCGATTCGAACATGGGTTCGAATCGAACACCGGGCCCATCCCTACTCTGCATTATCTTATTTTTGGGAATCATATTCCTAAGATTTCTCAGGTCACAGTGTACATTGCTTGGAGTCACCAGATATTATATAATTTGCACCTTTACACTGTTATTTTATGTAATATTAAAAAGATAACTGTTGTCCATTGTGGTGGTGGTGGTGGTGATGATCATATTAACCGGTTTGAAGGCGGTATTGGTGAAAGTGATGACAAGTTTGAAGGCATCTCTTGAAAGTTTTGAGGTTGGATTGAGTAAGAGTATAACACAGACACTCCTCACTTAACAACCAAGCTCTATTCCTATGATCAGGCCATTAAGTGAATTGGTCACTAAGTGAGGAGCAGCCCCTTACCAACATTTCAAGCATACTGAACTGGTAGAGGGCTTGTTTCAACAATCTTTAGATATTATTTTAATGTCACCTTTGCACCATTTAGAACCATATTTTTTATATTTACAATTTCCACAACCAAAGTTCTCGTACAGCATACAATACCAAGTGGTCGGTGAGCTAGTCATGAAGCCCCGTACACACAGGCAGAATGTTGGGAGAAATACCGGCCCACATTCTGCCTGTGTGTATGTCGGTCTGTCTGACAGAAGCCGGCCAAACGTCTATTGGACGTGCATGCTGGAAATCCTGCAACCAACCGGCTCCTGGCTGGCGGGGGGGCCGTCCCC
>CM053028.1:230627080-230662194 GCA_028564925.1 Lithobates sylvaticus | reverse complement strand
CTCAGATTGAAAATGCCCATTCCCGTTACTTTTTTGGCTTCTTCGATTGCTCGCAAGCGCCTCCCCCCTCTAGTTCCTCGTTTCTTTCGACTGGCCTTTTGACGCCTTGATTTGGTCGGGAAAAACCCCAACCCCCTGGTCTACTCATAGGTGGACGTCCACGTTTAGGTGTATCCATCCGTGGTGGCAAACTGGAGGAGCCATCCCTATATTGGGCATATTGGGAGCCACTCTGCAAATAGTTATCATCAAAAGTATCCTTATCTCTCAAAGGAAAAAAGCTATTGCTGTTATGGACTGAATTTTCTGGGTCCCACCCCGAACCCTGATACTCCGATCCCCAACCTGGGTCCTGTTGTTCATTTATGTTAGGATTGCGCCACCAATCAGAACCCCCGTTGCGCTGTCCACGATTATAACTGGTTGAGCCCCTCCCTCTATGTGTGGGGGGGCCTCTATACCATGGTGGAGGGACCTGATGTTGCGGTCCATATTCCTGTATGTAGGCAGGCCTATTGTAACCTGAGGCCTGATGGGTATTATAACCTAAGGCTTGATGGGTATTATAAGGGGGATTATAGGGGGGATTTTGCCTGAATCCAATAGGTCTGTGTGGAGACTGATAAGAATTGTGCCCCCCTCCCCTCTGTTGTTTTATACTACTATTTTTCTTAGGATTGGGTATGTGTGTTTTATTGGGGCGTGGTGTGTTAACGACCCCACTCTCTACTAATTGAGAGGACACCTCCATTTCCATACTATTTTGACCTGCTTGCTCGGCTAGCAGCTTTCTCTGCCATTCAAAGACAGAATTAGTCTGATAGTCTAGCAAATCTCGATTGTATTTTTTCTTTTTTTTGATCCTTTGGTCCTTGTCCTCCTTATCAAGGACTTTCAAAAGGTTTTGTGATTTTTCTCTATATTCCTCACTCTCTTTCATAGGGCATAATTTATCTTTAATAGATTTAATTTCATTATCCAATTTAACCAGTTTAAGATTTTTTCTATCTATCAAAAACTTTAAAAAGGAGACTCCAGCCTTATTCAGATAGGCAAACCATTCTTCAAGGTCAGAATCTCCTTTTTGAGGGGAGATCTCCCACCTGAGGCTTCTGGGAACCATGGCATGTTTTACATAGGTCTCCAAATAAGCTATATCCCACTTAGTGTGGGTTTCTGATATGAGTAGATTTTTTAATCTTACAAATAACCCTCCGAGGTCTCCCTCTTCTTCTCTATATATTTCAAAGACTCCATCTATGTTAACCACCTTAGTGGCTCTAAATTCAAAAATGTCCATTGCTGAATGGATAGATATTGATATCAGCAGCAGTAATAATATCAGAAACTAAAAATAAAGGGAAAAAAACTGCGCTAATCAAACAAAATAAAAACTCTAACATTAGCTGCAATAATAATGAGATAAACACAAGAAAATATTAAGGAAAAAAATCGCGCTCTTAGAGTCTGTATACAGGGTTTGAGAATAAAATTCGTTCCAAAAAAGTCTCTTTTTATGGGAAATATTTCTCAAACATTGGTTTCCACAGGTTGCTTATATACTCATGGAGGATATGCTTACCAGAAGTAAGCCATAGATCAGCATATGGCTTTAACCCAGCCTGGGTTGGTGATTCGTTGGTTATGGGTTGTAACGAAGCAATACCAAATACCTCCTTCTCTTTCTCAGGTGCACTCACAGGACATGGTTAGCAATCACCGTAAAAAACAAAAACATATACATAGCGTAATACTGACAAACTATATATAGCAAAAACCAGTAGGTGAAGGGTTACCAAGTGGGAAAGGTATCCAATTGAGTGTGAGCAGACACCAGTGATCACAAATATATTTAGATGACCAAAAAGACACCACCACCATATAAAAGACCTAATTACCAGATATTCAATTGTTGTGCACATAGATAAGGAAACTCTTCTTTTGAATGTTTCCACTTAAAGGTAAACCGCCACAAGTGAGGTTGGACGCGCTATATCTCCAAATCATAGGTAACCACCGTAAGAAGTGCCTCCTTACCAAACAGTGAAATGACAATCAGCAATGAGAATCAAACAGCAGGCAATCAGATGCACACTCCTTTTAAGATGTCCCCTTACCGCATAACATAGTTTCAGAGAGCCAGATACAGCAAACACAAATTCATGAGACCACGCACGGATCGATGGCAGCGATTTTTCAGCAGATACCCAGGAGTAAAAATATTCATACCATAGCGTTATACTGCATTTTTAAAAATTTTATTCAAAATATAAGTTGCCTCAATTCACCTAGGAAGTTAACCACTGACCTCAATATTCATGGAATTTTTTGTTCCGGTTTTAAATGGGACATCTGCCAGAGGTCCTCCATAGACAACACATAACGATTGCCCATAACTAAGATGGCGCTTTGAGCTTCGTATCCGTGACTCAGATCAAGGGTAGCTCTATATAAGGTGGTGACACAGCACGCTGCCCGCTCCTCATTGATAATGTTAATTCTAACGAAACGCGTCTGAGGGTATACGTGCTGACGTCACCACGCTAAGAAGGACGGGAGTGTCTGTTCGTTTGTAGCCGGCCGGCTCTACAACTCTTTTGAATCTGCTATTTTATTTCGCCAGTTTGTAAGTGCAAACTTTTTATATTTTGAATAAAATTTTTAAAAATGCAGTATAACGCTATGGTATGAATATTTTTACTCCTGGGTATCTGCTGAAAAATCGCTGCCATCGATCCGTGCGTGGTCTCATGAATTTGTGTTTGCTGTATCTGGCTCTCTGAAACTATGTTATGCGGTAAGGGGACATCTTAAAAGGAGTGTGCATCTGATTGCCTGCTGTTTGATTCTCATTGCTGATTGTCATTTCACTGTTTGGTAAGGAGGCACTTCTTACGGTGGTTACCTATGATTTGGAGATATAGCGCGTCCAACCTCACTTGTGGCGGTTTACCTTTAAGTGGAAACATTCAAAAGAAGAGTTTCCTTATCTATGTGCACAACAATTGAATATCTGGTAATTAGGTCTTTTATATGGTGGTGGTGTCTTTTTGGTCATCTAAATATATTTGTGATCACTGGTGTCTGCTCACACTCAATTGGATACCTTTCCCACTTGGTAACCCTTCACCTACTGGTTTTTGCTATATATAGTTTGTCAGTATTACGCTATGTATATGTTTTTGTTTTTTACGGTGATTGCTAACCATGTCCTGTGAGTGCACCTGAGAAAGAGAAGGAGGTATTTGGTATTGCTTCGTTACAACCCATAACCAACGAATCACCAACCCAGGCTGGGTTAAAGCCATATGCTGATCTATGGCTTACTTCTGGTAAGCATATCCTCCATGAGTATATAAGCAACCTGTGGAAACCAATGTTTGAGAAATATTTCCCATAAAAAGAGACTTTTTTGGAACGAATTTTATTCTCAAACCCTGTATACAGACTCTAAGAGCGCGATTTTTTTCCTTAATTATTTGACTGAGTTCCCTAAGTACCCTCGGGTGCAAGCCATCTGGTCCCGATGATTTATTAATGTTAAGTTTCCAAGTCTATTTCTAATTCTGTCCTCTGTTAGCCATGAGGGTGCTTCCTGTGATGTGTCATGAGGACAAACACTGCACTGGTTACTGAAGCCCCCTGATTTCCGTGTGAAGACTGAAAAGAAGAATAAATTCAATACCTTCGCCATCTCCCCATCCCTTGTAACCAAATGTCCTTCCATTCTTTATGGGGCCAATATGGTCTGTCCTCACTTTTTTATTGTTTATATACTTAAAGAATTTCTTGGAATTTGCTTTGCTCTCCTCCGCTATGTCTTTTGTGGTCTATCTTAGCTGCCCTAATTGCACCCTTACATATCTTATTGCATTCTTTGTAAACTCTGAATGCTGATGATGATCCCTCAGCCTTGTATATTTTGAAGGCCTTCTCCTTTGCTTTTATATGCATTTTTACGTTGGAGTTAAGCCATCTAGGACTTTTTTTTCGCTCTTTTAAATTTATTTCCTAATGGGATGCACTAGCTAATGCCCTTATTTAATATGCTCTTAAAGCAAACCCATCTCTCCTCCATGTTTTTTGTTTCAGAGAGTTTATCCCAATTTATATCTTCTAGCAAGGTTCATAGTTTAGAGAAGTTGGCCTTTTTGAAATTCAGTCTCTTTGTGTTCCCCTTGTGTTTCCTATTTGTATGATTTATACTGAAGCCAATTGACCTGTGATCGCTGTTTCCTAAATTGCCCCGTATTTCCACATCTGTGATCAGGTCTGTATTGTTGGTAATCAGTGGATCTAGTAAAGCCTTGTTTCTAGTTGGTGCGTCTACCATCTGACCCATGAAATTGTCCTGGAAGACATTTAGGAACTGGCAAGCCTTAGACGAATGCGTGGTTCCCTTCGCCCAGTCTATGTCTGGATAATTAAAATCCCCCATGATGATAATACTTTGCATCCTTGCTGCTAATCCAAATTGTGATAGGAGGTCCGTCTTCCCCTCCTCCCTCAGGTTAGGGGGCCTCTAGCATACTCCCAGTATTATTTTCCCTTTAGCTTCAACTTTTTGGAGCTCTACCTATAAGGATTCCACCTCCTCCCAAGCTCCCTTTTTGATGTCATCTCTCACATTCACTTGTACATTATTCTTGGTATATAGGCATACCCCTCCCCCTTTTTTACCCTCTCTATCCCTGCGAAAAAGGGAATTCCCTTGAATGGTTGCCAGCCAATAATGAGAGCTGTTGAACCAAATTCCCACAAAATCGAAATCCTCCTCATTCAACTGTATCTCTAATTCACCCATTTTGTCTGCCAGGCTCCTGGCATTGGTGAATATGCCACGTAGTTTAGCCTGCTGTCAGCTGAATCTGGGTCACAGGAGTACTAATAGTATTAGTATTAATAGCACTAATAGTATTAATAACCAGTAGAAACAATAAAAAAATAAATAAACGTCCCTAAATCTATCCCATAGTTTGTAGACACATGAAAATATGTAGAAGAATATATATCGGCCTAAACTGATGAATAAATTCGTTTTTTTATATTTTTTTTGGATATGTAATATGTAATATTTTTTTTCTGCAAAATTGTCGCTTTAGGTATGATTAATGCACAAAAAATAGAAACCGCAGAGTTGATCAAACACCACCAAAAGAAATCTCTATTTGTGTGAAAAAAGGACGTAAATGTTGTTTGGGTACAGCGTTGCACGACCGTGCAATTGTCAGTTAAAGCGGCAGAGTGCCGTATTGCAAAAAATGGCCTGCTCATTAAGGGGGCAAATCCTTCTGGTCCTTAAGTGGTTAACTAAAAGTCTCTGCTTGCTCTTAAAGTGTATTTTAATCCAAAAACAAATCCTAATATATTGTAGCTAACAAGTCCTTAAATGTGGTAGCTGCAACAGATTTTTTTTAGGCTTTTGTGTCTTTATTTTCACCTTGTGGTCCTGTTAGTAACACACTTCCTGTCTCAGTGTACTCTGGGTGGAAGAGAAATAGAGACACCTTTGGACAGCAGCATTGCTAATCTGGGAAGTGTTCTGTTTTATATACACTAGCAAATATAGATGGACTTAACTAATGAATTAAATCCAAATTCCATGTAAAACTTATAAGCAGTTACAGCAATAGTTTTTTGTTCTTTTTGGGATAAAGGTTTAAAATAAAAGCTGACCATTGTAAGCACCTGTCACTGGAAAAATATTTCCCCCATCTCTCTAACTGCCACTTTTGCTAGAAAGCTTGGTCCATTAAAGGACCTTGAAAAATAACAGACCTATTAGCCGAGTCCACAGCTGAAAATAGAGCAAAACCCCCAAAAAAAAGAAAACAAATGCATCTGCCACATTTAAAGATTAGTAAGCTGCAATATATAAAATACATTTTTGTTTTGGGGTTTATTAGGTTAAAGTCTGATTTAATATTCTTGTAAAGGTACATTGCCCATTTTCGTCTTCCTGGCTCCACTGTTGGTTCAGGAAGGCCTGGAGCCAGGGAACACTTGGCCGAGATGAAGTTCAACTGCCATCATCACTATCACAGCCCAGCAGCCTGAAGGTGAGTTACAATGACAATGCCACTGTGCAGGGAATGAATCACTGTCAAATATAGTACAACTAACAATAACAATAAGTAAATTACAAGTGCCTTCCCTTACAGTTGCTATAGAAATGTAGCCAAAATTATAGCTCTGTTTTATGGAGGTCATCAACACTTTCATTACAGTGAAAGGAAATGTGCAATTCCCAAAAATGAGTGTGTACTGTACATACTAACAGTACTTATCTAAGCTAACATATAATGCATGCTTTCACTACTGCTGATATACAGTCAACAGGCCAGCAACTGAAAGTCTACTTGTTTCTAGTAAGCTTACCCCTGCTAGCACAGAGATAACCTTGTGGCTCTGAGAAAAAGAACACTGTATTCAGTGGCGGCTGGTGCTCCATTGGTTAGGGGGGCGGCAGACAGACCTGACCACCCCCCCCATCAGTCCAGCCCACCACCCCACACTAACACCCCCGTCACTTGAGCCCGCCATAGCCCACACCATTGATAACACTGCCCACCCCCCCCGGTCGCCAGCTCACCCTTCTCCCGCCCGCCAGGCCCCCGTCATCCCCGCACTTTCCCCCTTGCAGGTCACAGCTGCGGCATCACCCCTCCATCTCCTCCATGTCCCGGCCGTAGCTTCTCCTCCCAGTCAATCAGGTCTTTCGGACTCTCGGTCAATGGGGTCTTAGGACTCCTGGCCAACAGGGTCTGAGGACCCACTTTCTGATTAGCCAGGAGGAGAAACAGGAAGACATAAGTGAATATTAATTCACTAATGTCACACAGCAGTGCTCTGCCCACCCTATTATGAAGCCAATTAGAGCCTCAAGCTATAATCATGTGCTTCTAAAAGAAAAAAAAAATCCATAGAAATCCATGTGTCTCTGTATGTAGATTAGTGGTCGGGCGCATGGATTGGGGGGGGGGGGTGGGGGGGGGGGTGGCACCTATTCGCCCCTAATGGACGGGCTGCCACTTACAGTAATGTAACAGAAGGACAAAGGAGGAGTAGGACAGAATGTGATACAGTCTTACAGTAGTTCATTTTTCAACATATTGGTTTAATAAAGCTTAACTAGAAAATGGGATGTACAGTGCAAAGGTAAAAAGTTAAGTCATAAAAAAGCTAAATTAGATTAGATGATCATAAAAAGATGATGTGCAAAGTATTTTTTTATTTTTTTTTATGAACCTTTGTTTCAGTCATGCCGCGTACACACGATCAGACTATCTGGAGTCCGCCCGTGTGTGGGCTCCGGCGGACTGTTTCTTCCCCAAAGTCCGGCGAACTTAGAAAGAAGTTTTAACTCAAAATTGTCCGCTCGTCTGTGTGCCGGACTTTTCAAATTTTCAAATGAATGGACTTGCCCACACATGGAGTAAAGTCCGTTCATTTTGAACGTGACTCCAGGTAGACGAGACTAGCGAAGGAAGTCAATATTGCCGCCTCCATCGGCGAGATTGACACCTTGCTAGCCCCATCGCCTGGTATGGATTTAAAGGGGAACCCCTACGCTGAAAAAACGGCATGGGGGTCCCCCCAAAGTCCATACCAGACACTTATCCAAGCACGCAGCCCAGCCGGTCAGGAAAGGGGGTGGGGACGAGCAAGCGCCCCCCCTCCCGAACCGTACCAGGCCGCGTGCCCTCAACATGGGGGGGTGCTTTGGGGAAGGAGGGGCACTGTGGCCCCCCCACCCCAAAGCACCTTGTCCTCATGTTGATGAGGACAAGGGCCTCTTCCCGACAACCTTGGCCGTTGGTTGTCGGGATCTGCAGGTGGGGGGGCTTATCGGAATCCGGGAGCCCCCTTTAATAAGCGGGCCCCCAGAACCCGGCCCCGCAGGCAACATGGCAAGTGACAACCCGTGATGTGGCCAGTGACAATCCGTAATGTGTGGCAGGCGACATGGCAAGTGACAACCCGTGACGTGACAATCTGTAATATCGCAGGTGACGTGGCAAGTGACAACCCGTGACGTGGCAAGTGACAATCCGTAATGTGTGGCAGGCGACATGGCAAGTGACAATCTGTAATGTGGCAGGTGATGTGGCAAGTGACAACCCGGGACGTGGCAAGTGACAATCCATAATGTGTGGCAGGTGACGTGGCAAGTGGCAATCCGTAATGTGTGGCAGGTGACGTGGCAAATGAAAATCCGTGACGTGGCAGGTGACAATCCGTAATGTGTGGCAGGTGACGTGGCAAGTGATAATATGGGTCGTGGCAAGTGAAAATCCATAATGTGTGGCAGGTGACGTGGCAGGTGACATTCTGCAACGTGTGACAAGTGACAATCTGCATCTGGTGGCAGGTGACGTGGCAAGTGACAATCCGGGACGTGGCAAGTGGGCAATCCGCAACATGTGGCAGGTGACATTCTGCAACGTGTGACAAGTGACAATCTGCATCTGGTGGCAGGCGACGTGGCAAGTGGACAATCCGCAATGTGTGACAGGTGATGTGGCAAGTGACAATCCGTAATGTGTGGCAAGTGACAATCCGGGATGTGGCAAGTGGACATTCCGCAATGTGTGACAAGTGACAATCTGCATCTGGTGGCAGGCGAGGGTGGCAGGTCACACTCTCTGGGCTCCCACTGATTCTGCATTATGGTGAGTTGAACTATTTCATTTTATATAACAGAACAGAAATTGGTTAGAAGGCATGGAGGTCAGCAGTGTGTGTTCAGGGGCTGCATACAGTATATTGCATACTTTGTTGTTCAAAATTAATATAAGCTGTTGCCTGGGTACTGTGCCACATGAGTGTGGTAATCCGTTGTTTAATGGCATTAGTTAATTTTTTTGTGTGAGTGTGTGGGTGGGGGGGGGGGGGGGGCTGTTTGCAGGGGTCGGGGGGCGCATACAACATTTTGCTATGGGGCCCTGTGATTTCTAGTTACGCCCCTGGGGACAGCCCTTTAAGCAGGCTTTACCTTCACCTGCGTTCCAGCTGACCGGAAATGACGTATCTCAAATACCACCCTGTTTGTTGTCTTCTTTGATATAAGTGCAATACAACCTTCTTTTTAAATAGATTTCCCTGTGTATGACCTGGATCGGATATTGGACTATTCCCTGAACTCAGCCTGTCTATTACCTGGACTGTCATAGAACCACGCTATCTGTCTGCCAACTGCAAGTAGTCTGTTTGTTTGCTCTGTTTGCATCTGCCCTGGCACGGTGGTCAGGCACTATAGCATTGTGTATAAGTCCTGGGGGGAACCAGCTTTCATTCTGATGCAGGAGCAGATAGTATTTTAATTGAATTCCCATCAAATCAATCTTACAACAATCATGGTTGCAAACAGTGCATATTGTAGTCAGAGGCGGCTCTTTAATTAGGCATATTAGGCGGTCGCCTTAGGCCTCGCCCCCAGAAGGGCCTCGCGCTCGCGGCCGCCTAATTTGCCTCAGGAGTGGAAGGAATTCAAGGAAGGAAATATGGGTCAGAGTGCCCAAGCAAGCCGGCAGGGTGAGCGGGCGGCGGGCGCTGCACACAGACTGACGGCGCGGCCGCCTGTCTGAGCTGAGCCACCGGGACCGCGGATGAGGGAGGAGAACATACTATATTGCCGCTGTCACCGCTGTGTCCAATAGCAGGAGCCGCGGCGCCGTTCTCCTGGCCTTTCCCCCAACGTCGGCGGCCCCAGTGCATGGCGGGAGTTGTAGCTCTCCACTGCACAGACACATAGACTTCTACTTGGTGCCTGTGCTCTGCAGAAACTACAACTCCCAGATTGCACTGCAGGGCACTCAGAGAGAACATCACGTGCTTGCTGCCTTCAGTATGGGACCGCGAGGAGCAGGTAGGTAAATCTCTTACTACATCTTACTACATGCTACCCTGTCTGTCTATGGTCTCATCATGGGGCACAGTGGCAGCATTATATGGGCACAGTGGTGACATTTGATGTGGCACAGTGGCAGAATTTGATGTGGCAGAATTTGATGGGGCACAGTGGCAGAATTTGATGTGTCAGAATTTGATGGGCACAGTGGTGGCATTTGATGGGGCACAGTGGCAGAATTTGATGGGGCACAGTGGCGGCATTTGATGGGCACAGTGGCGGCATTTGATGGGCACAGTGGCGGCATTTGGAGTAGTGGCTGCGTTTGATGGGGCACAGTGGCTGCGTTTGGCACAATGGCGGCATTTAGGCACAGTGGCGGCATTTGATGGAGCACAGTGGCTGCGTTTGGGCACAGTGGCAGAATTTGATGGGCCCAGTGGTGGCATTTGATGGGGCACAGTGGCAGAATTTGATGGGGCACATTGGCAATGTTTGGGCACAGTGGCTGTGTTTGGAGCAGTGGCTGCGTTTGATGGGGCACAGTGGCTGCGTTTGGCACAATGGCGGCATTTGGGCACAGTGGCTGCGTTTGGAGCACAGTGGCAGAATTTGATAGGCACAGTGGTGGCATTTGATGGGGCACAGTGGCAGAATTTGATGGGGCACAGTGGCAGAATTTGATGGGGCACAGTGGCTGCGTCTGATGGGGCACAGTGGCAGAATCTGATGGGGCACAGTGGCAGAATCGGATGGGGCACAGTGGCTGTGTTTGATGGGCCACAGTGTCAGTGTTTGATGGGCACAGTGGCTGCATTTGATGGGCACAGTGGTGGCATTTGATGGGGCACAGTGGCAGAATTTTATGGGGCACAGTGGCAGAATTTTATGGGCACAGTGGTGGCATTTGATGGGTATGGGGGGGCACAGTGGCTGCGTTTGGGCATAGTGGCTGCATTTGATGGGCACAGTGGTTGCATTTGATGGGGCATAGTGGCATCATTTTATGGGCACATTGGCTGCGTTTGGGCATAGTGGCTGCGTTTGATGGGCACAGTGGTTGCATTTGATGGGGCACAGTGGTAGCATTTGATGGGGCACAGTGAGGCAGCATTTGATGGGCACAGTGGCTGCATTTGATGGGCACAGTGGCAGAATTTGGTGGGGCACAGTGGCAGAATTTGATGGGGCACAGTGGCAGAATTTGATGGGGCACAGTGGCAGTGTTTGATGGGCACAGCGGCAGCATTTGATGGGTACAGTGGCTGTGTTTGGAACAGTGGCTGCGTTTTATGGGCACAGTGGCTGCGTTTGGGCACAGTGGCTGGTTTTGGGCACAGTGGCTGCGTTTTGAGCACAGTGGCAGAATTTGATAGGCACAGTGGTGGCATTTGATGGGGCACAGTGGCAGAATTTGATAGGCACAGTGGTGGCATTTGATGGGGCACAGTGGCAGAATTTGATAGGGCACAGTGGCAGAATTTGATGGGGCACAGTGGCTGCGTTTGATGGGGCACAGTGGCAGAATCTGATGGGGCACAGTGGCTGTGTTTGATGGGCCACAGTGTCTGTGTTTGATGGGGCACAGTGTCTGCGTTTTTGATGGGCACAGTGGCTGCATTTGATGGGCACAGTGGTGGCATTTGATGGGGCACAATGGCAGATTGTGGCACAGTGGCAGAATTTTATGGGCACAGTGGTGGCATTTGATGGGCACAGTGGCAGCATTTTATGGGCACAGTGGCATAATTTTATGGGCACAGTGGCTGCGTTTGATGGGCACAGTGGTAGCGTTTGATGGGCACAGTGGTAGCGTTTGATGGGGCACAGTGAGGCTGCATTTGATGGGCACAGTGGCTGCATTTGATGGGCACAGTGGCTGCATTTGATGGGCACAGTGGCAGAATTTGATGGGGCACAGTGGCAGAATTTGATGGGGCACAGTGGCAGAATTTGATGGGGCACAGTGGCAGAATTTGATGGGCACAGTGGCATAATTTTATGGGCATAGTCGCTGCGTTTGATGGGGCACAGTGGCTGCGTTTCATGGGGCACAGTGGCTGCGTTTCATGGGGCACAGTGGCTGCGTTTCATGGGGCACAGTGGCTGCATTTGATGGGCACAGTGGCTGCGTTTGATGGCACAGTGGCTGCAATTGATGGGCACAGTAGCTGCGTTTGATGGGGCACAGTGGCTGCGTTTGATGGGGCACAGTGGCAGAATTTGATGGGCATAGTGGCTGAGTTTGATGGGCACAGTGGTAGCATTTCATGGGGCACAGTGGTAGCATTTCATGGGGCACAGTGAGGCTGCATTTGATGGGGCACAGTGGCTGCATTTGATGAGCACAGTGGCTGCGTTTGATGGGCACAGTGGCTGCGTTTGATGGGCACAGTGGCTGCGTTTGATGGGCACAGTGGCAGAATTTGATGGGGCACAGTGGCAAAATTTGATGGGGCACAGTGGCACAATTTGATGGGGCACAGTGGCAGAATTTGATGGGGCGCAGTGGCAGCATTTGATGGGGCACAGTGAGGCAGCATTTGGTGGGGCACAGTGGCTGAATTTGATGGGCACAATGGCTGCGTTTGATGGGGCACAGTGGCTGCGTTTGATGGCACAGTGGCTGCGTTTGATGGGCACAGTGGCAAACTTTGATGGGGCACAGTGGCTGAATTTGATGGGGCACAGTGGCAGAATTTTGGGCACAGTGGCAGAATTTGATGGGGCACAGTGGCAGAATTTGATGGGGCACAGTGGCAGAATTTGATGGGGCACAGTGGCAGAATTTGATGGGGCACAATGGCTGCGTTTGATGGGAACAGTGGCTGCGTTTGATAGGCACAGTGGCAGAACTTGATGGGCACAGTGGCAGAATTTGATGGGCACAGTGGTGGCATTTTATGGGGCACAGTGGCAGAATTTGATGGGCACATTGGCAGAATTTGATGGGGCACAGTGGCAGAATTTGATGGGGCACAGTGGCTGCGTTTGGGGCACAGTGGCTGCGTTTGATGGGCACAGTGGTAGCATTTGATGGGGCACAGTGGCTGCAATTTGATGGGCACAGTGGTGCATTTGATGGGCACACAGTGGCTGCAATTGACGGGCACAGTGACTGCAAATGATGGGCACAGTGGCTGCAATTAATGGGCACAGTGGCTGCAATTTATGTTTTTTTTCCTGAATTTTTCTTGTTGTTTGTTTGCGCATCCCCCAAAATTTTGAGCACCAGCTGCCACTGGATGGGATCATCATTGTGCTGCATCTACCTACTTGTTGAATGACAGGCTGAAAGCTTGTACATTCCAGTGTGGGCTTCGAGGAGGGCCATTGAATGAGGCTGACTGTCGTTCAAACTGGACTTATTTATCATGCTGCAGTTCTGCTTTCAAAATGAACTTTAGGCAAACAGCTATTCACACACATATGTGAAATGTTTCATCTACCAAAAGATTTATAATTCTGTGCTGCGATTTCTGTGATTCATATTCCTCTGCCAGACAGTACAGCCAGAATGGTGCACCACCTTCTCTATTACAGTTAAGTAATACAGCAGTGTTATTTATCTTCTCCCTAAACCTGCTGATAATGAAGAAGCATTACACTGATAAGTTATCAATTATGCTCATTCTGTTGTTATCATGGCCGCGCAGTCTCTGACCATCGCCTGTATCATTGTCTGCACACAGTCTCTGACCATCTCCTGCATTTTTGTGGCGTGAGTGGGGCCTCATGTCTAAGTTTGTGCCTAAGGCCTCACAAAGTCTAAAAAAAAAAAAAACCCAGAACAAGAAATTCCCTTTCCCCTTTTCCCTTCCTCTCTTCTCTCTCTTCCTCTTTGCTTTGCATACTGCTCAGTTAAGCCGATACAACTTTGATAACAGCACATTTATTTCATTATTATAAAGTATACCAAAAATTCCAGAAATATTCCAAGACAACCGATACACTGTGTACAAAGTTAAATAAAACAGGCCAACCTGCTCTTCAAACACTATCTCTCTTTATTATGCGTTTAGGCTTTGGAAAGCACCAGCTAAGAATTCTTTGATTTTGTCATGATTTCATGCTAATATTCTTGGTAGTATTTATCAAAAATGTAAAAGGGTAAAATGTATGTAACTCTATCGTATAGTCGAGCACACAAACATTTGGGTCCTACATTAAAGAACAATTTGCCCATCAGTATATAACACAATGGAGAGGTGACAAATACATGACTGGTCCATCACATTTGAAATGAAACAAGATTTGCCCATCAGCATCAGTATACAACCATAGAGAGAGATTACAATTACAGACAAGATTCACCTGCGCATCAGCATTTAAACGTAATAGTTTCTGAGTCGTCCGTCGCATGTAAATTCAAACAGAGTATGCACATGAGTATCACTATACAACATAATACAAAGATTCTATTGGCAAACAAGATTTGCCCTTCAAAGGTTACAGATCAAACAGGATTAGCTCATCAGCTGCGGCACTAGACCTCATGCACACTTGCATTTAGCCCGGGTATGTGAGATCCCCGTGTTTAGGTGCATTGCCCAGGGATAAATGCCTGGGATACAAGAATTTGTCAATGGGTTCATCCAGCTGCAGCAGCTTTTAGCCCCTCATATAGTTTTCCAGGCTGTCTTCTGCCTGCACCTAAACTCTGGGATCTCATGTGTCACACCTGAGCGTAGCGTCTTGGAGCATTTTTCTGGCGTTTTTTCACGTGTTTTTATGCGTGATTTTGGTGACGTTTTATTTGCGTGTTTGCACGTTTTTATACTGCGTTTTTGAGCTTTGCCGTTTATATTTATTAGCCAAAAGAGAAAACTATCATCTGTTGCATAACTTGTTAGATTTTTCAGTTTTTTTTGTTAGCTTTTCCACCAGCTTTTATTTATTTTATTATTATTATTATTATTATTATTTTTTGTTAGGGTAAGGTGTTAGATTTAAGGTTAGGTTATGGCTGAGATTAAGGGTTGGGGTTTGGGTTAGGGTTTAAAATTTTATTTATTGTCTTATTGTTATTTATTATTCATGTTTATTTTTTATTTTTTGTTAGGGTTAAGGGGGTTAATACTACTACTACTAATAATAATAATAATAATAATAAATTCATAAATAAATGTAAAATAAATACACAAATAAATACAAATATTCATGAATAAATACAATAAATTAATACTATTTAATAATAAATAAATAAATAGCAATTAACCCCTAACCTTAACCCTAACCTTAAATAATAATAAACACCCTAACACAAAATAAATAAATACAATAATAATAATTAATTAAATATTTATTTAAAAAAAGGTTTTATTATTATTATTTTTTTTATCAGCCCTGTTGGGGGGTGGGGGGCTTTGGTGAGATCTAAACAGACCCCTGACATCTCCCCTTTGAGACAGGGAAAGGGACTGAGAACACAGATTCCCCAGTCCCTTTCTCTGCGGCCTCAGCTGCACGGAAAAAAGCTGCACTGAAAATGAATGGACAGGAGACAGTGGCTCCTCAGTTTACTCTGCTCAGTTATGAATGGACAGAGTCAGTGATCACTGACTCTGTCCATTCAGAAAAGAAAGGAGCCGCTAAATTACATATTTACCGGCTCCTTCCTCCGCTCTCTAGCCTGACAGATTTGGGACAGGAGGGGACTGGAGGAGGACAGAGGGGGACCAGAGGAGCACGGAGGACATGGAGGGGGACCAGAGGAGCACGGAGGACAGGGAGGGGGACCGGAGGAGCACGGAGGACACAGAGGGAGACTGGAAGAACACGGAGGACATGGAGGGGGACTGGAGGAGCACGGAGGACATGGAGGTGGACCGGAGGAGCACAGAGGACATGGAGGGGGACCGGAGGAGCACGGAGGACACAGAGGGAGACTGGAGAAGCACGGAGGACATGGAGGGGGACCGAAGGAGCACAGAGGACATGGAGGGGGACCGGAGGAGCACGGTGGACACAGAGGGAGACTGGAGGAGCACGGAGGACATGGAGGGGGACCGGAGGAGCACAGAGGACATGGAGGGGGACCGGAGGAGTACGGAGGACACAGAGGGGGACTGGAGGAGGACCGGAAGAGCACAGAGAGGGGGACCAGGAGGAGCTAACACAAAGGAGGACACGAAGAAGGACACAGGGACAGTCAGGGGTGATCAGCGCAGTGGTGGGGGGAGTTACAAGCACCTATTTCCCAGTATACATTTTAATAAAGCAGCTGAAAGCCGTGGAGGGAGCGGCTGTCAGATGCTTTATTGAAATCTATACAAGGAGATTGTGCTTGTAACTCCCCCCACCGCCGCACCAATCACCCCTAACTGCCCAGGTATCTGGTCAAGCATCGAAGCATTTAGTAAGTACTCATGCAAATGCTCAGTATCGGCACTGATACCGATAATAGTATCGGTATCTGTGCAATCCTAATAATAATAAAAATAATAATAATAATACCACTACTACTACTAATACTACTATTAATAATAATAAATTATTAATATTATACATTTTATGTTCAGGTTTGGGTGTTTATAATAATTATTATAATAATAATAATAATAATTAATTTTATATATTTTTAAGGTTAGGGGTAAATTATTTATTTATTTACTATTACATATTGTTAATTTTATTTATTTATTTATTCATTATGATGATTTTTTAGTAATTTGCATATTTATTTTACATTTATTTATTCATATATTATTTCCATTTTTTAAAAAACTTTTTTCATTTGAGCAGAAAATCGCACAAAAACGTGCATCAAAATGCACAAAAGCTTACAAAAACACGCATATCGCGCATTTTCATGAATTTCTATGGGAATAAAAATGCACCAAATATACCTGCCCAATTTGTTCCAGAACTTTTTTACACTTCAAGCACTTGGCTTCAGGCGACTTGGAGATGTGAACCAACTCCATAAAGATAAAATAGATTTTTTTCTTCTCCAGCGTTTTGGAGCTTTGAGCTTCAAGCTACAAAACAGAGGTGTAAATGAGGCCTTACACATACTGTATTGTGAAGCCTCTAAAAAACAATAGCCAAATTCTCTAAAATACAGATGACCGAATGTCCAGCATAAATTTGATGTCCAAATCGTTGATAGATACAACATTTTAGTGAACTAAGTTCAAACCTTTACAAGAGTTCCATTGCCTTAAGGTCATAGCAGGACATGGGAATTGCTATATAATATTAATTTCATGCTTCATCACAGGGCATCACTCCTAAAGGAGGGCAGCTGAGATCAGCTAAAACAACCAACCCATTCATTTTATGATACTTTTTTCTGCTGAATTTGCCTGCAACCTTTACATGGTCATAGAAAAATCATCAATCTTTCTTACAAAGTTATGTTAAGGGAATTCCAGACGGAAAATTCTGTCCTCATACAGCACAATCTATAGAGATGGCAGCTTTGTTGGTTCTTGATGTTGTGTATATGGGAATATGTTTGATATCACAGGTAAACAAGATGTTCCCCATATGCCATGTGTGATGGCTTTGAATAACACTGGTGACAAATACTATTTTCAAAATGTGCTGACAGCATGCAGTGGATTTAAAGCTGTGAAACAAGTATTTACAGCTGGTGAATTCTGGGAACATAGAAGGTATTTTGTGCGCCAGCCAGGAGACATATTGGATGATATTTTTATCATGTAAACATCTATGTTCAAACTGTTTGTGCTTTAGAATTGTTAAAACGGAACATTTAATATTTAAGGTGGAAATCTGTAAGTACTTACCAAAAAAGTTTTTTAGCTAAACCTTTTACTAGAGCATAGTCAAATGTTTATTTATATTCCAATTCCAGAAGTAGGACAGATGATAGAAAACAGCATTCACAAAGGTGTTGGTTTCTGGGGGGGGGGTGGAGTGGGAGGAATAGTGCCCCATCATTGGTGTCAGTGGGAGGAATAGTGCCCCTGTTATTGGTGTCAGTGAGAGGAATAGTGCTCAGTCATTGGTACCAGTGGGAGGAATAGTGCCCCATCAAGGGTGTCAGTGAGAGGAAAAATGACCCATCATTGGTGTCAGTGGGAGGAATAGTGTCCCATCATTGGTGTAAGTGGGAGGAATAGTGTCCCATCATTGGTGTAAGTGGGAGGAATAGTGTCCCATCATTGGTATCAGTGGGAGGAATAGTGTCCCATCATTGGTGTCAGTGGGAGGAATAGTGCCCCATGATTGGTGTAAGTGGGAGGGATAGTTTCCCATCATTGGTATCAGTGGGAGGAATAGTGCCCATCATTGGTATCAGTGGGAGGAATAGTGCCCCATCATTGGTATCAGTGGGAGGAATAGTGCCATATCATTGGTGTTAGTGGAAGGAATATAGACCTAACATTGGTGTCATTGGGAGGATTTGTGTCCTATCAATGGTGTCAGTGGAAGAAATAGCTCCCCATCATTGGTGTCAGTTTGAGGAATAGTGCCCCGTCATTGGTCTCAGTTTGAGGAATAGTGCCCCATCATTGGTGTCAGTGGGAGGAATAGTGCCCCACCCATCATTGGAGCACAGGTGTGTCAGGAGGAAGGTTTCTCTGGAGCTCCTCCAGGTGATCTGTGTGAGAGGGGTGTGGTGGTGAAATCTCTCCCAGCTCTCCTGGCCCCTTTCTGGGGAAGCCATGGAGGCCAGCGGGGCCTCTCCTGCTGGAAGCTCGCAGCCATCTCCTGGGCCGTCGGGTGACATGCCTTCCTCTGGCCAAGCTGATCTCTCTACCCCTGGTGAGGACGAAGGTGCGGAAGCCATTCGGGAGCGAGTGGTGACCGGGATAAAGGTCCTAAATAGGGAGAGGGATAAGCTTTACAAGCTACGAGCGGAGCTGAAGCGTCTGCGAAGGCAGCTTGAGGGCTTACACAGCCAGAAACGTGGATCCATGGATCCGGAGATCCGATTGGCCAAAGTCTGTGTGGACCATCAGGAGACCATCGTGGCCATGATGGAAGGCAAATATGGGCCCTTCAAGGAGAAATTTGGGAATGACAGGAGGTTTGGAAGGATGACAAAGATGGAGGTGGAGGAGGAGACCCCCAGTTCTGACCCCCTGCCCCCCCAGGGAGAGGTAAGCAGCCACATGCCTTCCCAGGACTCAGGAGACATGCTGAGGGCCATCCAGGCAATGGAGTCTCCTATGCGGGGGGATCAGCTGGCATTTGGTGATGAGGACATTACAGATGATGTACCTGATAAGGTAAAGCCTGCCAAGTCCCATGTTGCGGATAAGACTGTTTTTGTCCCTTTCACTGATGCTGCCAGTCCTGTGGGCAGCAATGTTGTGCCTGCTAATGCTGCAATGCAGCAAGAGTTACATTTAAAAAATGTAATTTCTGTGGGGGAACCACAGGTGTCAGCAGAGCCCATTAACCCTTCCAAAGCTGTTTGCCCCACTGCTGCTGAAGACTCTAAAGCGCAGCATCAGGAGACAGCTGGTACTGCAACAGTAACTATGACCACTCCTGTGACAGATAACAATCCCCCCAGCACCAGTGTGATGGACAATCGTCCTGCTACAGATTCTGTTAATCCAGTTCAGACTGTTGATGCTAATAATAATAATAACAACATACAGACTAATGTGACTTCAGTGTGGGGCCTTGGCCCTGATAAACCCACGTTTGCTCAGGTGGTACGCTCTGCTCCTGGTGGCTCTGCTCCCAGGCAGGGTTTTCCCCTACAGGCTACCACTTTGGGCACCCCAGGATCTGGTCTTGGGTCTCTGGCTTCTGCTGGGGGTCCGAGACGAAATGTAGTCATTCTTAAATGGGAAGGTGGTGCAGTCCCTCCAGCGCCGCGTGCGGTGGTGGATCTGATTTTGGAGATGGGTTTTGGGGCAAATGACCTGTATGCTTTTATACATAGCTGGGACAAGGGATTATACAGTTAGCTTCACCAGTCCAGAGGGTCTTGACCTGTTCTAGGAGCGATATGAGGCTCGGTGCAGGTCAAGACCCGAATGGGAAGGTCTGGCCCCAGTTGCGATCTCTCAGAGGTCAACAGTAAAAAAAATAGCAATCATTTTGACTAATGAGAGCGTCCCCGCTCGGGATCTAGAGGTTTGGTTGTGGAACTATGGGGAGGTTTTGATTAAGCCCAGCAAAATCCTTGATGAGCGTAACATCTGGACTGGGGGTTGGTCAGTAACAGTCAGGTTGGCCAGGGATGGGAATGTTGTCCGTCACCTGCCCTCCTCAGCTTTTATAGGGAGGGATAGGATGACTATTTTCTACCCTGGTCAGCCGAAGCTGTGTCACCGCTGTGGAGAAAAGGGGCATTTGAGCTCCTCCTGTTCAGCCTTGATATGTTCAGTGTGTCGGGGTCAGGGTCATATGGCTAAGGACTGCACCCAGATGATCAGGTGCAACCTGTGCCTGCGCCTTGGCCACCCCTACAGCAGATGTCCTGAGGCCTGGCACAATATGGAGAAGGAGGTAATAGATGACTTGTCAAGGCTGGACAGGTTGGAGGGTGAGGCCCCTGGTGTACCATCCTCCTCTGCAGTGACCGACTCACCTGGTCCTGTTCAGGATCCCTCTCCAGATCCTGTGACCACCCCTCCTGTGTCTGTAAGTATTCCTTCTGTATCTGTCTCTGTGTCCCCCCAGCCTACTGCACCCACTCCTCTTCTGTCAGAACCTTCCAAGTCTGTGCCCCCCGAGTCAGTCAGCCCCCATGAGTATTCCCCTTCTAAGTCTGATTAAAAGGAAGCCCCCCCCCCCCCCCATCAGGAGTGGTAGCGAGTACTAAAAAGGGTGCTTCTTCTTCCTCTGTAAAGAAGTCTTCTATGAAGTCTTCTAAGAAAAAAACAAGAGATGAGAGCATCTCTGAAGCTGACCTGCAGTACCTGGAGGAGAGAAGGAAGGTTGGGCAGCGGAAGAGGAAGGCGGTGAGGACAGAGCGGGGACGGGAAGCTTCAGTGCCTGTCTCTAACCGTCATAGAGCCTCTAAGTTAGATATTTCCTCATCTGGAGCTTCTTCGGAGCAAAGTTGAGATTCAGAAATGGAGTTGGAGGCGTCCTCAAGAAAGAGAGAGGCTTCTGGTGATGAGAAGCAGAGGGGAGCTAAGAAGCAATCCATCAAATAACCCAAATGGCGGTTTACCCTCCGCTAAAAGTGGTGACAATAAATGTCACCAGCATTAAGTCAGTAAGAGCTCGTTCTATGGCCTTCTTTTTGTTCAGCCAATTAGATGCTGAAATTTTATTTTTGCAAGAGACTAGGCTCACCTCCTTGGCAGATATTCATATGGCCAAGAGAGAGTGGAGGTATGGTCCATCTTACTGGTCTCTTGCGGCCGAGCCTTACGGCGGTGTGGCGCTGTTGTTTAAAACCGGCATGGTAACTGTCCGGCGGGTTATTGAGGTGGAGATTGGGAGATGTATGGTCTTAGACGTCCTTGTGAGGGGGCAGGACCTGCGCCTAATTAATGTTTATGGGCCGCACACAAAGTGGGACAGGAAATGCCTTTTTACAAGGATCAAGCCATTTCTTTTTACATCCCGGCAAGCGGTCTTTGGAGGTGACTTTAATACAATAACTAGGCCCAAGGACAGGAAGGACTTCAAGGACAGGCTGGGATATGATAGAGTTTTTTTAAATAGTATGGTTAGGGATGCTGGTCTAGTGGATGTGCACATTAAGCACCTCCCGGATGACACTGGGTTCACCTTTCATCGAGGTAGTAGTCAGAGTAGGATAGATAGTTTTTTTTTTTAAGGAGACCTCTGCTTTCTCGCCACCAGTGGTGCAGGCAGTAGAGTTCTCTGATCACTGTATGCTATCTGTGGTCCTGAATGCTTCAGACACCCCTCAGAGGGGCAAGGGCATCTGGAGATTGAATTTGACTCTTCTCAAGGAAGAACATGTTAGACAATCCTTTGAGGAATTCTTTCAGGCACAGGTGACCATTCTGGACTTTTGTAGCAGCAAGGCTGAGTGGTGGGAGCTGACCAAAAAGAGGATTGCTGGATTCTTCAGGGGCCTAACAGTTTAATAAATACATGACCTACCAACGTTTACGGAGGAAGCTGGATATTCTTGTCTCGAGAGGAGGAGATCCTGGGGCAATCTCCGAAGTGAAACTCCTTCTCAGGAAGTGTCAATATGACCGGCATGCCTCTTTGGTTCTGGAGAGGGACTATGGGAAGTACCACTCGCCTGACCCTTACCAGAACTGCAAACAAGGTGTAGCTGTTAAAACGGATGTTGGCCTTAAGGACAGTACAGGTTCCTTGACAAAGTCCAGGTCAGGGATCCTGGAGGTCGTGAGGTCCTTTTATGCTGACCTTCTTGGGAGGAAAGAGCTTGACCGTGACCAGATGGACAGCTTTTTGGACTCTACTCCAGGTCTAAATGGTGGAGATGTTCCATTGATGAATTTGACAGAGGAGATCACAGTTGAAGAGGTGATGAGGGCAATTGAACAGCTTGCCATCAAAAAGTCACCTGGACCGGATGGCTTGACGGCTGAGTTTTACAAAGCCTTTAAGTCTATTCTGGCCCCACATTTGGTAGAGGTTTTTAACAGTTGCCTTGCTGAGGGGGTGCTTCCCCTTCCATGAGGCACTCAGCTGTGATTCTTCTTTCAAAAGGTAAAGATCCTTCGATGATTGAGAATTGGCACCCCATCAGCCTTCTCAATGTCGATAGAAAGGTGCTGGCAAAGATTATTTTCTGGCGCCTATCGTCAGTAGCAGAGTCTTTGCTTTCTCGCCATCAGCACTGTTCGGTCCAGGGTAGGTGAACCTTCACAGCGGTTTTAGCTGTCCGGGAGGCCTTGGAGCAGTGCAGGGCTGCAGGCTGGGGAAAGTATTTGCTGACATTGGATCAGGCAAAGGCTTTTGATCGTGTTAACCATGAGTACCTGTGGTTGCTCCTTAGTAAGTACGGTCTGCCGGGTGGTTTTGTTGATTGGTTAAAAGTCTTGTATAAGGGGGCAGAAAGCTTTCCTCTTGTTAATGGTTGGGTTGGGCAGTCGTTTTAGGTTGGTTCCGGGGTGCGCCAGGGTTGTCCCCTGAGTCCCCTGCTCTATGTGTTTGCAATCGACCCCTTCATCAGAAGGCTAGAGAGCGGCATGTTGTGTGGGGTACCAGTGGGGCTCCCGGGTGAGCCGCCTTTGAGGGTTGCTGCCTATTCGGACGATGTGTCGGTGATTGTCACTGGGGCGGATGAAGCAGAGGAGGTGGTCTCTCTGACATCACGGTATGCTGCAGCATCAGGCTCCAAGATCAATCAGGAAAAGAGTGAAGTTTTCTGGATGGGAAAGGAAGGTGAGGGGTTTGATCTCCCGGACACCTTTCCAGTGCCCCAGGAAAAAATTAGGATACTAGGCATTGAATTTGGACCCGGCGATTATGGCCTCAAAAACTGGGAAGGCAGACTGGAAATTGCCAATACTAAGGTGGTCAGCTGGAAGAGATGGAAGTTATCTCTGAGGGAAAGGGTTGATCTGGTTAAGACTTACCTGATTCCGATGTTCTTGTATGTTAGCTTTATCTGCATCTTGCCAGTGTCTATCTATGCTAGGGTCAGTAGTGTGTTCTTCCAGATGCTGTGGGGGAACAGACTGAACCCCATCAAGAGGAATGTCACCTATCTATCCAGGAGGGAGGGTGGCTTAGGTATGGTCAACCCAGTTTTTTTCTTTTCACTGCTATTTCTCAAGTTTAACATTGGTAATATGCTTGCAGTGGAACATCCTGGATGGGTAGGCATATTTCGATCTTGGTTTAGGCCTTTTCTACGACTTTGGGAAGAAGGTGGCCAAGTGAAGAATCTCAGGGGTCACCGTGGTCAGCTACCAGCCTATGTCGCTCCATGCCTGAAGTCACTGCGGCAGTGGCGATTGTCGGCTGAAGATCTCAGATCGGTTCCAAGGAAAGTCCTTATGAGTCGAGTCTTGAGCGAAGTCTTTCATTAACCAACTGGCCTTTAGGGATTGCCCAGGCCCAGTTTTGAGGGCAGGGTTAAGACTGATTAATTTGGACCGAGTACCCCCTAAATTTAGGGATCTGGCCTGGTTGTGCTTCCATGGGAGGCTCTATGTTCGGGGCAATTTGAAATTCCACAGTAGGATGGATCGTAGCTGTCCTCGGGAGGAGTGTGCAGGTGAGGAGGAGACTATGGACCATTTTCTGCTTCATTGCCCTTTTAACATAGAGGTGTACAAACAGGTGGGGCGGGCCCTCTGTGTTCCTTTCCTCTCCAGGCTGGGTTATGCTGAGTGGGTGTACGGAGCATTCAATACTGGTGGAGTTTTTTGTTTGGATACACTTTTTCTAGTTAGCCTAGTAGTCCGTTATTTCACCTGGAACGCACAGTGTCAGGTCACCACTCGGCATAAAATCCTTCCTGTTGAGGTGGTGGTGTATGACATTTTGCATGAGGTGGGGAAGATTCGGGTGCTTGAGAGAGACAAGCGGAGTCAGGGGGCTTGGTTGAAGGCGTGGATGGGTTTCAAGCCTCCCTGACTGCCAGGAGTCTCTTTCCCGGGTGTGGCTGTCTCTTATCACCCTAGATCATTATTAATTTTTGATAAATGGCTGCGTACATAGGTGATGGGTTGTGCCTCTTAGGCCCTCTCTGCTGCTTTATGTAAATAGTTTTCTAAAAATGTTTTGGTAGTGGACTATGTATATATTGTATATATTCTGAACATGGATGTGTATTCCTTTGATTTCTGTTGAAGTTTTGTACTATGGTTTTGTTTTTTACTTTTGTATAAAATTGGTTGCTTGATTCTTTTCAATAAAAGATCAATAGTGCCCCATCATTGATATCAGTGGTGTCAGTGGGAGGAATAGTGCCCCATCATTGGTGTCAGTGGCAGGAATAGTGTCCCATCATTGGTATCAGTGGTGTCAGTGGAGGAATTATGCCCCATTGCTGGTGTCAGTGGGAGGAATACTGTCTTGTATCAGTGGGTGGAAAAGTACCCCAAGGGTCCGATAAAGGTGAGCAAAGGGCTGCATCCAGCCCCTGGACTGCAGGTTGGAGACCACTATCCTAAGAAAAAGAATGTTAAAGAATTACATTTTGTTAACGGTTTGCCTCAAGGTCATGATATTGTTTCTACCTATAAAGCTAGACAGATGCAATGTATTTGGATTTACTTATCTATTGTAATAATATTATAACCATTTCTATAAAGTACCTGGATGTGTACTTATATAATGGAAAGTAATTCTTCTCAAGAACTAGCAGAAATTGAATGCTACATTACTATTGCTGAGTCTTTATGACAATAGTTGGAAGCTGACTAAGCATACATATATACAATATATCATACACATTTTCTTAAAGGCATGTCAAGCACAGGAGGAGTGGAGAAGAATTATCACCCCTGTTGGGTTTTTACTGCTATACAGGCAGTCCACAGGTCAGGGGCAGATCCAGTGTCTAGTCTTGGGAGGGGCATTGTCAGAAAATACGTTTTTTTTGTGGGCAATTTATCAGGGCAATGGCTGGTGTTTGTGCTTCAATCATCAGGGCACCATGGTTGATATGGTGTCAGGATGATTGAAGTGCATTGTTTCTGCTATTATATTGTAATCTAAAATGAAATAGTTCAACTCACCATAAGGCATCCCTGAGTGTGTCACTTGCCACCATCGTCTGCCACCAGATGCAGCTTGTGACTTGCCACGACGCCTGCCACCAGATGCAGCTTGTCACATTCCATGTCACCTGCCTTCAGATGCAGCTTGTCACTTGCCATGTCACCTGTCTTCAGATGCAGCTTGTCACTTGCCATGTCACCTATCTTCAGATGCAGCTTGTCACTTGCCATGTCACCTGATGCAGATTGTCACTTGCCACGTCACCTGTCACCAGATGCCGCTTGTCAATTGTCATGTTACCTGCCACCAGATGCAGCTTGTCACTTGCCATTTCACCTGCCTTCAGACACAGATTGTCACTTGCCACGTCGCCTGCCACCAGATGTGGATTGTCACTTGCCACATCAGCTGCCACCAGATGCAGCTTGTCATTTGCCACGTCACCTGTCACCAGATGCAGCTTGTCACTTGCCACATCACCTTCCAACAGATGCAGCTTGTCATTTGTCATGTCTCATAATTAGGGTTGAGCGAACCCGAACTGTAAAGTTTGGGTCCGTACCGGACTTTTGGGTGTTCGGGTCCCGGACCCGAACCCGAACAATTGACTATGTTCGGGTTCGGGTCCGGTGTTTCGGCGATGTAATGTTGCTTTTTAAAATGTCTTTTAAAAGCACTCGCGGCTATATGAATTGATATTCATATAGCCGCGAGTGCTTTTAATACAGAGAACAGTCATTGAAGTCATTTATTTTTAAAAAGTTAGTCATAAAAAGTGTTTGGAGACCTGGGTCCTGTATCAATGCAAAAAAAACTTTTAAAAACGGCCGTTTTTTCGGGAGCAGTGATTTTAATAATGATTAAAGTGAAACAATAAAAGTGTAATATTCCTTTAAATTTCGTACCTGGGGGGTGTCTATAGTATGCATGTAAAGGAGCGCATGTTTCCAGTGCTTAGAACTGTCTCTGCAAAAAGTGTAATTTTTGCAGGAAAGAAAGCTATTTAAAATCACTCGCGGCTAATGTGTATTGTCGGCTCCCGTAACACAGAGAACAGTCATTCATTGAAAGCCATTCATAAAAAAAAAGTCATTGATAAAAAAACAAAAAACAAAAAAAAAAGCGTAGGGGTCCCCCCAAATTCAATAACCAGGCCCTTCAGGTCTGGGATAGATATTAAGGGGGACCCCAGCCAAAAAAAAAATGGCGTAGGGTCCCCCTCAAAATCCATACCAGACCCTTGAGGTCTGGGATGGATTTTAAGGGGAAACCCAGCCAAAAAAAATGGCGTGGGGTCCCCCTCAAAATCCATACCAGACCCTTATCCGAGCACGCAACCTGGCAGGCCGCAGGAAAAGAGGGGGGATGAGAGCGCCCCCCCCTCCCGACTGAACCGTACCAGGCCACATGCCCTCAACATTGGGAGGGTGCTATGGGGGTCTGAGACCCCCAAAGCACCTTGTCCCCATGTTGATGAGGACAAGGGCCTCATCCCCACAACCGTGCCCGGTGGTTGTGGGGGTCTGCGGGCGGGGGGCTTATCGGAATCTGGAAGCCCCCTTTAACAAGGGGACCCCCAGATCCCGGGCCACCCCCTGTGTGAAATGGTAAGGGGGTACAAAAGTACCCCTACCATTTCACCAAAAAAGTGTCAAAAATGGTAAAAATGACAGGAGACGGTCTTTGACAATTCCTTTATTAAAATCTTCTTTCTTCTTTCTTCTGGTCTTCCTTTCTTCATCTTCTCCTTCCGGCATCTTCTTCTTCCATCTTCTTCTGTGTGAAATGGTAAGGGGGTACAACTGTACCCCTACCATTTCACCAAAAAAAAAGTGTCAAAAATGGTAAAAATGACAGGAGACAGTCTTTGACAATTCCTTTATTAAAATCTTCTTTCTTCTTTCTTCTGCTCTTCCTTTCTTCATCCTTCGGTTTCTTCATTTTCTTCTTCCATCTTCTTCCATCTTCTTCTTCCTCCGATCCGCTTCTTCTTGGCCTTCTCGTCCAGCATCGGTGTCTCTTCTGGGCCGCTCCGCGCAATGGGAGGCTCCCGCTGTGTGAGGCTTCTCTCCGGTATCTTCTTCCACGGCGTCGGTCTCTGACGTCACGGGGAAAGCCATAGGGAAGTCCCCATGATGTTCCCATGCGTCAGAGGGGGGGCAGGGTTACCAGGTGGCCCGCCCTCCATTATAAAAGACCTGTCAGACACAGCGAAGCCTCACACACCGAGAGAAGCCTCAGAGACCGACGCTGTGGAAGAAGATACCGGAGAGAAGCCTCACACAGCGGGAGCCTCCCATTGCGCGGAGTGGCCCAGAAGAGACACCGATGCTTTACGAGAAGGCCAAGAAGAAGCGGATCGGAGGAAGAAGAAGATGGAAGAAGATGGAAGAAGAAAATGAAGAAACCGAAGGATGAAGAAAGGAAGAGCAGAAGAAAGAAGAAAGAAGATTTTAATAAAGGAATTGTCAAAGACTGTCTCCTGTCATTTTTACCATTTTTGACACTTTTTTGGTGAAATGGTAGGGGTACAGTTGTACCCCCTTACCATTTCACACAGGGGGGGGGCGGGATCTGGGGGTCGATAAGCCCCCCGCCCGCAGACCCCCACAACCACCGGGCACGGTTGTGGGGATGAGGCCCTTGTCCAAGGTGCTTTGGGGGTCTCAGACCCCCATAGCACCCTCCCAATGTTGAGGGCATGTGGCCTGGTACGGTTCAGGCGGGAGGGGGGGGCGCTCTCGTCCCCCCCTCTTTTCCTGTGGCCTGCCAGGTTGCGTGCTCGGATAAGGGTCTGGTATGGATTTTGAGGGGGACCCCACGCCATTTTTTTTGGCTGGGTTTCCCTTAAAATCCATCCCAGACCTCAAGGGTCTGGTATGGATTTTGAGGGGGACCCTACGCCCTTTTTTTTTTGGCTGGGGTCCCCCTTAATATCCATCCCAGACCTGAAGGGCCTGGTTATTGAATTTGGGGGAACCCCTACGCTTTTTTTTTTGTTTTTTTTATTTTTTATCAATGACTTTTTTTTTATGAATGGCTTTCAATGAATGACTGTTCTCTGTGTTACGGGAGCCGACAATACACATTAGCCGCAAGTGATTTTAAATAGCTTTCTTTCCTGCAAAAATGACACTTTTTGCAGAGACAGTTCTAAGCACTGGAAACATGCTTCCCTTTACATGCATACTATAGACACCCCCCAGGTACGAAATTTAAAGGAATATTACACTTTTATTGTTTCACTTTAATCATTATTAAAATCACTGCTCCCGAAAAAACTGCCGTTTTTAAAAGTTTTTTTTGCATTGATACATGTCCCTGGGGCAGGACCCGGGTCCCCAAACACTTTTAAAAAATTTTAATCCGACGGATTTTGTCCAAAACTGGTGTTGCCTACACACGGTCGGACAAAGTTGTCAGAATTTCCGGTCGTCAAGAACGCGTTGACGTTAGCCGCGTACGACGAGACTATAAAAGGGAAGTTCAGCACCATGTGCGGCACCCTTTGGGCTCCTTCTGCTGATCTCGTGTTTATTGCGTGTTAGTAGAAGTTTGGTTAGAGACGATTCATGCTTTTCAGACTTGTGCTTCAGAACGTTACTGCTCTACAGTTTGTGCTTGGCGGTGTGTATCTGCTTATCAGTGCGCGTAGTCAGTTCGCATTTGTTTGTCATAGCGGCCTATATCTTGATATAGTACGCTTTGATCTTCAGTGCTTATTGTCCTATCGTTTCTGGTTTTCAGTTCGTTCTTTCAGGCCTTGCTGTTTATCGGTGCTTTCTGTTGGTCCGGTCTGACCAGCCGACCGATTTGAAGCCATGTTTCGTGTACGTACTCGTCGTAGAGTTTGTGCTGTGCAGGGGCTTGGTGTTGGGCTTTTAGCTTTGACACAAGCCCAGTCCATGAACAGGGCAAGGAGGAGTTCATGGAGCAAGAATTGGTTGCTCCAGCATGACCAGTTCTCGCACATGCCTTTGCTTCGTGAGATCCGGGAGAATAATCCTGATGATTTCAGGAATTATCTCAGGATGACAGACCCTGTTTTTCACCGTCTGCTGGCTTTGCTGTCCCCTTATATCAGCAGGCAGGATACCTGCATGAGGCAAGCCATCACTCCAGAGCAGAGGCTAGTTGCCACGTTGCGGTACTTGGCGACAGGGAGAAGTCTTCAGGACCTCAAGTTCTCCACAGGAATCTCCCACCAGGCTCTGGGGATCATTATTCCAGAGACCTGTTCTGCCATCATACAGGTCCTGCAGAAGGACTATATTAAGGTAAGATTCTCCTTTAACATCACATTCTATGTATTTAAGGTTTGCTAATGTATTGTATTTCTTTCGTCATTCCCTAATTACCCTGATTACAATATGCTGTAATATGCTGTGCCCCTTTGTCCTCATGCATGCTGGAAGCTTTTTAAGTTCCTTTTTTGTCCTTCATGCATATTTGCCTTCACTGACCTCCCCAGCATGCTCTTCTGGGCCCATACACCTCTAGCCTAGTCACTTAAGCAATGTATTTTGCCAGCTCCATAGTATTGGTTTCCCCTAAACACCCCCTAAAATCTGTACAAATGTTATATGTGTGCTTAAATTCATGCAGAGTGCCAAAGTTTTTTTTTTTGGTGGGCCAAACTCATTAGGAACCCCCTCCCCCAACTGCTAGGTCAGCTGATACCAATCCTCTATCTGCTGACTTTGCCAAACACAATACACACTATACCTACCTCTTTTGTGGTCAGATTTATGGATGAATTCACCAAAGCATGTAGTGCAAGGGCCTGCCTCAATACTTTCAAATGCTACTGTTTTTTTCTCCTATTATTATTTTGATAGGTAATAGCAGAATGTAAAAATGTTCTTCCATTTGTTCCTTTTTTTTGTATTATAACACTTCTTACCTGTCTGGTGGGCTGCCAGTAGTGTAAAGCAAGGAGGGTCTGGCCAAACTATCACACATTATTTATGCATTCAGCTCTCAATGAAGTGGAGAGGGTTACCTGTCCAAAACCCCCCCCCCCTAATTTTTTGCAATGGGCCATCAGATATGGGGGGGGGGGGGGGGTGGGGGGGAGGAATCTGATAAGGGGACCTTATACTTTTGGCTTTAAATACTCATTTCCAAAAATGTTATACTGATCTTGGCCAAAAATGTTTGTGTCTAATCTGCTTGCAATGTTGATGTGCAAAATGACTATTTTTTTTTTCTTGTTTGACTCCACAGTTTCCTTCAATGCCACAGGAATGGCAGACTGTGGTCTCCCACTTTGCCACCCCTTGGGACTTTCCCAATTGTGGAGGTGCAATTGATGGGAAACACGTCCGCATCGTCCCACCCCCCAACTCAGGGTCCTACTATTATAATTACAAGGGGTATAATAGTATCGAGATGTTGGCGGTGGTGTCAGCGACATATGACTTCCTGTATGTGGACGTGGGGAAAAATGTCCGGATGTCGGATGGTGGAGTGATCGCGCAGATGGAGTTTTACTGGCGTCTCCAGAGTGGCAGTCTGGGCTTGCCACCTCCAGAGGAGAATGTGGAAGGACTCCCCTTCGTCTTCATCACGGATGAGGCATTTGCGCTAGCAAACCATCTGATGCAGCCTTTCCCGATGAGGACCCTCACCCCGGACCAGAGGGTCTTTAATTTCCGGCTGGCCAGAGCCAGAAGAGTAGTGGAGAACACTTTCAGGATAATGGCCAGCCGGTTCCACCTATTTTTGACTCCAATCCACATTGCGGAATATAAACTCAATCATATTGTGTTTTCGTGCTGCATTCTGCACAATTTTTTGAAGAAACAGTTGGGCCTGACGCAGACTTACCTGAACATGCCAACCTGACGGCCCATGAAGCTGGCCGTCCTGGCTTGCCCCCCCCAAAGCGCCCGCAAAGTCAGAATAAGATATATGGAGTACTTTGTGGGTAGGGGGGCCAGACAATGTCTGAGAGGCATTTTTTTTATAAATATTTTTTTCAAACTGCAATAATATTTGTTTTTTATTTACTGCTTGGGTTTGTTTTAGGTGTTTCCTAGCTTTTTATTTGGTTATTTTTTGGCCCTTTTTCTTTAACAGTGCCAACCCACTTTCTGTGCGAGATGAGGTGACAGTCTCTTCTTCAGATAATATTCTTCTTATGTTGTGGGTCTGCTACACACACACCTTGTTTTTGTTGTTAATGTATGTAGTGGATTACTGACAAAAATATTACTTATTTTCAGCACCATGACAGAAATGTGTGAAGTCATGAAAATGGCGTGATTGGGGAAAATTAAAAAGCACTGTGGGTGTTATTTACTAAAGGCAAATCCACTATGCACTACAAATGCACTGCAAAAGTGCACCTGAAAACTGCACTTGGAGTGCAAAGTGGATTTGCCTTTAGTAAATAACACCCATTGCCACAGAAAACAACAACTTTACTACAAATACTGCTTTTGTGCATTGAAAAAGGAAGCCACACATTCTTGATAATTAGACTTTTTACTCAAAACACATTCACATGTGCGTTTCTAAAAGGGTTTTACAACAAACCAACATATTTTGTGTATATAACATTATTTTTGGTAACATTAATATAACTTGCTGATATAACTTGCTGCTTTTGTGTAAACAGGCATGTATCAAAGCATAACATACAGAACACAGGAACTTACAAAGTTCAACTTTGAAAAGTGAAGACAATATCAGACATGAGTATGTCCAAACTGTGTTGATATTGCCTTCATCACATGGGGTGTCACCCCTGTAAAATTTGGAAGATGCAAACAAATTGTGAATCAAACTGGGCATTTTCTTCCTGATCCCATGCCTAATGTCAACATGTGCTATCTCCCATCATGGGGGATCAATGTACGTGTTTTGGGGGTGCAACCCCTTCATCGCAGCCACTTTAGTAGCAAGGAAAGGGGTTGCACCCACAAAACGTGTACATTGATCCCCCATGATGTGAGACAGCACATGTTGACACACTGTGTGCATCTTCCAAATTTGGCTTTTCTAAAAATATAAAACTGTTTTTTAAAACTGAAAATGGATGCTAGCTAGTTTTGGGTGTTTCAGATTCTCCCTAAAACATCAATGATGTTCTTCAGATGGAGACACCCCTATAGTATCCACGTGTGGGGGACATCCTAATAAAAAGGGTGTTCTGGTGTCCCACACTAGTGCTCCTGAGTCCAGATGTTTAAACAGCTACTGAGTGTCCTCTTCTTTACACTGAATCAAGTTTGCATTTCATTCTATTACAAAGCCCTCTAGACAACAAACTTCCTTTGACTAGAAATAGATAGGCCTGAACAAATGTAGTTAACTGCAACTTGCCAAAACATCGTAATTGAAGTGGACGAACGAACGATGTTTATTACGAACGATTGAACCCACGAACATGGCCATTTTAAACTGTACAACATTAAATCAAAGCACATGGAGCAGTATGCAAGCAATAATAATATGAACACACAACAACTACTTACTTTTTTGAAGAACTAGCTTGATCCTTCTGTACTGATCATGCTCCCTCAGTTTCAGGTCTGACCAGCGTTTCCTCAGTTGATCCATGGATCGTCGTACCCCCAAATTCTTCTGCAGACTCTTCACAACTTTAGTCATGATCTTGGCCTTTCTGATATTTGGGTTTGGGTAAGGCCCATACTTCCCATCATAGTTGTTCCTCTTCAATATGTCCACCATCTCCAGCATCTCTCCAAAAGACATATTTGAGGCCTTAAATCTTCTCCTCCGGGATCGGAACGTTTCTGGCTCCGGGCTTTCCTAGTCCTCCTCCTCATTAGTGGAATTATCATGGACCTGCTGTGTCTCCGCCATGTGCTCTCCCCACTGCGCCGAAAGAGAAGGGGCGGGGAATAGACTAGAAAGAACGTCAGGGGCGGTCGGAGTTTCACGCATGCGCACTGTATATAAAACGGAACACGTGTGCGTCGTACGTAGGTTCTGTGAGCGGAGGAAGGAGCTGAAGCGCCGATCGTTAGAACGAAGGTACAATTTGAACTTGGTACATCACTAGCCTATACTGCTTCTAGATTGAGGCTTATATTGGGACAAGATTAGGAGAGTTTAGCCTGACATTAGGGTTTGTCTTGTGTTGTGTCTTGCAGAGAATATGGATCCCTTCAAGCAACCACTTTTTAGGGGGCTACTCATTGATATGCTCAGGGAGCTGCCCTGCCTGTGGCAGATAAACAACCCCTTTTATAAGGACCTAATAAAGAGGAAGGCAGCGCTGGAGAAACTGCTGGAGTTGGTGAAGCCGGTGGTCCCCACGGCAGACATCACCTATGTAATGGCCAAAATTGGTGCCCTGAGGAGCACATATCTGAGGGAGCGCAGGAAGGTCCAGGAGTCCCTGCGATCAGGAGATCCAGATGACATTTATGTCCCCAGGATGTTGTACTATGAGAGGCCGCATTTTCTGCCAGACCAGAGGGAACCCAGGCCACCACTCTACAGTCCTTCAAGGCTTCCTTCACCCCCAGCTGAGGCTACCAATGTCCAACCTGGGCCTTCCAGGCAGCTTGAACATGTGGAGGGGCCCAGCTTGAGACAGGTAAAGCATTGTTTAACATATTTCTTGTTTCCTTTACTTTCTGTGAGAGTAAGAATTCTAGGGCCATAATTCTTGATGAACTTGAAACTGCTAACCCATAAAGGCTTTTAAAGTGCTGCCTATTGAAAGTTTTGGGGTACTATCGTTTTTTTTGCGATTTCACAGAACTACTTAATTTTAAGGCTTGACATCTTTGGCAACTATTTACTAGCTGTAATACCGTCTTTAATATTTTACCAGAAAATTGTCTATTATATTGGATTTGTTTGCAATAAAATACATTTTTGTGTGTTTTTTCCTGAAGTTATCTGTTTCATAAACAGCTGCACATGTATCCTGCAGCATAAAAAATGTAAACTACCAACATTTTATTCTACAGAGTATCTGTTTTCTTAAAATATATATTTGTTTTGAGGGTTACAGTGATTTCCAGATTTCAAGCTTGTGAAAAAAAAACGAATTTGCCCCAGTAGACAAGTAATTACACACCAAAGCCATCTTGGGAGTGGGTAATAAAATCTTCCACAAACGGAATTATCTGTGAGAATGGCAATGTATCAGAGTCAGAATACTTTATTAATTCCAAAAAGAAATGATGTACGACTAGTTTATTGAGACCATATGTATACATTTCATTCCTGATACCACCATTTCAATCAATTAAAGTGGTTGTAAAGGCAGAAGTTTTTTTTATCTTAATGCATTCTATGCATTAAGATAAAAAGTCTTCTGTGTGTAGCAGCCACCCTTGGCCCCCCTAATACTTTTCCTGAGCCTTATCTCTCTCCAGCGATGTCCACGAGTATCTCAGCCGTCCGAGACTCTCCCTCCTGATTGGCTGAAACACAGTATTGGTGCCATATGCTGCTGCTGCTGCTGTCAATTAAAATTAGCTAGCCAATCAGGTAAGAGAGGGGACAGGGCCATGTTGGGGTTCCCTGTCTGAATGAACACAGGGAGCTATGACTCGGCTCGGGTGCCCCCATAGCAAGCTGCTTGCGGTGGGGGGCACTGAACAGGAGGGAGGGGCCAAGAGCACCGAAGAGGGACCTGAGAAGAGGATGATCCGGGGTGCTCGGTGTAAATCCACTGCAACAGAGCAGGTAAGCATGACATGTTTTATAG